>JBBMOE010000025.1:2571483-2865174 GCA_037975065.1 Chaetodon trifasciatus
TATATATATCTATATATATATAATAATCAGTAGTTGGGTTACTCTAATCAGAAGTACTGTTTTGAAATACATGAACTAAGCCTGTATGAGAAATGAAGTATAAACACAGTTTCAGTGTTATCTGTTTTACTGACACAGTCCCTGTGATGTTTGACTGTAATGGCTGAAACAGAAATGTAACATCTTGATGTGATGTTTGTACTTATTGGTCTGATAACTGCAGTTTGTCTTCATCTTTCCTGCATGTGTAGCTTACCACCGCTGGCCTCACCTGCAGCTGGTCACATCACATCTGATGACCAGTTCGCTGCCTACCTCAACTCTGCCTTTGGCTCCGGCCCCCACACTGTGCTGCTGTTTCTGCAGGACAAGGTCAGTCCCTGAGACACGGAGACCACATTCCTGCTCTGCAGCAGACGTGGTTACTGTATGTCACTAAATACATCGCAGCTGAGGGTGAAAAGCGTTGAGGTCGAAGACTCGGTTTGTGCTGTACGGTCAAAGATTCTCTGGGATTTTCATGGATTTCATAACATCGATTAGAAAGCTGCTCTTGGATATACACGTTTTGTAAAACGGGGTAGTAATGAGTCATGTGTCGTTGCACTGCAGTCCCATGTGACACGGTCTTCTCATAGTGGTATGACAGTGAGCTTTGGCATAACTTCCCCTTTCAAAGTTCCTCAGTAACACATGGCTCAGGTTTGATGTTCATTGTTGTGACTGATTCATGATATTATATTTCAGTTTTCATTGTGTAAAGATACAAATATTTATTCCACTTCTCGTGTAGCTCATTTGTGATGTTTTACTGTCGTTATTTGTGTTCAGTTAAGCAAAGATGACTTCACAGTCTTTGGTGGAGTGTTTGGAAACAAGCAGGATAGTGCCTTTCAAAACCTCGAGGTAGGTTTTTATAACTTAAACAAGTCCTAGATTAATGGTTTTGTCTGACTTATAATACTGATAATTCATTCTGCCCACTCCTCTTCAGGCTGCCGTGCAGTCCTCTTCCTCGTCAGTGACGCTTCCTGCATTGGAGTGGTCAGGCTCCTCTGCCATCCTGGCCATGCTGCAGGAGAAGCTTGGAGTCTCGCCTCTGCTTGTAGACGCAGACACTCTGTCACATCTCAGCATCAACGCGTCTGTCAGCAATCTGCTGCTCCTCAATCTTCCGTATTGTACCAGGTAAGACTTGTGTTCTGCAGCACGTCAGTGAATGGAAGTCTTTCTGTTTCTAACTGGGTGCAATGTAACATTTTTTTCTGTTTCTAGTTTGCACAAGCCTTGCAAGGAAGTCCTACTTGACAATGGTAAGTTTTTACTGTTAAGGAATTTCATAGTGTAAAATCGTCTTCATTTCAGTCACTGTGCAGTTCTACTCATTTAATAGTAGTTGACATATGCAGTGGATGAGTAAAATGTATTTTGCTTTCAACAGATGAGATCATTGGGAACGTTCTGAGCACAATGAAAGCCAAAAATGTCCCATACACTGCGATATACACAGGACTCCAGCCGTCACGAGTAAGATTTTCAACTAGCACACATTAAAGTTGCCACATCATGTAACAGAATTACAGTTTTTGTAATGATTTCTGTCCTGACCCAGCACATGTCATATGAAGACAGAACACATTGTAATTTTAGTTTTGGCTGCTTCGCTCTGCAGGTGATTGCAGAGAGATCTATGTCTAGCCAGCCCGTCGGGCGGTCTTTGCTCCAAGCAGTTGTGCCCGATGTCAAACCGCCCATCATGTTTAATGTGTCCGGGGGCCCTTGCATCATGCTCTGGGCTCAGAATCTCAGTGTCAGCCTCTCACAAACGCCAGAGTGGATCGACCTCGCTGCACAGACACCTTCCCTCACAGGATCCCTGTGTAACAGCAGTAACTCACGGTGAGACGGCGAGCGTGTTAGCGTGTGTTGTCCCTGTTGACAAGAGAACTTCAGTTTTGTCTTATTTAAAGGAAATAAGTCTTTCTAAATGTATTCTCCTTCTCTCACTTCAGGCTTGTCCTCACTTATCCTTCAGGGATTACACTCAGGTAAGGCAGGACGTTGCTCATTTAAAGGAATAGTTGGACATTTTGGGAAATGATCTTATTCTCTTTCTTATATCTGTCTGTCTAAATATTTTGTTATAGCCAGCAGCTGTTTAGGTCAGCTTCGCACAAAGACTGGAAACAAATGAAAACTCATATCCTGTCTCTGTCTGAGCATAACAAAGTCTCCTCTGAAGCTCACTCAGTAACGCGTCATATCTTGTTTGTTTATTTTTCATTTTTCTGATGCTGGAGCGAATGTAGCTCAGTCTGCACTGACTTCGCTTGATAAACATATTTCCAAAAATGTTCAAATGTTGCTTTAATCATTTGTTTAAAAACCTTGAAAACTTGCCTCTCTCTGTTAAATATTTGCGACCAAATAAGCATCATCTTTGGGTGTTATTTAATAAGAGTTTTAACAGTCAGGAGCTCAGCTCATCTGTCTCATCGTGTTTTCAGGGCCTTCAGTCTCAGCAGATGCATAACTGTAGACCTTATTCTTCAGCATAATTGACCTTTCAGCTACTTTTTCTTCTATTAAAGATTGAATTAGTTCAGTGTAAGTGTGTTAGGCTGGTGCAATGTGTTGCAGTCCTTCTCAGACTGTGGTCTTTTATGATACTACCACAGGATGAGCCAGGAATCGGAGCGTAATTTGCTGAACAGTTAAGCCATAGATGAATTCATAGAAATAAGAAACCATTTGTCGCATCTCTAGATATAAACACTAGTCCTTTATTTCAATATGCTGTCAGTAAAAACTCTCTTCTGTTGATCTCCAGTTTCTTCATGAGTCAGCGGTTCTATCCTGTGTCTGCACGGAACTGGTTCAGTCTGGACTCTGTGCAGCTACAGTCTAACGGTCTAACCGCATCTTTCATCGGGAGCCGGAGCATCTACGCCCCTGCGGAGTACTCCTTCCACTGCCAGTCCGTCAGCAGCTTCCAAGACACTCTGCTCGTGCCAAACAACACCAACCAAAACACGTTGCAGTGGAGGCTCAACTTTGTCGACTTCCAGGTATGACCGCAGTGCTGCTTTACTTCCTGCCTCTCAGTATTCCTACAGCAGCAAATCAAGTACTTTTTAAATGAGGGCTGTTTTTTTAATATCCAGGTGTCTTTAGTCTGGATTGAGTGTTTAACGCATTTCATTTTACGGTGCAGATTCAGGGCTTCGGATTGGCCAACGGAACAAATTTCTCCTACGCCAGTGACTGTGCAGGCTTCTTCACGCCTGGGATTTGGATGGGGCTGCTGACCTCGCTGCTGCTGCTGTTCATTTTCGTGTACGGTCTGCACATGATCATGCAGCTGAACACCATGGATCGATTCGACGACCCCAAAGGTCCATCGATTTCAGTGCCTCAGTCGGAGTGAAGCTCTCCAGAACACGCACAGTCCTCAGTCTTCGGTGCCTCCCGTGTAGACGGTGGACCCAGGAGAGTCCCTCCTCATCTCGAAGCTTTTGTACTTTTGGGCCTTCTTCTCTGAAGATTTATTCTTCGGGCAGATTGAGCTTCTCTCTGATAATTCTCTCCTGTGCTTTTCTCTAATGAATCCTTCCACTGTTGCCTTTGGGGTGCCGTTACCTTGAGAGGCGCATTCGATTTCATCTCTCAGCAAGTGCCAAAATGGATGCACCTTTTGTATGAGCTGACTTGGAGTGCATGTGCTAAAAGATGTTTTTGTGCCACTGTTGGCAAGATATAAAAGATATCTTCCCAAAAATAATCAGCAATAATTTCTCTGACCAGAGAAAACCTTCTGCGCCAACATGAATGTGTTTGCTGAATGCTGTAGGACCGTTTCAGACCTCAGTTCTTACTTTATCGTTCCAACTCAACTTTAATTTAAAGACTACTGGTTATGGAAGAAGTGCCTGTATATAAAGACCAGAATGCTGTTTGTGAATGTGTCCTGACGTGTTGCTGTATGCTCATGCTTTTCTTTGGATTTAGTTCTGTTCTCACGCCTCACAGACAAATCCCACACAAGTGCTTTTCAATCCGTAAAAAAAAAATCTGTTTACTTGACAAGTAATTTATTTATGTACAAAAAGAAAATTTGTCTAACTTTAGATAGGCTTTGTTTCCCACTTGCTGCAGGTTCATGAACGCATCTGACAGTGCCTCAGTTCTGCTTTTGTCAAACGTATTGTTGTGCAGTTGCCTCGTGCATTGTCTTTAACTGAAAATAAAGATCTAGAAATTGTGATTTGAATTGTGTTCTTTAAAGGTTAAAGAAGGAAACGCCTCAAATCTGCATAGTTTATGCGTCACATCGGTTGCCAGTTCCTGTTAAGAGAGTGTCCTTTGGCAGCTGTAAAGAAAGGAAACTCCTCCCCCTCCATCATCCACCGGACCGCCTGGGAAACCAAATGTACCGACAGGAAGCGCCGCTTGTCGGCCCGGCTGTTACGACAACCATGAGGTCCGTCTCCCGAGTACCTGCTTCATCTTGTTTGTGCTGGTTGTTTGATTTACAGTGAAAAGTGTTCTTAGTGTATGACAGCAGGGCTAATTCTCCATTTCCGTCACAGTTTGGTACCATACTTTATGATGACCGGCGAATAAGAGAGGATAGGCAAGGTACATAAAAAAAAACTCACCCCAGCCAGAGAACATTGTAGAGGCCGGGGTTCACTTAAAGGGTATATTTAACGCATGAAGTTCAGTTTATTTGTCAGAGAGAGTGTGACTCAGCCTGTGGAGCATCTGTCTAATATCTTCCACAGCTGTGTGACTCCGAAAGACAGAAAGCCTGGATCACAGACTGCAGGTGTGACGTCTGGAAGAATTGGACATTTAGATTCAGAATCACCTTTATTGACCAAGTATGAGTGCACATACAAGGAATATTTGACTGAGGTTTAAAGATTACACTCAATGTGCTTGCATAAGAAAAAGGATATACAAAAGACAAAAAAAAGTGCAAAAATGTACAATGAAATGTACAATGTGCAGGTATTTACGTTGATGGATGGCAGTGAATGATGAGCGCACGTTAAAAACTGCATTCATGGATTATAAATGCAGGCAGCAGTGGTGGTATTCAGATCCTTTACTGTAGTACTAATACCACACTGTTAAAATACTGCACCACGAAAGTCGTGCATTCAAAACCTCACTTAAATATTGTAGCGATGGGAGGACAGGCGAGTGTTTGTTAGCTAGCTTGCGCACTAGTCAGTGCAAAGACTCATGGGAGTGTTTACGTTCAGAGGTCACGGGACTGACATTGTTAAACGTTCATGTGTTGTAAATGTTGCTTTCTGGTTACTGTTGCCATGTGCTGGAGAGCGTCATGGTGGTTATTTTACTTTACGCAATTATGTATACAGTCATTTGCAATTTCTGTTTATAGTTGTTTTCTGTTCATTTATCTCGGATTTGCTTATTTATTATCTTTGATTCTTTTAAATTGTTCTTTGTTTGATATTGCTGCTTTTTTATATATCTTTTTTATCTTGGCATTCTCGCGGACGGCAAAGTAAGTAAGTAAATTTCATTGTAATGGGAAACTTGTTTCTTGCTGTGCAAATGACAATAAAACACTCTGACTTGATTTCACCATGGCTCCATGGCTGTGACTGGCATGTGGAGAGAGGACTTCAGTAAGTGTTCCTGTTGATTGGCAATAAACAGCATTGTCCTGGAGGCCTGTGCTGTATGTTGCACAGGATTTGGCATTAGATGAAGCTCCCTGTCTCAGGAGGCTTTCTTCCACATGGCCTGCCACAATATGTAGGTATTATCAGCAAAATGTTCTTAAAGTACTCATGTTGTAGTAAACTGTCAGTTCTGCTGTTTGTGCATTAACATGCTGCTGTAATAATGTCTTTGCTGCTGTGGATGTTTAAGAACTTTTGAACTACTTTATATCCTGTTGGTTAGTTTAATCTACAGCAATGCATCATATTCTGTAAGACCATTATATATTTTGCAGCTTGACCCATATTAGAGACTATCACTCACTATCTCAGCCGCTCCCGCTTTGACTGGACCTTTCTGTTAGACTCTGTCTCTTGTGAGTCCTCCAACTTTACTGAAGTGCAGTACTAAACCATTTCTATCACCAGACAGAGACCCCGTCCCCACAGCAGTACCAGCAGGATCAGAGCCGGTCCAGAGTCCCCCCTCCTGCCAGAACACCTTTCAACTCAACCACGCCGAGGTTCAGAAGCGTGCGGCGTCCAGCTGAGGACAGCCCGGGGTGAGACACACACACACACACACACACACACACACACACACACACACACACACACACACACACACACACAATGCGACGGCGCTGAACCGAGCTGACAGGTGTTCATGTTGTGACGCAGCGACCAACGGGAAAGTGAGCTGGCCCATGCGCTTCGGGAGCCCAGACTGGTGCAGACTGCCTCAGCTGGAGGGAAGTCCCTCAGGGTGCAGGTGGGTGAATGAGCAGTAAACACAACATTCAAAGTCCGCCCTCCTCTGCCGCTCATGGTGCTTAGATCTGGCGCCCGGGGCCCGTTCACCCCCCCAACAAAACGTTTATTTAATCTGAAACTTTTTTCATTGTAAATAACTTTACTGAGAAAAATTCAGTTAACTCATTCAATGCATGTTCATCATAAAAGTAGCAGTAGATACACTCCACAGTACAAAAAAAACAACATAAATAATACTTCAAACAAAATGTAGATAAAGATAAAAACCCTCAGGCTCTGCTGAACTGGAGTGCATTGAAATGTCCAAATTATCTAATAGTTTTTTCTAATTTACAGTGTTTGAAATCAGTATCTTGAAAGTATAAAAGGAGGGTAAACTTTTAACTCATTTAATCGAAACAGTGGTGCGTTGTTGTTGTTGTTGTTGTTATCCTGTCTGCTGTCCTGTTAATACACGTCGCTGCTGATTGGGTGACACCTCTGACACCTGACAGAAAACATACCTCAAAGCCAGTTTGACACCGTTTAGAGGAGACGTCATTCAACCAGGAAACCGTAACAAACCGCTGCACGTCGCTTCCAAAATGAACGTTTCTTTAAAAGGCTCCGCCCTCCCACCCTGCGTGGCTTTGTTATTGGCTGAGGGCTTCAAAGGTTGACGCCCACAAACATCCTCAACACAGCAAAGAAGAAAATCTCTGCAGATACAGACCGTCACACACTTATTTTTGTATGAGTGGATGCTTTTTCAGAAAATCCTTCTCATTCTGCCTTTAAGGTTTTCACTCCAAAATGTAAAACCCAGCAGCTGCTTCAGACACGTGAACCCATGTCCATCGTCAGGCTAAAACCAGCGACACAAGGTTAAAAAACAGCCTGAGGAGATTTTCCAGACTTTGATGAGGTGTTTGTGGACGCTGGTTGCATGACTTCATGGAGACATGAGGCGATTCAACGTGGCTTTCTCACAGGGATATTTAGCTGTTTTTGGAAATGCGCTTTTTTGCTTTCTTGCCAAGATTTAGACAAAGAGGTCACTGTCACGTGTCGGTTAAATATGAAGCTGCAGCCAGTTAGCTTAGCTTAGCATTAAGACTTAAAACATATCACTCCCTCTGACAAGGCCCTGGCCAATCACAGACATGCAACCACACGTTCTTAGTAGATGACTGTGTATTTCTACTTCTTGCTTAGTTTTAATCAGGGTTGTTTTCAGTCTCAATGCTCACTGAAGAGTTTCTGGTAGATCTTTTTAAGCTTTTGACAGCTTGGCGAGCTGCAGCCACAGACACGGACTGGTCTCTGTAGAGCTCTTTACCCACAGACATGACGGCGGTATCATCGAGCTCTCGGCAAGAAAGCAAATAAGAGCATTAAAGAGTTTGATGTGCAGCTAAAAACATCTTTTAGAGTCGCGTCAGTGCTGCTGACCCACAGTTACACAAAAAATGACTTCTGTTTGATGGAGTGAATTCAATGATTTGTTACACTGTGCAACATTTAATGTGTTTTTTTCCCTTCAGCTTAATGTAACAGAGTTAAAAAAGCACTTTGTGAATTGTGAATTTTATGTCAGTTAGTTTTTATTTGTGGTAATTTTAATTTTCCTGTGGAAACTGCCTTTTTTTTGCCCGTCATGGCTCCTGTACCTCCTGGGTTTCCGTAGCTCCTCCTCTCTTCCCCTCACAGTGCTGTTCTGCATTGCTGAGGGGAAGTTGGTGTGAAAACGTTCCCATATTTTGTTGTTTACAATATAAAATGAGCTATATAAACCGTAACCTCTGGTGTTAACTGTTGTTAAAATGATGTTATCCAGCCGTTTTGTGCTGTTTTGAGCAGTTTTCTTGGAGTTTGGACGGAGTTTTTATGCAACTTTTCAGGTGCGATTTGCAATACAGCGCTCAGCCAAAATCGTGTCTTCATGTAGAGCAGGAGATGTTCCACCTTATTCACTGTTAAAAATGTATTGTTTAGGAGCTGAGGTGCAGGCAGTGGACCAGAGGACAAGCTGTGTGTTTATGTTGTATTATCCGTTGCTTCTGTTTAGTTTACTTTGTCCTCCAGGTGTCACTGCTTGTTTCGTGAATGTACTTTTTTTAGTGTTTTCTGGTGATTTGTTAGTATAATTCATGTTAAACTTTATATTTTTCAGCAGTCTTTGATGTGTAAATAATTTGATAAGCAATTTGTATGTTGAGTTAATTACATATTTAAATGTAATTTCATTTCATTCATGCATATTGTTAATAGAGAAATTAGCTCACACAGTGCTGTTCTGCATTGCTGAGGGAGCTGAGGTGCAGACAGTGGACCAGAGGACAAACTGTGTGTCTCGTGTCTTCTGCAGACAAAAAATAAATGCTGAAAACCAGTCCCTGTGTCGGTCTCTGTACGTGCCCAAGCCACATCTGTTACGTTAACAGTGAAAAGGAGTTTCAGAAGCACAGGAGCAGAGTGGCCTACTTGAGTTTGTACTACTGACTCTGGAGCTGACGGATGAAAACCCATAAGATGGAGCTTTTATTCGGGAACTTTTAGTTTTTGAATTCCTCGAATTCTAAGATTTTTCTTAGAATTTTCCTTTGGTAAGATAAAAGTTATTCACAAAGCGTCTTAGGCCTTAACAGAGCTTCTCAGGTGAAAAACTTAGGAGGAGGGAGGAGGACGTTTAAGAAGCCTCAGACTGTCCTAAACAGACAAGATGGACATGCCAGCGCTCCTCACACTCGTCTGTCGCTCGTGCTTAAAAGGAGAGAGAACGACGCATTGATCTGCTGGCAATGCGCTCCCAACTCTGCCTCTTCCCTCGGGCTGTGATCCCGGGACCCAGCTTCCCTCTTAATACTGTTTTATTTCCATCCACGAGCTGTGCCAACAGCAGGCACTGCTCTGTGTCCACTTTGGCTTTCTTCTTCTCTTTTTATCCATTTCGTTCGTCACAATTAATTTAATTTTGCTGAGTTTCATCATCATGACATAAAATTAATGTCACTATTACACGTTTGCTAATACAGTCCAAGTTGATTTTACTGTCCATTCATTACTGGGAGCGCGGAGCACTTTTTTTTTTGTTACTTTTTTATTTTTGCCTTTTTCCCTTTTTGTAACAACCAATCACAGCTTTTAGAAGACTGCGTCATACCTAGCAACGGGGTCAACCACACCTCCTCACTAGGATAAAAGTTTGTGTACCCTCCTTGCTCAGAGTTGCTCTCAGACACTCTTAAGATTCCTTGCTAGGAAATTTAAGGCTAAGTTAGGAGCTCTCTTAGAAGCTTTGTGAATACGGACCCTGAACTTTTGCTGTCAACAACTAGTTAATTTACTGGACTGAAACTGCTGCCAAAAGTTGGATTTTTCAGAATTAAAAAAGAAACATTTCTTTATTCCCAAAACGACTGGATACCTGTGTGGTTTGTATGTTATTCAATGACGTTGCTTACAAAGTGACGATACACAAAGTTTAAACAAAGTGAGTGCTTGCTGAAAAAAGTTGTCTTCAATAGAAGTCAGTCAGTGCAGAAAAAGCCAACAGCAGTCCTGGTCCCAGCGTCAGGGCCGCTGTCGCCGCCGGTCCCGGCTCACGCCGCGGGCTTCGACAGCGTGCTGCTCGTACCTGTGGAGCGAATCGCCGTCTGCACTGCTGAAAGCACCAACCACTGTGGCAAACATGAGTCCGTTGGCTCGGGCGGGTCCCGACTCATTTCTTCCTCCTCACTTTGGGCTTCTTGACCGGCCGGAGGTACGGGTTGTCGATCACGTTGTCCTCGTTGGCCTTTGCGGAGGGAACGACGCCGCTGGGAGGAAGCATTGAGTTCTCTTTGTCAGTTCCTGGATCATCCTGAATGAGGGACACAGAAAAAAATGGACGTGAACAATCGCTGTTGTGCACTTTATTGCCAGTTAGATGAGACAATTGAGTTAATCAGTTATCTGTTAAGTATGGAGATGGTTAGCTTAGCTTAGCATAGAGAGTGGAACCAGGGGGAAACAGCTAGCCTGGTTCTGTCCAAAGTAAATAGAAGTTCTCATTATACTGACATGTTTTATTCTAGTGAATGATTTCCAGTGAGAATAATATAATGGCAAGAACATTCTGATGTCACAGTGACGTTGACCTTTGACCTTTTGGATATAAAATGTCATTTTATCCTATGAGACATTTGTGTGAGTTATGGTCAAGAATGTGTTTCTTTTTTCGTTGTGTAATTGTTGAGTCCAAATGAACGTTTGCCAGATTTTTGGTCCCTCAAGGTGTTCTGAGATATCATGTTCACGAGACTAGGACAGACTGACGGACGCATGGACAGACAGCCTGACAACCAGCTCCAGCCACGACATTAAAAATCCACCCACCAACACGTCTAAAGCTCATCGATTAACACGTCGTTTTTCAGTTTATCAGCACAGAAATGGAAGCCACTGCTGCTGACCAACAAATAGAAACAGCTTGTAACTTATAAAACCACGATTTGTTGTTCTTACACTTCTGTTTATGTACAGAATAAACAATGTTAAGGGAGTATCGATTCATCTACAGTGAGGAGGTTGTGTCGGTCAAAACACAGAACTTTCACTCAGGGGACCAAAGTCTGAGTCCTGCATGAAACCCAGGATCAATGCTGACTTCTGCTGTTCAGCTTGGTTACGTTTAGGCACCAAAACTATTTGGTTAGGTTCAGCAAACGGATCATCGTTTGAGTGCTAACAGCTTGTTGGCTCCAGACACCTGGATGCTAACAGCATCTGCCTTGTGTTAATGCCTTTGGACAGAGTCTATGCTGAGCTGAGCTACCTGTCTCTTTGCTTTAACACCATACTGAACAGAAAACTGGGTCATATCAATCCTCTCATCTAACATGTCTCCCAAAATATCAAACTACTGCTTTAAATTCCACTTCAGCAAACTCTCAGTAACAACATAAGTCACTCTGAACATTACATGAGTAACTGCACCGCACCCTGACAACTCATATAAGCACATTTCTTTGGATTCTTCAGACTCAGATTCATCAAACCTCCTTCTGCTTGGTGTGGGCCTCTAGAAGCACGACTCACTGAGGAATTTGAGGATTTCATGTAGAGTATACAAAAGCTCTATTATGAACATCTTCTGCGGCTTGAGGATTTCTCAGAAATTCACGTCAAACCCTTTTCCTGGTTCAGGGAGAAATTACCAGCAAGAACACGGGATTGTTAGCATTTGGCTGCGTGTGTGTATCTGTGCGTTCCTCTACTTGAATATCACTTGTACTGAAACAAAGACGCCCTCTCTGAGCCTCACTGACACCATCGTAGCAAATTCAAAGTTCCAACCTTGAAATGTTGTTATTACAGATATTAAACTGGATGAGCCTTTCAGATGCAGCGGTTTCTGCTAACCTGCGAGGGCTTTTCTTTCTCTGCCAATCTAACCTGTAATAACCTCTGGGTCAGGCCTAACATGATCACACACTCCTGTTTCCATTACTAATTGTCCTTTAGCAACAAATCAACGGATGAGCAACAATTTCTAGAAGTTAAACGAGGACAAGACTGAAATCCTACTAAATGGCCCTAAAACAAAAAGAGAAATGATGTTTGATAGTGTGGGAAATGAACTCCCTGGATTTCATTTGAGGCTACACTCTGAGTGTTAGCTTAGATTCAGATCTGAGCTTCAAGTCCGACATCAACAAGGTGACGAAAACTTCATTTTCCCACCTTAGAAACAGCTAAAGCACGACAATTTGATGACAACCCAACTCAGTGCACTGAGTTGTCGTCCTCCTCGTATACAAAAACCCTTAATGCTCTGGAACACATTACCTGTAGATATCAGGGAAGCACCATGTAATGTATCTCTAAAAGAAATCTAAAACTGATATCTTCACTTTAGCCTTTAACTCGCTATGACTTCCTGATAAAGGCCTGAAACTTCTGTGCTGCTGCACTTCTTTCAAATTGTTGTATTTGACCTGATTTTATGCATTCTGTGTAGTCTATTATCTTACTTTTACCATCTTTATAAAGAGGGTTTTATTCTCCATTTTATTTTACACTAAAGTTTCCGAGTCTATTCTTCGTCTCTTCGATGTGAAGCACTCACTTGGCGCGTGTGATCTCTTTGTTGTAAAACACTTTGAGCAGCACTTCTCAGTTGCAGTCATGAGGACTTACATTGATGATGTTCCCCGCCGTGTTCTCGCTGTCTGTCTGGTCGTCCTGCTCCGAGGAGTCCGTCTCCTCCAGACTCTGCAGTTCCAGCTCTGATGGCAGGAGGGCGCTGAGATACGGGATGCTGCTTGGTCGCGCCGCGATCACTGACAACACAGTCGCAGGAATTGGAACTCGCGTTAAAAAAACACGCCCTTAGTAGGATAACAGACACGCAGGAGCACATGTACACAAAAAAACTTGAACGTGTCAGCTCCGTCTTGGTGGGATCACTCACGTGGGAAGGCGGTGATGTCGTCTTTGAAGAGGCTCTGCGTTTCTCCGGTCTTGGCCATGAAGCGTGTGAGCGCTCGCTCCACGTCTCTCCTCTGACTGGCTGCCTTCTCTCTCACCACTTGGTAGTCTGACACAGGCTCTCTGAACGTCTGAGCGCACAAAGAAAAACACACCTCACACTTTCTGCATTTCATGTGCTCACATAATGAAGGACTCCCTGACAGCAGCGGAGAAGCTGAGGGGTGTGTCCTTGTCACTCAGGAAGAATCAACATTATACATAATGGTTTATATTTTATCTTCACAGACAGTATTACTGAAGGAAAATGTAGTTATTTCAGGTTTGATGAGGATCTCTGCCAAGACCATGAAAAGTTGTGACTCACAGGTGTTTTGATGTAGGTGTGAGGGTCGGGGAACTCTGGGAAGTGGCTGGGGATGTGAGGCGGATGTGCGCGTTTCTGTCCGGCTGACAGCGCTTTGGGAGTCACTGGGGGGTTCGTGACCGGAGCTGAAATCCATAAAATTCAAAGATCACATCTATGTCATGAACCACCATGATTGGTCCACTTCATAATCCTCAGCGGAGGCGGAGCGGCTACTTACGGGCCGTTATGACCATCCTCTGCGATCTCTTGGCATACACAGGCAGGGTGTCCACATTGAAACCTGCAGCGACACAGACGGATTAACGTCCTCTGTGTCATCTTGTGTTGATGTATGATTCATCTGTTGCTGTCCTCCAGTACTTACCCATTTCAATGAGAGTGACCACTGTATCTGACAGGGTTGGGACGCTTCTGGCTGTGTGTTCACAGTAAGCTTTAGCACACCGACCGATTTCAGTTATATCTGAAAAAGGGACCAAACACTGTGGTTTAGAAAAGTCTCTGCTTCTGAACACCAAACAGCTTTCGGACACAATGAATGGATCGGTCATAAAGGATGACATTTCTTTTGTGTTTTGTAGTATCCACCTGCGTCATTAAAATAAGATGAAGTACACAGTGCGGATACAAGGAAACAGATACAGCAGCTGATCAGATGCTACAAGTTCTACAGTAACTCAACAGGTTTGCAGCAGTCCTACTTTTTCTCTCCCAGTACGGATCCTGGTACTAAACTTCCAGTCCAGTACCAGCGCTCCCTTTCTCACACTGTGTGTGATTCTGTTTTTTGTCCTAATAAATGTAACACCAGTCCTGATTTCCTGAACCACTCTCCTTTATCAAGTTTTGTCAAACCTCCATAAAACTGTTTTGACCCTGCAGTATATCAAAATGAACTTCCAGACTGTATTGTTAGAAAAATGATACTGAATCAGTTTTAGGTAATATTAGCGAACCACAAAAGGCACTGTCAACATTTCCAACCCGAACCATAACTGACTGAAGCACACACTTAAACACTTAACACTTGAAAATTTGCTCACAACAGCAAATGAATGGAGCACAATGAAACGCTGAATCAAATGTTGATCAGTCACATCCGGCTGACACTTTTACACATAATAAAAGGTCAGTATTAGGACCCATATTGAGCCAATGAGCCAACGAATCAGCTCAGGGCAAGAACAACAGCAACCATAATGATGAATGGCCACAAGGATCGAACTGTATTCACAAATGAAGAAGCCTGCACAAATGTTTTCATGCAAGTTTTCATCAACCTTGATTCCAAAACAGTTGGGACGCTGCATAAAAAATAACTAAAAACAGGATCAATCATTTGCAAACGAACTGTGTTTACTGACAACAGTTCTACATAGTGTGAGCTCATGTGGTAATCCCCTTCATCCAATCATGTGTTCACAAAGTGGTGAACGAATGAGCCTTTCCAGGATGCCCCTCTAATACCCAGTCATGATACTATCACCTGTTACCAATGAACCTGTTTACCTGTGGAGTGATCCAAACAGGTGTTTTTGGAACATTCCACAACTTTCTCAGTCTTTAGTTGCTCCTGTCCCAACTTGTTGCTGCATCAAGTTCACAATAAGCAGATATTTACAGCAATAAATAAAGCTGATGAGGCGAAACATTAGATATATTGTCTTTGTGCTGTTTTCAGTTGAGTTTATATCCTTTACACAGCATCTCAACTTCTGTGGAATTGGGGTTGCAAGAAGTTCAACAGATGATCCCCCAGCTGACATGAGGAGTGACGAGTGTAAGGAGATGTAAGATTATTGTTTTGTTTGATAATGAGTCTCTTAATTTTGGCATAGAGAAAAATACTTTCTAACCTGACATGCAAAAAGTTTTAATTTTTAACTGTGCAGCTCTGATGAACATGAGCATGGTCACACCCTGAGTGAATGGAGGCTCTACTTTAGGATTCATACGTACAGCTCTGCATCATCTCGGTGAGAGTCTCCACCGCCGCCTTCTCTGCACTCTCGAAGCCGCACTCAGTGAGGAGGGCGCTGACTACAACCTGCAGGGTGCGCCGCCGGGCCAGGTGGTAGTTCTCCGCGGGGCTGGAAGCTGCTTTCAGACCGCTCCCACGCTGGAAAGCACACATCGAATAACAAATACAGTTATTTTTTAAAAGCAGTGAAGTTATCTAAAACTTTAGAAAACTGGAATCCCACATGACAGTGAGCACGAAGCGGACTATTAACACAGTATCTCCATGCACTTGACAGGAGCACATGTTCACATTAGCAAGTGTAGCTTTAAGGATAACAAATAGAGAGAAGTTAGCCCAGATTTACACATTTACTATATTTGTGTGCTATTCCAATTCTTAGCAGTTCATGGTGGTTAGAGAGGCAGCACAGAGGATTGCCACGACGTTAAAATGCAGCTAACACATGACAGTATACTAACATTTAACGAGGAAAGGAAACATTCACTCATTAGCAAACAGTGAGCTAACCTAATAGTCTGTAACGAAGTGCAGCAGATTCCTACTGGAGTCAACAGTAGTTATTTTAAGTTATTAGTCCTTGTTGGGAGACACTCAGGACAGGCGGGTCTCTTCCTACAGACTGCTAGGTTAGCTTAACACCGCAAACCGGCTACATCCCGCTCAAAACGGCGAGTTTAACAAGCTTCTCTTACCCCTCCTGCGTTCAGAGGTCCTCCCGATGCCACCGCAGGATCCGCCATCTGTAATTATCTGCACCCGCTGCGTTAAAGTGGTTTAATTCTATAGTGACAACAACTTTATTTGTCCGACGACCATTTAGCCGCCGTTAGTAAACACGGTGTGAATTTATGTCGTCGCTTCCGTCAACCGCCGGAAGTAGGAGTTACCTCACTCTATGCCACCTAGTGTTTGTATGTGGAATTACACCTGATGCATTTTCAATCTGCCGAGGGAGATGCGGGTGATTATGGGGTGTTTTAAAATCCTCCACAGAATGGATTATTTTGCTCTCCTTAGTAACGCAAACAGGAAAGAGTAAATTTTCTAAGCACAAATTTGTCACACAGAAGATGATATTGATCAAACGTACTGTGGTTAAATGTAGCTCATTTCTTCTCTTAATTCGCAAATGTACATCATGGGCTCAGAAATATATCTATTTCAGTCTTCTTGAAAAATGTACAAAAGGTAAAGTCATGACCATGGAATATTTTTATATTTCAGTTGCCAGCCGAAATATAGCTTTATTGGAGTGCAAAATGAATTAAATCACACACATTCCATTTTTTCCCATCACATTCATCCACAGCCACATCCACAAGTATCTGCTGCCCAGCAGCCAGACGTTACTGTTCCAATCTGAAATAAAAGAATGAGCACAGTGACCAGTTCAACATGGTGATTTAATTTACCACCTCCACCATCAACATTGCAAGTGTCTTGTCCATTTACATCAGCAGGGGTGAGTTTAAGAAGCATGTAGGCGGTTGGCTGAGCTTCTCTGTCCAGCTGTCACCAGATGTTTGGCCTTGACCTCGATCACTGCCGTCTCCAGCACGTCCACAACTTCAGGGCGAACTAAGGCGGTGTGTGGCGTCAGCACCTGCTTCTTCTCCTTCTTCCTCTCCACCATCAGCTCTGCCAGTGTGTCTTCAACAGTCTCCTGCTCCGCAAATGGCAGAAGAACGGTTTCCACCAGTCCGCCAACCACTCCGAGCATCGCCAGAGTGGAGCCGAGCATGTAGATCTTCAGCATGCCCCGGTTGGGCCTCTGGTTCAGCATCTCCTTAGCAAATGGGATGATCTCGCCAATGGTTTCCATGTTATGTTGTTTGATTTGTCTGTTGAAAAGAAGAGGAGAAATCACACACGGTTGATTCAGTGTTTAAAACAAAGCACTCTGGATAAACAGAAATCAATCTTTCTACTATAAACATAAAATGCTGATGGACAAATACTCACTTTGAAGTACACTTCAAACTCTGAGTTTTCCTCAGTGTTCGGCCCAGTCAGGCATTCGCAGGCAGAGAGACGAGCGCAGATCCTGCAATTTAAACACAAGTGGAGCCAGGTCAACTCCCACAGTGGCGACAACATGCATATTCATGAGGCTGCTGCAGTTGCTGTTTGGAGATTAGGGCTTGTTTGTGTGAAAGGACATGAGCTTTCAGGACAAGCAGTGAGGGAAATATTCCCTGGAGGTGAAGCTGTGGCTGTGACATCACATGAGGCCTGTGATCCACGAGAGTCCACAAAGAGGATAAATCATGTCAACATGCAAATACTACACATGTTGCTGAACATTGAACAACATGAGTGGTTGGTTCGTGTTGCGTGGCTTGTTACCATAAACATTGATCCTCATCAGGAGAGCTTGAACAGTGTCCAATCACAGCAGGTGAAACTGTGGAAAGCCAGTCCCACTTATTGACTGGAAGGCATTGTTTGACAACTGTATGATTACAGTTAGCCCTGTATCGAACAAATACTCCTTATCAAATGCCGAGAGATAAGGTTCAGTGGAGGAGAAGGTCCCCCCCCCAGTCATGCAATCCATGCACGGTCTGACCGTGGAGCTGACAATGAAGCAGTGAGAGATTGCAGGGGTTAATGTGTGTGTGTGTGTGTGTGTGTGTGTGTCCTCATCTGAAACGCTTTGCCCTTTGACCTCGTCCCCTCGCTGCAGGAGAGCAGGGGGTGAAGTCAGGCAAAGGAGTTGTGAAATGTGTCTGATCTTTGTCACAGAGAGACATGTGTCATCAGCTGTCAGTGAAAATGACAGCCGGCCAACGTCACAAGACATCTGCACGTTGGTTCAACATCTGCGCACCAGATGATAGACTGCACCGCATAGTCCAGTGTGATTTTCAGCCATTGTGAAGTGGCCATGTCAGCCAGTCTGTTACTCAGTCTGTTGGTCAGTTTACGACTTTAGTTCAGACCAAAACAGTTTGTACAGACACTCATGGTCCCCAGACGATGTATCAGTGATCCACTGACTTTTCATCTGGCGCCATGCAGTACTTTAGTTTATGACTAAATAAGGTCATCTCCATCAGCCTCAGATGCACTTTGTGTTTAGTGCTAATTGGCAAATGCTAGCATGCTAACATGCTAAACTAACAAGGTGAACACGGTAAACATTATACCTGCTTATATAAATATGTTAGCATTATCATTGTGAGCATATAAGCATGCTGATGTTAGCGTTTAGCACAGGTGCAGCATCACAGAGTTTTTCCAACTGTGCCTTAAAATGAGTGAAGGCCCACAAAGGTTCAAACACATATGAGCGATATGAAAAGAAACAATTATGACTATGAATGACGTACACATATGCACGTCTCTTCTTCTAAATCACTTTAGTAACATATTCTATTGCAAAACACACATAATTGCAAAATGTGCAAAAAGAGAAGTGCTTTAGGAAGTACAAACATTGAAAACACAGTAAGGAAAAGAAAACCTAAAAAAAAAAAAAAAAAAACTCTGCCCCACAACTTATGGCGCAACTACTGTTTTGGTGGTTTATTGATCAATGTTTGAACTTTCACTCAGCAGTGATGAAATGTGGTTAAATCCGAGAGCAACCCTTCCCCCGTAAGACAGTTTCTGGAGTGCAGAGTTTCCACAGACGTTGCCGCTCGTATCACCATAATTACACTGTCAATAACGATCCTCCTTCAGCAGCTCCGTGCGGATTCTGGGCATTTATGTTTGCCACTGCTGGGAAAAGGTTGAGACTGTTTGGAGACCTTTGCCCCATATTTCTGGCTTCTTCTGCTTCAATGGACAGTCTGTCTCCACACTTGACTTCACCAAGTCCAGCACGTTGTGGCTGTAGGGGGTTGAGGAGGGTTTACAGTTCAACAGGAGCTCAGGGGAGGAAAGGGTAAGTATACACGGGGTGTTAGTGTAATGATCAGGAAAAAGAAATGACACACACGATCATTTTAAGAATCTGTTAGTTTTTGATATATAAAATAAGGCTCCTATTAGCAAAGGAAAGGAAAGGAATATGACACTAATATATATTATAGTATTAATGCAGCACGCATTTCAAACCTTCAGTGAGGATTTCCAGCCTCTGATCCACACTCATGTTTTGATAAAAGCTGCTTTCATTCAGTTCACTTTCAGTTGCACAAGGAGTTATTTCTCCTGTTTATTATTTATGTTGTCATATTTCAAATTAAATAAGTTACATTAGTTTAAAAAAAATCACTTACAGATGTATTTTCATGAGGAAACTAAACAGAAACTAAAGACAGACATCAAAAAATACAAATTAAGTGTGAGGAAATTATAACAAGTCGAAGGATCAATGACATTTTGGTTGCATAGTCTCATAGGACTAATAAGACATTATTTCTAATAAGTGGGGTTGTTTTTTTTCACGTTTTTGTCTGTAATTTCAGTTAATTTATCTTTCCAAGTTGTTGCTTGAGACAGAGGAGCTGTCCTGTATGGACATGTAAATTTCATTCTCAGCACATTCTTCTGAGCTCAGATCTGTTCTTAGTTTGAAGAGTCTTCTGCCGTACAGGCAATAGCTTGATGTAGTTTTGTTTGTATGTTTTTCAGTGGTTGGTAGGAAGGTATTTTTCTAAGACAAAAGACAAGACGGCAGCGAATCTAATGCAGATTCTGTACAGGTTTTATTTATGAGATATCACATCGTAATACACAGAGCAGATCGATATCTATTGAATGCATGAATACAAAGCCACACGCAGACTGAGCAGAACAAACCTCTGACAGTAAGCGGACAAACATCTATTACAGCGAGTATAAATGAGAGTTCATATTCTAGCGGGTTGATGGCGTGAAAGCTATGAGTTGGCAAATTCTGGATGTACTCGTGTTACACTGTTTATGATTGGTCAGTTTGACCATCTATTATGTTTGTGTTTGCTTTTTATTATGTGTATAGTTATGTCATTACTTTTTCTTTCTTTTTTTTTTAAAAAAAGGATGCACGTACTTAGAAAAGTAAAACAGAAGAATAAATGAACACAAAGAATAAATAGAATAATAAGAATAAAAATAAGGGACAATTTTTACCAGAATAGATTATATATTATATAAATATGGCGCATTTGAAGCAGTAAGCATGCAGTTTTTCCATATATTCTATTGCACTAAGAAGTGAAATAATATTTTACACATGAAGTACAATAATTTCTCTTATTGCATTGTTTGTATTTTCTTAAGCGACACGTTACAAAGATCCTCATAAACCTGGACACTAAGCTGCTGAATTAAACTCTCCCTGATCAAAAACCAGGAGCTGTGACACAGTAAAATTCCTTCATGACCCCGGAGGTCAGGACTGCTTCACCAGCAACGAGCTGGACGTTGACGTGGAGCCCAGCAGCAGGCGAGCCCGTCACGTCCCCCTCTGAGAGAGACGACCGCGTGAATACTGTCTGAACTGTCCTGTTTAACTGAAGTCTACCCTGTGCATCTGAGATCCAGTGAGTCCTGTGCGTTTTGTGTGTGTTTGTGTGTGTGTTTGCGTGCTTCTGCGTGGTTGTCGGGAAGCTTCGTAGGCACTCTTTCCAAAATAAAATGTCCCGCTGACTGCGTGGACCGCCTGGGTCCGTCAGAGGATCAACCTCCTCTCATTCTCAGTACCGGGGGACCTGCTGACACAAAACAGCTGCATGCTGAGTCAGCACTGCAACACTGACCTGCAGAGGGCAGAAACACACTCAGGGTGAGACACGCGCACACACACATTTGTCTGTAATGAGCTGAGATTTGCACAAATTGGTTCGTTTCTACTTCTGTCACAGTCAGGCTGTTAGCAGTGTGGAGCTAACAGACATTAGCAAGGCCGTGCATCTGCTTCAAACTAAGTGTCTTATGAACCATCTATTACCGTTTATACACTGCTCATGAACGGTAAACACAGCGAGTTCAAGTGTCGCTATTTAATCTTCAAATATAATAACGACTGATCCTTGTTATTTGTGTGACACTGACTTGTTTAATAAAGGTTTAATTTATTAAGGTTTATTCCTTGTACTACAGCGTATCTGATTCTGATGTGCAAATGATTGACATGAACCTACCAATTAAAATGCTTTTTTTCCACGTACACTTCATGCAGCCTTCACATGACCGAGCAAACTCCAGTCTGCACTGGTTTGCCATTATGGTTTTTACCATACCTGAAAGCAAAAGAGAAAAATCACAGGTGAGTCCTGCTGCCATGTCAGAAACTGAAAATTCTCAACGTCCGATGAAGTGTGCACAAACCCGTTGAGGTTGGCCGGCTCGGAGTGGTAGATGTGCTTGCCCTGCTCGGCTATGGTGGGCGGGTGGTGACCTCCGCACTGGCTCTGAGTGGCCTTCAGTGGGTGGTAGTGGCTCTTCAGCTCCACATGGCTGGTGGGCAGGGACATGTGATTTGTCCCGTGTGAATTCCCGTTGATCTCCGCCGCCTTGGGGTCAAGTCTGCCTGGATCGGGATGTTTGTGGGTTTTCGTTGGGGAGGACACGTCGATCACCTTGATTTCCGGGATGCTGGCCTGCCTCAGGACCAGCTCTGAGTGGGCCAGCTGCAGCTTCTTCATGTGGTTGATGGCCACGGCGGCGTTAAAGGCTTGCTGTGAAGTGAGCAAAGACAGGACGTTAGCTGCACATAGCGTCATTTGAACTGCTCCATGATGAAGACCACCAAGTCTGAGCATGCAGAAGATTGTCCAGACGACAGGTTGATGTATTACAGTCATTTTTACTGCCGAACAATCAAGCGCACTGCTTCCTCTGACAGTAAAAGCCCTACATCAGCCATCAGTGGCCTTGATTACAGAACAATATCTTATTAAACTGTCCTTAATCAGGAAGGATTTAGGTGGAAACCCGATTAATCTACTATAAACTGCAGGCCTGTAATGAGCTTAACACATCAAAGCCAAGAAATCAGTGAGGACTGACCTTCCACTTGGTCCTGGCAAAGTTCTTTTGGATCTGAACGCTGACTGAATAGTAGATGTCCTGGCTGCGGGCCGTCTTTCCGATAATCCTGGAAAACAGACGACAGACCGGGACGCTTACGTTTGTTTCAAGGTAGAGTTTAATGCCGAACCCATCTGTGTGACCTCAGATGTTCTTTCTCCTGGACTCACACACCTGTGACTTTTATGAATGCGAGTTTGTAGAGTCACTGAAATGTGAAGCATTTTGGTCTATTTGGGATTCAAGCTGCGCAGTTAAAAGGAAAAGTAGCTCATGTTTGAATCTTTTATATTTATCTAACTTTCAAGACACGAAAATCATCCAAATTTTTAATTGTTGCACGTTGTTTTAACTATGGTACCGCATCCTAAAGGTACTGTGAAAATGAATCAATAACAGCCTTACTCAGCTCGAGAAACACAACTAGGCTGCAGGGAGTTATTTACTCATATCATAAAATCAGTTAAAGGGTAAAAAGATTAGGCAATTTCACAATTTAAGAGTCTAATTTCATGTGTCATAACCAGTGTTTGTGCTACGAGGCTGATGCCTGACACTCACCAGGGATGTCTGAGTGCTAGTTCAGTGGTGTAGCGCATGCTGGGATTCTTCTGCATCATGTTACGGATGAAATCTTTAGCTGCAGATGGAAAGATGGCACACAGATGGCAGATGACACACACAGCTCTGTAAGTGGGAACAAAGCAGCTGCAGCAAGCTGTACAATATGTCTGCGCTGATACTCAGTGCAATTACCAGACTCAGAGATGTCATCCCAGAAGGGCGAGTCGAACTCGTACTGCGCCTTCATGATCTTGGAGAAGAGTCTGGTCTCACTTTCTTCATAAAAGGGAGGATATCCACAGAGTCTGCAACATAAGCATTTATCACCGCTGGACGAAAGGAGCTCAGGAAAGGTTCCACAATAAGGTGAATGTGCTGGTAAACAGTATGTATCATAGACGCTCACTAGGTGGTGCTATGGCTCAATAACTGCATCATTACCCTGCATTCAGGTAACAGCGTCATGACCTGCAGCGGCCTTCAATCTGAACATCCTGCCACTTAGTGAGGGGAAACCTGGAGCTAGTCTTTGGTTAAATGTCCTCTTTCCTCTCTTTATCTCAGTGTGCTGATGCGTAGCTTCATATCGTAGCTTCA
Organism: Chaetodon trifasciatus; assembly: GCA_037975065.1. Lineage (NCBI taxonomy): Eukaryota > Metazoa > Chordata > Actinopteri > Chaetodontiformes > Chaetodontidae > Chaetodon > Chaetodon trifasciatus. The sequence continues at coordinate 2,594,888 of JBBMOE010000025.1, forward strand.
TACTTACAAGATGTAAGTGATAACTCCAATCGACCAGCAGTCCACCGCCTTGCTGTAGGGCTTCTGTGCCAAGACTTCAGGAGCTGCGAGCCAGGAGAAAACGTCAAAGCTTCACCAGTGTTGCTTCTTAACGTTACACCACCATGTGTCTTATATCTCTCTTGAGTCCACTCATTAGACAGACGTGTCCTCACCTACGTATCCTGGGGTGCCGCAAGCTGTCGACATGATGTCGTTGTCCACCATCTTGGAGAGGCCGAAATCACTGATCATGATCTTGGAGGTCTCATCTGGGCTGTAGTACAAGATGTTTTCTGGCTGCACAGGGACAAAGAGAGGAGAGCTGTTCACACACTGACGTCCTCAATGACGTGCTACCTCACCTGCGGTGGGACAGATTCTTAAATGGTATAAAGGAGCCACAGCTGGGAATGGAGCTGTACCACTGAATGTGAAAGTCATTAAGTTACTAATGAGATGTGAACTCTCATATTTTGACATGGTTTTTGCTGCGAGTTATCTTATTTTAGCACAAGCTGAGAATCAGTTAATCCAAGAAATAATCCAGTACATAACCACAAATTAGTGTTTTAAATCCAGTTTTATATGTGCAGATTGAACAAGATATGACGTGTTAACACTTCAGCCTGTGTAAATGTGTGATTGCGTTATATTATCTGATCCATGCCTTGAGGTCACGATGCACGATGCCGTTCTGGTGCAGGTAGCTAACGGCCTGCAGCACCTGCTGGATCACTGTGCTGGCATCCTTCTCTGAGTACACCCCCCGGTCCAGTATGCGGTCAAAGAGCTCCCCGCCTGAAACACTGGTGAGAAGATCGCACTGCCATCAAAGTTTGAACTTAAATCTCATTTTAATCAGCTAACGTGCTCATTAAATAATAACAGAAGGCCTGAAAAACTCACAGCTCCATGATCAGATAGTAATGAGTCCGACTTTCATAGAAATCCTCCATCCCCACCACGTTCTCGTGTTTGATTCTGTGGAAATAACAAGGTGCTTTCATGAGTCCCACAAGAGGACTCACATATTTTCATCATAAGCAGCAGCCAGAGGAGAAAGCTAATCAGTGTGATCTCTTCCCACACAGGCTGCTGAGAGAACACGAGATGAAAGCTGAAAGGCTGATTCAAAATTCACCTTCTCAACACGGCGATCTCGTTCTCCAGATTGAGGTCTCTTTTCTGCTTCTTCTTCACGCACTTCATGGCGAACAGCTTTCCTGTCTTCTTCTCCTTCACCATGTACACCTCTGAGAACGCCCCCCTGTTAATTAACACACACACACACGAGACACACACGACGAGTTTTTAATGACAGAGTCAGCGATCGCTTTGAAATGTCACTGGAAGAGACAACAAGTTTCCCCCCGGCCCCCCGGAGGAAGCGTTAATGAAATATTTTGTTTTGGCCTTTTGCCAGGTCTGCTTTGCGTTTGTCTCAGCCAATCAGGGATCACTTTTGTTTGCTTGTTCATGCATCAAATGTGAATCTGATGTGACTCTGGCTTCAAATACAAGCAAGTATTCTTGCTGACAGATGAAAACATTGATACCACTCTCAAATCGATTGCTTCAGTATGAGGCTGGCGCACGTAGACGATTAGCTTAGCTTAGCATAAAGACTGGAAACAGGGGGAAACTGCCAGCCAAGATCTGGGAGAAATGAGACTATAGGACTGTTTGACCTCCGCAAAACCGCAAGTTTTAACACAAATTTTCTACACCAACTATGAGACATTTTGGATTTTGTTATCTTTGGACTGAACCATGCATTTAATCCACTCTTAAAGTTAAATTACTTTCATCATGTTTTTTCTTTTTGCCTGTGATGGAAACAGTCTCAATTTCTTGGAGAGCACCAGAACTAAAATAAACACGGGGCAGAAATAGCAATATCAAGGGGTTCAATTAAGAGCTACTAAAGATCTCTGTGGCTTAACTATTCGCATGTCAGAGGCTGGTTGCTTGGCTCTGTGCTGCTCTGCGGTCCTGCTATCTTCAGCCCTGTCTGGGAATAGTTGTTCTACCTGGTGGATTAGGCTCTTTATCCCTGACGCAATGGAAACGGTGGCGAGCTGAGGGCTTGAGGCGCAAAGGTCAGAACTGAGCATGTGCAGCAGTGATCCTGACAACAGGCTCAGGACAGGCCAGGTCACAGACAGGTGTCAAGGGCTTTGGGCAGACACGGGCCGCTGCCGCCCTGCCCTCTGTCTTGAAGGTGATGACATTGACCCTGAAGGAATGTGCTCTAATCACGATGGACGCACACGCCTGCTGGAGGACCTGAGCACCTTTAACAGTGTTTCTGCAGCAGCACAGTGTGACTCATACCTGTTTTTAGCTTTATTTCACATTTTGAGTGTCACATTTGGAAGAGAAAACCTGTCGCACACACACACACACACACACACACACACACACACACGGCTCAGGGCAGCACTTCACATCCCACTGCTCAGCTGATTTCTTCTTGGTTACCAGAGCTCATTTTCTTCCTACGTCCTCCTTGAAGCTTGTTGTGGCTCTCAGGAGAAATCATCAATCAACCCCTGGACATAAATGCCACACGACGTCCATTTTTTTAAAGACACACAAAGGGCAATCAGAAACCACTGACGCACTACCTTGAGTGTGTAAATTAGACATTCAAAAATGTTAAGAATTAATTTGCTTTCTGAGCCTTTGTGGGAGGCACACGAACCCCCGAAGAGACTGCGTCCTGATTGCCTGGAAACCATTAGGAAGTTGTTTACGCTGCGTGTGATGAGGCCCGATGGGAAAAGCTGTATTCGCTTTTCTACGCAATCTCCCGTCCCTTCTGGATTCTCTTCCTTTTTATTGTGATGGAAACAGGAGGACTAGAAAACGACAGCGTCTACCTGAGAGCGGGCAAAACAGCTCGGCTCAGGGTTCATCCTGTTGACACCTTCAACAGAAATGAGAGCAGCTCAGACAGCAGCGGGGTCTCCCCTTCGCTTCCTGGCCTTTAATTCTTCTTCAGACTTGATTGTCAAACAGACTTGTTGTTCAAAGTGTTCGGGGAAATAAAAGTACTTGCTGCAAACTAATTGAACCTGGATCATATCCTGGGCCCAGCGGGGCCTCGCCTCCTTCGCAGTCTAATCACCGCTGATCTCAGCACAGATCCGCTCTGTTTTCCAGCAACACGCTGACGTCTCCGCCTTTATTTACTGCCGGCCAGCGATCTGCTGCTCTCCAGGCACTCACAAAATACTCCAGAGTGTTCAGAAGACCTGCTGATTATTAATGCTGACCTCACAGAAAGTAGGCCAGCAGCAGAGGCTGTTGACTGAATAACATTTTCCTCATGATTATTGTTGAAAGTGACTGCAGGCGAACATTCAGATCAGCTTAAAAATGCACATCAACTCGTATGTCAGCAGTTTCTTTGTTTTCAATGCTGCAACTAACTCATAACAAACTGATAACTAATATTTTCATTTTTGATTAATTCATTTGTTATTGTCTTGATTCAGTCAGTAACTGTCTGATTTTAATTATTTCTATCTTTCACAGTCTGTTGTTCTTAGCTCAGCTGTTCAGTTTATGAATATTTGTTATTTATTTGATTGGTTTTATCACTCATTTCCACTTTTTTTAATTCACCTGTTTTTATTAATTCTCTTGTTTCTTCACTTTATTGTGAAGCTAAAAACACATTGAGAGCTGTGTGCTTTTTTGTCAATGAGCTGCTAAGCTGGCTTCACAGCCAGACGGCATCAGGACAGTCGGACTAAACCTCTAACAGCCACAGCGTCTTGTTGTCTAACACCTCGGTAAAGTAGGCCTCCTCATGTCAATCCAATCAAACCAGTAATCTGTCCTGCGACTCACACGGCATGTTGAGGGTCTGCGGTCACGCCACGTCCAAAGAAAGTCAAGAGAAAAGATTTACGTTCACTAAAACAAAGCAATGCAAAAATATTCCCAGGGTACTAAGAAAAGCAGGAAGGAAATCTACAGCAACAAAAACTGGACAGGAAATGAAAACAGCTCAAAAAATAAGATGATTTCTTAAATGAATCAGTTGTGTGTTTGTCCGTCCTGGGAGACAGATCCCTCCTCTGCTGATCTTCCAGAGGTTTCCCCCATTTTTCCCCCTTTAAAGTGTTTTTGAGGAGTCTCCTGATCTGTATAGAGGCTGCTGTACTGTACAGACTGTAAAACCCCTTGATGCAAATGTGTGACTTGTGATAATATATAAATAAAACTGACTCGACTCTGCATCAGCTTTGCATGTTAATGAAGGGTTCTGTCTTACATAGAGTACAATGTACTTACGATCCCAGCTCCTCCATGATGTCGAAAACCTCCTGGATGTTTTCAGTGTTCTTCTTCCACACATAGTCGGCCTCTTGACGACCCATGTCTGCAGGCACTTCAACAGGGATTTCTTTCAGAATTAAGGAGAAAGAAAAGACTTAAGCACAGATGTCAACACCGAAGTTCCACCATGCCATGCAGTAATCCCGTCCTAATGTCCAGACTCCCTCATCATCATAATCATGAAGTCCTTGGGGATTACTGAATAGTCATGAGAAAGCAGGTACGAAGGTTGATGTGTCTGCTGCTCAGACGAGCAGATGAGACAGACATGAGTCTTTGTCTGGCAGACAAAAGGTTAGCGCACTAATCCGAGCTCTAATGAGCACACAGGAAGGTATAAAGCAGCGCCAGAGCTGGCTTATGCTGCATCTGGGCCAGATGATACTGAATGAACCTGCAGCGTATCAGCGAGACTGACAAATAATCTGACAAACGACGATAAAAGTGAAAGAAATCTGTCGCCTTGACTTTCTTTCTGCTCTTGTCAGAAAATGTGCAATTGAAAAGAAATAATCTACAAGGATTAGAAAGTCGTGAAGAATGACTTATCCACTAAAACTGAAGGTACTGAGGAGGATTAGGAACACTTACAATGAGCAGGTCACCCAGTTTAGCTTCCTGGCCTCTTTTCTCTTATATAAGGGATTAGTAACCCTTGATCTGGAGACCTGACCTTATCACAGATGAACAAAAGAGTAGAGCCTCCAACAAAAAAAAAAACTTTAAATGCAGAATCAGTGTCTTCAAGTCAATACATTTAAAACGTGACATTTGCAGACACACGCTCCTCTGGAATGGTTTTTAGTGTCCCCTCACTCATTCAAACAGCGTCTGTTCAGACACTGAGGAGCTCTGAGGGTCCTGCGCCTTTTGTTGTCACTGCTTTGCCTGCAGTCATTATTTCTTTCACCGCGGCACTGTGTTCACGTCAGATTGTATGAGCCTCAGCATCAGATCGCTGGAGCCCAGCAGCAGCAGCCGCGCAGCTGTATCCGACCCTCACTCTCATGCAAAACCCGCTGAACGCTGGAGAATGTGTCCACAAACAGCGATGCAGCACTAATGTGCACAGTCAAAACCTGCAGAGGTGATCCACATTTCAATGCACTTTTCCGCAGATGAGTCCTGCTGCAGGCTGACAGCCACGCGATTCGTTACCGTGATGCAGAAAGACCCGATGATGCAAAGATACTAACACCGGCAAAGACCCGGGCCGATGTGACGGTGACTGACGTGCAGCCCCCCGTCGCCACCCTGAGGCCACCTACGACCGAGCCGGCTGCGGCATCGGCGGAAAGAGTCCTCTGCGGCAAACCATCAGATATTCAGATCAAGCTTGAAGCGCACAAGCCTGAAGCCTGAGCATTTCCAAGATTCATCATGATGAATGTTAACGCAGCGACACTGAAAACTACCCAAATTACGCACAGAATACAAATGAGGCATCACTCATTTTTTGGCTGAAAAACAAACAAAGAAAAAAAAGTCCCTAAACTGCAGCTTGACAAATTAAACAACAGTGGTTTTTGAGTCACAGAGATCCAAATAATTCACTTCATAAAGAAAAGGTTCATTCAGCTGCAGACCTGCTGACACTTACCTAGAGACTCTGCTGCCGGAGCTCTGACTCTCCTGTCTACAGCTCGCCGAGGTCTGGACGGATTACTCTGTCTGGGACGTTAGAAGTAGCCTACCTGTTGTCAAGCCAGAGATTACATCCATGGAGAGAGGCGGGGGAGGGGCTGGCAGTGTCACAGGTGCTCATTGAGACTGACGGCACAGACTCCAGATCAGGCAGCTGCTGCAGCGCCGCTCATCTTTCTCCACACAGCCGCAGGATTAGACGGAAAATCAGTGCGTCTTGCGCATAAAGGAGCAGCTGTTCCCCAAAACTGCACGATTCATGCAAAACAGCTCGCTCCATGTGTACGCGCACATGCACTTCTTAGCACTGATAAAAGTGAACTTGTATGAAAGCAGATTTAATGTGGCTTTTCTGACTCCGGTCAACAGAAAATTACAATTTAATGTCAAAGCGAAAACAGATCTCTCTAAAGCGCCTACATTAATTAATAATATAAAATACAAAATACTTATTTTATAAGTGTTCACTTCTCCCAGGTCAGTATTTGTGCACTTGTGGCAGCAATTTAAGCCTTGAGGTCAACTGAACCGAATATGTGACTTTCACAGAAGTCCTGATGATTTAGGTGTGCCCTGTTAAAGGGCACGAATGCTTATGAAAACACATTTGATATTAAAATGTCTTTTTCTCTTGATTAGTGTCAAAAAAGGAACATAAAAACTCATCTGATTCAATGCTGTAAAACAATAAAACCTGAAAACTTCCAATTCAATTCAAGTTCAGAGCTTTTACAGGCACTAATCAGCAGGCAGTTTGAGGGTGGATGCATCCCTCTTGTTAGCAAAATGGCCAGAATGCATCCCCCTTGTTAACCTGCCATCCCCCCTCTACATCTCCCCAGCAGACGGGGTGCAGGGGCAGTTGAAAGTCAAGTCTGTCTGACTCACTGATCCTTCATCTGACTGAGGTTTGGGCACGTTGACCCCCGACCAGCTGCCTAACTGTGCTGTGTATTGATAAATCCATGGAGCTGTCTGTGGTGCTGAACAACAGGTAGTCGTGAAAGAGTGAGAGGATCATATAGACACACTGCTGCCTGTAGTATTCCTATAATATTCCTATGATCATTCAGTAGCATCTGTGCTGCTCAAAATACCCCCAGACCCAAATATTTTAGAGACATGAACAATAATGCACTAATGCAGTTAGACAAATATTGCTGAAATATATTAATATTAACAGGTTTTCATTTACTTATCAATAAGTCATCCAGTCTATACTTGTTCAGAAGTCATTATTGAAGTGTTTTCACAGGAATTCATTTACTCTACAGTGTTAGTAAATGTAATGCAGCTCTTTTGGGATCAGTTCAGTGATGATAAGGAGCTAAGAGGAGGATAAACACCATCTAGGCAGATTTTTCATAACATGGCAACCCAGAAGATGTTCCAGCTAACTAACAATCCATTTGTCACAGCTTTTTAATCCCTTTACGAGGACATGTCTTATTAGAAAGTGGCGCAGACGGCTTGTTTTCACATTTCACACTCGAGTAGAAATTTTACACCTGGACCACAGACTGTGGTCACCACAGCATTAGGCTCTAAGCACGTCTCAGTACACGTCGTGGTCTTCAGAGGCAACCTTTAACAGGCTTATGCATTAATCTGCATCAGGTGCTCATTTCACCTGCCGCACAAGCAGCCATGCAGTATAACAGGTCAAGCTGATAACACATGCAGCGCCCTCTGTTCACGCTCTTACTGAGAGCAAGGACACAAAACAAGTCTGCTGCTGCCGTGCAAAATAAATGATGCCCAGATATTTCACCTGCCATCAGAGGCTGCAGGCTTGATCCCGCGCGGCTCTATCTGAGCTTCATACCTTCACAGTGCAGCCTACCTGAGTTTCAGGCATGTGCTGTGAAGGGACAGGATATAGCAGTAGCTGGACTGGCTCGTCACGTTGTCATGGATACCGGTTCAAGAGGCTGTCACGGCCGTCTTCGATTTCACCAGAATGAGCCTTTTCCAATCAGGACAGAAGTCATCAGGCCTGCGGGAAACAGCAGCTTCTGAAATGAGAGCGTCACACCGGGTGATGGATGTCAAACGGCACAAAAGCAGCACAGTCACCGCAGTTAGAAAGAGCAGGAAAAAACTGTCTTCATAATCTGTACCATCATGCAGAATAGTCCAGAATATTAAATCAAAATATGTCAAATCCTGCACAGCCACAGGATTAAATATATGGAATTATATAAATGTATAAATCTGAGATATCACAGACTGTTGTTGTGTTACATGTGATCAATTTTAACACTCACTTTGAGATTCATAGCAATTCTTAAGTCCTTAGACTGAACAATATCACTAAAACAATCAATAAATATCACAAATACACAACACACAAACATCTATTTTTTGGCCAAATCATCAAATTCAACACCTGATAAATCAAAGTGCTTCATCCCCATTAAAAGCCGACGAGCTCATTGATTTACAGCACTGTGAACAATAACCTCATACACAAACCCAAACCACCTTTGTCTTGCTAGTAACCGGAGAAAATAAAATAAAAACTGCGTTTAAGTTAGACTCAGTGAGTATTTTACTGCGAGTTTCAGGATCCAAAACATCAGTTTGATTAAAATAAGATGATAAAATACAAAATGACTGGGACACACTGACAGTCTCCTGAGGGCGTCAAATACTCACATGATCAGCGGTGGGAAGTAACTGAGTACATTCACTCCAGTACAGCATCAAGTACTTGTACTTGTAATTGACTATTCCTATTTTCTGCTACTTTGTACTTTTACTACACCACATTTCGAAAATATTCTACTTTTTATTCCACTTATATGACAGTTACTAGCTTTTATGATGCTAAGATTTTACATACAGGGTTATATTTCAGTGCAAATCAACTTGTTTCAAATATTTTCTAAAATGGAGTTCAGGCCACTGATCAAACAGCTAAACAGTACATAAAATACTACATTTATTTACTTGACTTCAACCAACTGTAGAATGCTACGTACACATTAATGCATCAGTAATAATAATGTAAAATATAATAAAAGGGGCCACTCTGCATAAGGGAGTTTTTATGAGTGTATTCAAACTGCAGTACTGATACTTTTACTGAGTACTTCTCCAGTTCGTCTTTGTAGAGGCTGAAGGAGCACTGACACCAGACTCATGTAACCTCACATCACCGACCAGCTTGATCTTTCTGAGGCCTGCTGGCGGGATTACCCAACGCTCCAGCTTCAATTATGTCATTAAAGTGATGCAAAACAAAGCTCTCCATTCTCCTGAGTGGGATTAAACCAACAGAGATCACATCTTATATAACCTGAGCTGTAACTACAGCCTCCAGAGTTCAAGAGAAGCAGCTCCCACATGAGGAAGAGTCACCGAAGACATTAAACTCAGCACAGACCTTACAAAAAAATCAATAAATCAATCAAAAGGTAATCAGGATTTAATTCAACAACAGAAATTAGTTTTTAATGTGGCAATAAAAGTTACACAAGTTAATCAAATAAGAGCTAAAAATGTTAATTGCTCACGTAACCGGAGATTAAACTGAAGTTAGCGCTCGCATGAAAGCGGTGAGCCGCGTGTGGTGACTGATCAGTCGAGGTTATATAAGGTCATCAATCACTGCTCCTAAAAGTGTGTTTGACAATAAACATGATTTATTTATGTCCACGCTGCTGGGATCATAATTGTTACCTTTAGGCGTCACTTCATCCAGAGACGGCGCTCATCCTCCACACAGGCCTCCTCCAGAAGGTCACGATTCATTCGACAGACACGACAATTTAAGGTAACTGGACACAAGTCTCCTCTAAACACACCAGCAGCATCTTGTACCTTTTAGAAAGTTTTATTTAATAATTGCAGGATTTATTTTTAGTATTATTTACTGTACTAATAACTTAAGTAGAGTAAAAATATAAAATCTGGGCCTAACAAACCTGAAAGCGTTGAAGTGGTCCAATGTAACTAGCTTTAATTTATACTTCCACTTCAGATAGAAATATTGTACTTTTGCACTCCACTGTGTTTTGACATTAATTAAAAACATATAATCATCTCATTAAATATCAAATAGATTAAACTACCACACTGAATACTAACTCCATGCCTGATGAACTGAGGAGTTGCTCAGACATTACTGCCATAGCAGCACTAGTTTACTGGCGATCAAGAGGACAAGTGCGCACCCTAGAGGTTAGAGGTTAGAATAGCAGGCAAACCCTTTATATAACTACAGTTCTGTGTGTGGCCAAGGTTATGGCAACATGCCCAGTAACAAACAAAGCACCTGACAAGGCTGGACATGCATTAGTTATAGCACTGAAGACCGTAATGTATCATCAAAAACAGGAAAACTGACGCATCAAAGTGCATGATCTTTATTTGATATACTGTGAAGTGCTGTCCAGGTGGCACAAAATGGCAGCAGAACAATGAGTATATAAGGCTCCTTTTCACTAACAACAAACTGCTCTTTGTCTTGATTTTGGCTATGCTGCCAGCACATGAATAGCAACACCTGCAAACGATAAACGATGGCGTTTAGAAATAGATGAACCGGTCCATTAAGTCTGTTTCTCATTCACACCCGAATCCCTCGTGTTCATATAATACACCACAACTTAAAGAGCAGCCGACGGTTGAAGGCCATCAGTGAAAAACGTAGCTCTGATCCGAGAGGACTGAACAATCGACCCCTGAGAATAACTATCCCACATGCTATCAGGGAAGGTGAACAGCAGGGAGTGCTACAAAAATCCTAAAACTCATTAATGAAACGTAAGCCCGACAATAGAACGAAGTCATTAATAACGGAATTTAATAATTCAAATATTTACCTACCTCTCTGCTTCGTCTCCACCATCATATTTCTAGAATTCATTCAGCGTACAAATGCCAAACATAGAATTGTGATATGTATATCATGTGTACAGTAGCACTTATTCATGATGTCACAAGTAAAATCAACGTGAACATTGAAGGACTCTCAAAAACACCATCTGTCCTGTGTTTTCAGCCTACGTCATCCCAAAGGCTCTGACGCCGGCTGCCGCAGGTTCCCCACCGCTGTCGCATGTTTCTGACACCAAACCAGGCCGAGTCCCCGGCTGGGTAACGACCATCTGCTGTGCCGTGGTTGATAAATCACTGGAGGTCCTTTCTCAGGTGTGATCTGTTGCTGTGACCCCGATATCCGGGCAGGAACCCTTAGTCGAGGACTTGTTGGACGCCTCGGAGCTCCAGGCTAAAGTCTCCCTCTAGGGGGCAGATTGCAACTAAAATGCCCTCAGCCTCTGGTCCTTAAGCCCCAACTCTTCATCCTATCTGGAGAACGAGGAGCCGCTCGTGGTGGGTTACGCTCCGCAACGATTCTGTCTCATCTTTGGCTTCTCAAAAGTTCAGTTTCAGGTTCCAAGTCTGAAAGCAGCGAGTCTCACGCACAGTAGATGTGAGGACATCTACAGTACAGGTTCATGCTGAGTGCGTGTGTGCGCGACAGGCTTACGCCCAGTGAACCTGAGCTCCTGCCTTCGAGTGCCGTTTGGCCTCCCGGATGGAGAAGGCCTCTTGCTCCTCGCTCATCTCCTTCAGCCTCTTCTCCTCCAGAAACGCCACCAAGGAGTCCCTCATGTCCACCACCTCGATCATCTGCTGGAGGACCCGGTCTTCCTCCGCCTGCTGCTCCGATGTCTTATCTGCCAGATGAACACATATGCAGCCTTTAAAGCAGCTATAATCCAACACACACACTACAATCCAACTTTTTTTTCCACCGCTCTCTCTTACACCCACTGCACACTAGCTGCCCAGCACTGAACACAGGGGAGCATTTAGCAGCTAAAGAGCCAGATATTACCCTCAGGTAACAGACGTAAAACACCAAAACATGACTCCAATGAGGGATCGTGCTGCTCTGTAATGGCTAGATGAGAAAATTAGCTTCTGCTAACAAGTTCACCATATCATCTTAAAATCAGTGGCTGCAGGTTTTAATTAAGAATGAAACTCACCCACTAATCCAACACAGACGTGCACTAAACACAGAAGTATTTAGTCTAAATTGCATCCTGTAATCCGGCTCTGACCGTTTTTAGGACAACATTCCCTCTTTCTGTGCTATCCCGCCTTTCCAGTTCAGCACAGACACATGGTGTGGAGCCATGAAGAACACATATTATATTTGGGCTAACACTTCACAGAATGCACTGACTGCATGCAGGACTGAGCCGGACCAGAAGAAGAGAAGGAAGGAAACCCGGGTAAACACAATGGGTGCTTGTTTGCAACTTGTTTTCCTCTAACAGCTTCAAAATCAAAAAATGTGCTAATGCGAGCACACCAAAGTACACACCAGTAAGCTCCATGTATTTCCTGAGCTCCATCTCCAGCATGCTCTGCTTGTCTTCCAGCTCCAGCTGTCGAGACCTGAGAGAAAAACAAACATCAGCTGAGTCATGTCAACATTGCATCCTGCTGTAGCCGCGGGTCATTATGAGGCCATAAGACAAACAGAGCCCGACTGTAACGACGACTGCTTGCTGCCACGGTGAGAACACACAGAAACTGCAGTGTTTTTGAGATGAAGGTCTGCGGACCCTCTGGCTATTCAGTCACTTCCGCCCCTGCACAAAAGCTGTGCTGTGTTCCCAGCCAGACGACACAGGCGCCTACTGTCTGAGCTTAAGGGTGAGCCGAGGAAGGTGCGCACTTACGCCACCATGAGGTCAGACTCCTCGGAGACCAGCGCGTTCTTCTCGTGGACCAGTTGGATCCACTGTTCGATCATCTCAGGAGAGCCGCTGCTGCCTGGAAGTGGAAGAGCGCAGTGTTTGGATATCCGTGTGTTCGTTAAGTTAGAAAGAAGGAGGAAGTGTCGTGGAACAAGATTTATGTGTGTGAGACAACACGTCTGCAGGTTTCTGTACACTCGGGTCTTACCAGCCTCTCCTCGCAGAACTCGCTCCAGCTCTACACCCTTGTCCTCCAAGTCTTTGAAGGTCACCTCAATCTCCTCCAGTCTCCTCTGGATGGACTGTGAACCACGAGAAAAACATAAGGTTAGAATCCTCATTCATTAAATCAAACCCTGTATTCATGGTCGCCATTGTTTTCTGAAATAGCCATTCAGAAGTTTCACATTCCACGAATCATTATCTGTATGTAGTAGTTGTTATTGTTTGTGGCAGGGTCCGCCATTCCAACTGCCTGCCCAAGCATGAGAGATTTATAGGAAATGCTGCATGTGGGTGATTCAGTGTTACTCTTTTTAATTTTATCTCATTGATGTCAGCTTCAGTGGTCACGGTTCACTCCATCACAGCTGTATCAGAGCTTTATGCAGTATTTCAAACGCTAACTATGCCGTGGCGTTTATTGTGAAGATGCTGCAGGAAATACATATGTGGCAGCGACCTACAGAACAAGACACGCTTATTATTTTAAATACTGCAAGGAGTAATGAGACGATTTGAGCTTTTAGATGGGCTGCACACATCCAGCGCCTCAGTAAGGTCATAAGGCTTCTTCTTTATCTGCTGTGGAGAAGTACTTAGACACCGTGCAGCAGGAAATCAGAGCATGGCTCCTCATGGTATGATGGAAGAAGGCAGATTATTGGCTGACATGACTTGAGTTTCTTTCTTTGTACTGTAAACACATGCACAGTTTGCTCTTTTCTTGCAAGTAGCTGCTCAAGCAGTGCTCACTTCGACCTGTATTAAACAACATTTGCTGTTACCACCAGTATCAACAGGGGGCGCCACATCAACCAGGAAAGAAATCTCAAGGATTCAAACATACAATAAATATTCTTGCTGCACTTCCTCAATGTGTTGACAGATTTAAGAGCAATAAAGTTAGATGTTGGAGTTCATAGCTTCTGAGTGACGCTGGAGAAGCTGCTGATCAATAAAACATAGACGAGCGATGAGTATTGTGACACTGACCTGGGCTTTGCGCAGTCGCTGTAATTCGCTGATCTTGGCACGCCGCTCCAGCGTCCTCATCTTCATCAGCTCCAGCTTCTCGGCCTCAGCAGGGTCTGATGGCACAGTCTGGAACTAGAGGCAAAGAGTCAGTGTTGTACGCGCACTTCTGGTAAAAATGAAGCAGCATGCACAAAGAAAACGTCAGCCTCTCCTTACTTTCTCATCAAATAAGTCGATATCGTCTTGTTCAAACATCTCATCATCGTCATCGTCATCATCGTCATCGTCGTCGTCTCCGTCGGCGCCCTCCTCTGAGGCGCTGTGAACATGTCTGAATGTTGTTTCTGTGGTAAAAATGCAAAAAGGATGTTGTGACACGTGTGACAATAAATCCAGATTTACCAAGATCTCAAACCAAAGAGGAGTCTTCAGCTTACCCACTCTCCCTGGATGACTGACGAGGACGCTGAGCCGGGGGTCTCTGCTGATCCTCGGGGACGAGAGATTCCAGGGGGAAAACTTGGACCGTACTCTGGTCTGCCCGCTTGGCATCTCTTTCCTCCTGAAGCAGCGCCGATTCCTCTTCTCCCGGACGTGACTGGCGGTGCTCCCGCTCCAGTAGCCCTCCTCTTCTTGCCCATCCAGGCCCTCTGGCTTAGGAGGGCTTGGACCTCCTGCAGTTGCAGAGGAGGAGGAGCAGGACGAGGATCCACCAGGGGTCTCTGAGTCGGAGTCTGCGCTGAAGCTCTGAAGATTCACCAGCTGGGTTTTCTCCTCAGCGGTCAGCTGAAGCTTTCGGAGCGACTGCTTCGGACGGGAGTCTGGCGCTGCCTTGGAGATCTCTGTCGGGGCTGGAGATGGATGTTTTTCTGGAGTGGAAGGGCTGAAAATGTGGAGCGTGCGAGGCTTTGCGGTTGGAGGAGACGGCTGAGGGCTGGGGTTCTCCCGAGAGAGACGGGGCTTGGGGACCGGACAGGGCGGAGGAAGCTCCTCAGTCTCCTCCTTAGGGGGTGCTGCTAGCTCAGCTTTCGATGGAGCATCTGTGGAAGCTTCTGATACATGTGGTTCTTGGGATTCCTCTTGGGATTCAAGTACATGATGGTCCTGCCCTTCAGCTTCCTGTGTGGGACCACAGTCCAGAGTGTGCTCGTACTCCTCATCTGAAGGAGACGGGGTGTAATCGTCGCTGGAAAGCCCGTTCTCTTCATTTGTCCCTTTCAGATTTCCTTCGCTATCCTGCAAACAGAAATGACATTGAAAAACAAAAAAGGAAAATGTTCATGATGTTTTGGTCTGCAGGCCTCACACACTTTGACAAAAACATTCTCATTAGCTGTGCATAACTGCTGCGAGCAAGCCAGCCCTGCAGGCTGACGACATCGGACCGGGCACCAGAAGGATGATGTATCATGCAACAGAAGATTGTGTAACACGAGCATTACGAACACAAGGATTCAACATGGAGTCTGGAGCAGCAAGCGGCAGAATGGCTTACATCTGGTCTGTTCAGTGACCCACCTTACAAGACGGTTCAGCCCCGTCTTCCAGCTCCTCAGAGTGCAGCTCACAGTAGAATCTCCCTGAGGAGACATCACAGATAAAAACAATAAACGGAGTAGAAAAGTCAGAGACAAGCGACGTGCTCAAGAGGAAAAACCCTGCTGTTCTCTTAAATCATTCATCACTCATCTCAGTCTGAGTGGAACCCCCTTTAAAAGGGTCTCAGTGCAAATTATTAATTAGACAAATAAATAAATAACTAAGTGGTGCTTCACTTACTGGAGCAAAACCTTGTCCTGGCTTAGAGAGAGCACGTTGTACCACAGGTTGGAACCAGAATTACAACTGATTTGTTCTCAGCGACACAGAATCAAGAAGAAGCTGCTGAAAAGGGATGACCGGAGCAGATTTTAGCAGCAGGTGCTCACCTGTGATCTGGTCGAAGGTGTATCCTCCCAGCCTGAGTGTGATGCCGCACTGGTGGCAGGTGAAGCAGCTCCGGTGGAAGAACTTGCCCTCGGCACTGATGCGCTCCAGCACGTAGACCCTCTGACTGCAGAAGTAACACTCCTCACTGTTGGTCATCACCGCACCAGGACCAGGCCTGGGTTCAGGCTCAGGAGCAGGTGCAGGTGTGGGACTGAGCTCAGGGGACACAGGAAGCACCACCGGCTGAGGGAAGAGGTCATGAGTTAAAGTCAGTGAGGCAAAAACAAGAAGAATTAGCAGAGAAAGCTTCAAAAGCAGAGTCCGGTTAGTTAAACACAGCTCGCACTGACCTCATCTTCCATCCTCGTCTCTCTTGTTCGTTTCTCAGATGCCAGAATCTCCTGCAGAGAAAACAAGACAAAAAACAACCATCGCATGACCTGATTATGCAGAGAACATTCAAACGAACCTTTTCAATGAATAACCACAATCCGCTTCCCATGAAATAACAGACGAAACAGGTGTGAGTCACACAGAGCGAAGGCCCAGACGTGACCTCCAGCCGTCGAGCCGGCGCGTTCGAAGATATCTTTATCAAACACTTCTGGCTGCTGTGTAAACACTGAGCCCTGGTCACAGTGGGCGTACCTTGCGTCTTTGCAGAGAGTTGTGCTTCAGCTTGTTCAGGAAAAAGATAGCTGACTGTGTCTGGGAGAGAGTCAGAGGCTTGGACGATGGCAGGAAGCCTGCAGGTTCTGTAGCCAGCACAAAATGAAAGAAAGAAAAATGTCAGAGGGACACACAGCAGATTCACTTTATCTTCCTGTTACACTGCAAGCCTGGAGACACCTCACTGCTGGCCTACTTGCAGCTTTGCATACAGCTGCATAAAATCTTCTGACTGCCTTTTTCAATATCCTCAAGGTAATATCCTTTTATGTCGGATACTCTGTCAGAAATATAAATAATCCCTCTTGTATTTTCTGTAGCGTCACAGCAGCAGCAGCAGCAGCAGCTGAATTCAACTTGTCAATCCACATAAAAAGTCCTAAGCTCCAGCTCTGACTACCACTCCCACTCTTTCATCACTCAGATAAGGTTACCGGAGAATGACAGCTCCCTCCTGCCTGCACATCAGTCAGCGGATCCCGAGCAGAGCAGCGCAGCATCACAGACACGGGAGTGTATCACACCCACTCCACTTCATTCACTGCCTTCAAACGCTGGGTTCACATTTACGCTGCACAAACTCCTCACGGTACAAAGGCTGTGAAAAATACCTCTGCTGCAAACAGCCGGGAGGAAAATCCTGCTTCAGCGCAGGAACAGCAGACCCCCTTCAGGAAAGCTAGTCCCACCAGAGCCCCGATCGGCCAGGTCCACACCGAGACCGTGTGCTCTGCTGCTGCTGCTGGGCTGGCTGAGAGCAGGAGAGCAGCTCGACCAGTAGAGGCTGGCTCTGAGCACAGCACTGGCCACTTGAGCCAAAATGAATTCTGGGTAACGTGCTCTTAAAGAGACAGCAGCCATTTGATCACTTCTCAACAGCAAACACATTTCAGTGGGAGGACACCTGACCCTTTTAAGGTGATGCTAATGCTGTGCAGTGTCTAAGCAACCGGGTTACGTAAGATTGAGGCTGCTGTCACCAACAGCTATCTCCAGAATAATATCGGAACATAAACAGCATTAAAAATGACATAATTAATGAAAACATTAACTGTGGTATATTGCAAAGTGCTTTCTTGGCTTTTCCATTTGGTCTTGCTTGATATTCTTTTTACCCTTGCACAATATACCCAAACCTTTACCTTTCGCTGGCACAGTGAAGGCCTTTTGGATCTGGGTGAGGTAGAGGACCATAGACAACTTGTCTATCTGACCGCTTTTGGCTAAATCACTGGCAGACATGACAGGTGGGATGCCCAGCTCCTTCTCCAAGATGCTAAAAGCCAGTTGGTTGTTGTGAACGGTGCTGGACTCATCCAGGGACGACATGTTACTGTAGACGAGTTGAAAAGATGGATTATTGCACAGAGGGTGTCATTAAATTACTTTTTGGTTACTCTTTGGTTAGCCAAGGATTTTATTAGGTGAAATGTATTAAATGCACTTTTTTGAAGAAGAAGAAGAAGAAGAACTTGGTCAAATTAGCACAATTAAACCATTACGTAGCTATGCAGCATCCCACAGGATGCTAATGCTAATGGCTAATAACTCACATGAGCTGAGGTCTGAAGTGGTGGATCAGAGCACACAGAGCCAGGCCGGACTTCCAGGACTGGGTGAAATCTTTGACATCCACATTCTCATAACCCGCCGTGTGTTTCTGGCACCATTTCAACAACTCTTCAAAACCACTGACCGAGTCTGGGTGGATGAACACGGACAATTCATCAGACTCCGCAACCTTGTTGTGGTTTTGAAATCATGAAAAATGTCTGGCTTTGAAATGTAAATATGGTGTGAGTGAAGTGTCAATACCGCGGAGCCACAAAGTGCTTCCTGCTTTACTCAACACGGCTGAAAGAATAACCATCATGCACTGAGCCTGAGCGGCTGCACAGTGAGGTAGAGCTGACCTTGACGCATGTGCGGCATCCGGTTCTTCTCTTTCTTGCTCGATGGATTGGATTTGTCAACATCATACAGGTGCTGCACCTAAATGAAATGACAGGAAGGTTAGTCAATAGATTCTGATTAAATTAGCCTCTGAACACGAGCACAGCAAGACCTCATAATGATCCAACTTTGTGTGGGAGTCAAACCTACTGTCAGATTTACTTCGCTGACAATAAATATGTAGAACACCTAATACTGAAAGGTCCAGTGTGTGGGATTTAGGGAGATTTATTGGCAGAAATGGGATATGTATAATCACCTGAAAATAAGAATAGCTGTGTTTTGTTTCCTTACAATGAGCTCTTTATATCTACAGAGGTGCCTTCCACATGTTGTCAGAATGGACAAACCAAACATGAGCTCTAAAGAGCTCCTTTTGCCTTTTCCATGGCCTCTGTTGGGAAGCAGTCTGCTGCTAGAAGCCACTACATCCTACACACTGGTCCTTTAAAAGGTGCAGTTTTCCATTAAGCTCAGGCTGATATTTATTTCCTTACTATTTAAACAGACTGTAAAGTCTATTTTGTTAACACTGCTTTACTCTCATGTCTTCTAGACTTTAATCTGCATCTCTGAATAACCTCCACGCTCAAAGTGACCCTGATTCAGATCTGTGTTGAGTAAATAAAGGATAACGGTGCTGACCTGGCTGGTCTGGATGGAGGACAGGTTGACTCTGGTGTAGCGTGTTTTGGGGTTGATGCTGTAGCCAGCGTAGTTTTTGCTGGTGTTCTCAGGTGTGGTCTGGGACAGGATCTGGTAGATACTCTCTCTGTATGTTTGTGAAGAAGCGGAGTAATTCAGAGTCGAGCACAGCCCAAAATCGATCAACACAGAGGTATTATGCATTGAATGTGTTTGAAAATAACCAGAGAGGCTCTTGACACTTTATTCTGTCTTGTCGGCCATATTTTCATTAAAGTTTTATCTTGAAAATTCCTTAATCTCACATTTGGCACATTTTACAGGAAAACATGACTTCAGTCAAACACCAGAAGCCTCACTGTTTTATTCTTGTCACATCAAGGAATCCTGCTGAAATAATTTTTACATCTATGCAATCAAAACAACTACCCAGCACACTAATTATCTCAGGATGGGAGATCCTCCTCATGAGCAGATCCACAGGCATACTGATGATTTGGGACTATATATATATATATGTATTTATAGCTTGTTTTTCAAAGCCATCTATTTATTTTCTACACTTTTAAATCCATATTTTAGTCCTCCTTTGACCAAATATTGTACTGCAAAAAGTGAAATCACGGGAAGATGAAATGTCGTATCACAAAGCATTATGTTATATCCTCTTACCAGGTAGTTTTTATGTTAGAGCGTTTCACTTTTATTACAGGTTCTGAGTCACTTAATGCTTGAAACTTCCACAAGAACAAAACTGTTTTCATAATTTCTTTGTATCCGCACAAAAACACTTGTTTTCCACTGTGTGTCTGAGCGAATGACAGAAACACTTTCTCTTTCTGAAATTGCACCATTTCACTGAATTAACAGTTAGTGCAGGTGGTGAGAAACATTGCAGGAAGTGAAAGAAAGAAGAAGTAGTTTCATCATGTGTGTTTTTGCTTATGATGAAAGAGATAAAACACGACTGTCAGCACATCAGCACTGTGTGCCGCTTAGTGGTTTTATGAAGCCAGCTCACCGCTCAGCCAGGACCTTGAGATGCGGGACCCCCATGCCCCAGCTCCTCACCATCCACGCTGCGTCGAAAGCAGCTAGAAAGCCACGGGCGATACCCGTACCCAGAGGCCAGAACGGCTGCAGGGAACACAGCATAAGAACAACATTAACATAACCTCGCAAATAATGAGCAGTGTAGCAGATTATCACACTGCAGCTGATCAGCTTTTCACACTCTACATGAAAGATTATCAGTCATCAATAAGACTACGAGTCACACTAGCTGCTATGAGAGAGACACAGTGGTGCTTTAAGCTAAATGCTAACATCAGAATGCACACAAACTGACAATGAACATGCAGATGTTTAGTCTGCACACAGCCGTGCTTTGAGCTAAAGGCTGATAGTAGCACGCTAACGTGCTCAGAATGACAATGCTAACATGCTGATGTTAAGCAGGCATTATGTTCAGCATGTTCATTATCTTAGTTTAGCATATTACTTGCTAATTAGCACTAAGTAAAGTGAAGCAGGTGCTGATGGGAATGTTGCTAGTTTTGCAGTTATGAACCAAACTATTATACAAATGAAAACCTTGACCAGATGACTCGTTAAAACAGCGTATCCTGAGGGGGATGTTACCAGATTTCGTGGCAATCTATCAAAAAGTTGTCCAGACATTTAACTCAAAACAACAAACAACCTCGCGGCGGTGCAGGAAAAGTCGGTGGGTCACATCAACTGGCGACCGTGAATTTTTGTATATTTTCTTCCAATCTTTTTTGTAGATGTTGAGACATTTCACTGGATAAATGAAAAATTTGGCACTACATGAAAAGATGGTTTCATCCTCTGGGGACCATGAATGCATCTTCCATCCGTAAACCAAAGCGGTGGACGAACTGTGGCTAAAAATGTGAACTTGGGGATATTTGCACCACTTACCTCCACCAGGCAATCTCCAACAAGACCCATCAACAGTTTCTTGCCCCTCCTCTCCCTGACCAGAGAGGCATTCTCAGCGCGTTGCATGCAGGTGAAGTCGAACATGGCCACGTCCGGCTGGCCGGCGTGGTTCTGAGCAAACTGGAGGTCAGGCAGTTTGCCACCTGTGGAGAAGTAGGCGGCATCGTGGGCATAGAGGCGCAAAGCCTCCGGATCCACGTTTGCAGGAGCCAGCAGCTCCTCTGCATTGCTGCAGTCCTGCAAAGACAGAGAGGTGTGATCTGATGAGTCATGGCACCTTTTCTGAGTCTGAGTGACAAGTCTTATACCCGGTTTACTGCATTAGCTAAAGGTTCAGGTCTGCAGAGAAAGAGGAGATGATTGACAGCTCATCTCCTCAGGAGCACCTGCATGGCTGCTTCATCCATCTGGTTTGTTGCTTTTTCTTTACCGGCCAGAAATGCAGCTGGTGCCAATAGGAATCACACTTTTCTCCTGGTAATGGATGTGTTGTTCTCACCTGTTTAATGACCCCCTTCTTCAGCAAGCTCTCCTTCTTGGCAGTCATGACAAAGTAGTGGGTGTCGTCTTTGTAGTAGACAATATTCTCCAAATCAATACCTGGAATAGAAAATGGAGAGAGAGCATGGTGGGCATAGAGAGAGCAACGTAGGAGAGTGGGAGAATGAGGAAGGCTGACAACCAGAACAATTTCTATTTAAAAGTGAAATTTTTCAGTATCATTAACTTGTCTGATTTAGCTTTTCTGTCATTTTTACTGGAGAGTGGGAGAGCAGATGTAGACATGAGGAGGTCAGAGAGGATTAAAAAGTTGTTCGACGTGGTACGATCAGGGTGATGAAGGTGATGCACACAGTCCCTGTAAGGTTTCTCCAAAATGAGGGTGAAGTCAGAGCAGAGGAGGTCAGAGAGGAAGGGTGGATTTCATCATGGTTAACGCTGTGACAGGAAATTAACTGAGGATTGGAACTGAGATTAACAGCCTTCCAGCGTTTTTCGCACTTCACACTGAACCCGACCTGACAGTGGGTGTGAACGCTCATTTCATGCCTTCGGGGCTGTGCTCAGCGAGGCACAACACAACGATAAAATGAAAATAAAAGTGCTCGTGTTCATTAGAAATGTTCCCGTTCGGTGGCTCTGGCTTCATAACTCATGTTCTCACTTAGTGCGCGCTGCGGCACAAAATAAATGAATATGAAACAACTGATTCTCTCTTTTCGTGCTTCATTTTTTAAAAACTGATAGCGAGCAGACAGCTGCTTCACTGCAAATCAAGACGTCCTCTTCCATCCAGCTGCAGCTCATACGGCTTCATACCCGTCTCAGTGAGGAGCTCTTGGAAGAACTTCTGGTTGTAGATGCGTGCCACACCGCTGATCTCTGCCACTTGGGCCTCGGCAGCCGTGTTTCTGTTGATGAAGTTGGCTGTGATGCCGATAGCCAGCTTTCCTCTCAGCTCCTTGTGCTTAAAACCTGATCGTTTGGGAGACAAGAAAAGAGGAAACTGGTTTGTGCTTTCTGGCTTTGTGTAACAGGCAGGCCTTGCAAAATTTCTGTGCCCCCTTTTGTAACATTGGGAACAGAAGTGATTCAAGGGTTGTTTGTCTCACCATCAGGGACAAACCTGCCCCCTCCAGCAGAGATGAAGACATCAAACTGGAAGGCTGCAGCAGGATGAGAGGCAGGCTGCAGTTTGGCCATCCAACCTGTAAGAAACACATAAAACCTTAATGTGGCCTGAACGTCAGCAGACAATTTTACATACTGCTGCTTCCTAAAAACAACTGATGATGAAGCACAGAGCAAAACTGACTGTTTGCTGGTCGGGATGTAAATACCGTTTTCTCCTGTTGGCTCAATCAGGCCTTGAAACTCCACTCCGGTGTGCACCTCCACCCCGAGGAGCAGCGACACTTTCAACAGAATCAACTGCAGCTGACGGATGCCTGAAAATACACATGTATGTGTCAGATAACCGAGATATGAGATATGCAGCCAGCGCATGAAAGCAGAAAGTTAAAAAGGAGCTGGAGCTGCAGCTTGTGAATACTTTCATTACTGAATAAAACGCACTTGAGAATTGGCTTAAAGTATTGAAGGATGTGTTTGTTGCCATCCCACACTAGTTCTCCCAGGAATAATCCTCTAATGCATGCTAACGTCTATTTGTTACGAATCCAAACTAAGTACTCCACCAATTTAGCATAAAGAGGATTAAAACAGATGCAGCTGAACCAGAGACATGATCTTTTCTTTACTGCATGCATCTTCTCCCTTGTCTAAACATGGTGCATGCATTTCCCACAATGCAACTCGACCGTCAACACTCTGATCGGAGATTCGGGTATGTTATGCTAACAGTGGCTAACGTAGCCTCGTCCTGCTGGTCTCAAGCAGAAATGAGGAGCGGGCTACAGAAGTCTGGTATGCTCACTTCTGTCTAAGTCCACACCCAGACATCCTTTTCATCTTCAAACTTGTGGTCTTCAACCCCAACCGACGCTGACTCAAGTGACATCACTTGAGGCAATTATCAGAAAAGCAGAACAAGCAAAACAGACTTTCATGTGTAAAATTGGTGACGTTTCCCTTTAAGTGCATCACAATTAGGTGGTTGAAATACTTCAAAAAGTATTGAAATCACAGACGCTCTAAGGCTCATAAAGAGGTGGAGTCCGTTAATGACTCGGCTGATGCCATAATGTTATTCCGTCCATGACACGACCCCCTTCCCCTCATCAGATACCACATGTTTAAATTAATGTTGCAGATTTACTTTGTGTTCATCACTGAATGGGTTACTGGGCTAATCACTTCAGCCCTAATGGGAACATTTCAAAGCAAACCCAGACCCGGTCCTCAGTAAAGGCTCATTAGGCAGAGTCATTAGCCACTCACTGATGTGATCCAGAGACCCGGTGCAGAATTTGCCGTAGAACTTCTTGGCTCCGAGCGCGCGGAGGTCACAAATGGTGTAGGGCCACAGGTGGAGAACATTGTTCCTGGAGAAAGACTCTCTCTTCTCCAACACCACCACCTGAGCCCCCAGCAGGGACAGCTCGATGGCCGTTCTCAGCCCACATGGCCCAGCACCCAAAACAAGACACTAAGAGAGAGGAGGAGGAATCAGACAAGCAGCTAGCATGGATGATACGACGCTAATCAGAGCATGAGGTACTCAGAGCAGCAAACTGTTTCCTGTCAGTGTTTTTCTATCTGCTGTGTGTGCATTAATATCACTGCTGCATTCATGTGTTTGCTGCGTTTCACTGCTGTAGATGTTTCAGGTTGAGCTCATTTTAACTGCTTTATATCCTGTTGGCTGGTTTAATCTACAGCAATGCATCATATTCTATAAGATCATCACATGTGTGCAGGGGGGCCGTCCTGTGAGAACCACGTATCTCCAAAAAGCTTGATAAGCTCAGAAAAACAGCCTGTTTTCAGCTTTGTGTCGATGCATTTTTCAGCTGATCCAAGAGGCTTTTTAATGAGTTTATTTAGCTGAAGAAGGAGGAGACTTTTCTCAGCCCATAAAGGAAGAATTCATCCTTCATTTTATCATGAACATTCAACATCAATGCAACTGGAGAAACATGGTTTTCACTCGACAGGAAGGGGAAGAAACAGCGTAAAAGTAACTTGTAACTAAAGCTGTCAGACAAATGTAGTGGAGGAAAAAAAGAATGATATTTGCCTCTGAGATGAAGTGAAGTATAAAATTACAAAATGGAATCACTCAAGTATAAGTATCTTGAAATTGTCCTTAAGTAAAGTACTTGAGTAAAAGTACTTGATTCTATTCCACCGTAATAAGTGACGATACTTTGGGTTCAGTTAAAACCACAACAGATAAATTCCAGTGGTGAGGGGCTGCAACATTTTGACTAATATTCATATTAAATATTTATACTTGAATCTGATAATTACATTGCTGTATTATTAGCAGTTTTCAGTGTTTTCACCAGAATTCAGAAAAGCCTCAAACACCACGGAAAAAAAAGAATGATCACTTCACCACAAAAAGACCTTTTAGATGCAGAAAAAGGAGAGCATCGCGGCCTGTACCTTGTTTTTGCTGCATGCTTTTCCTTGCTGGTAATCTGGGTGAGATGCTCTTTTGTCCAGCTTTGTCCACAGAGCTTTGGCCTTCCAGTAGTTCAGTCTTTCCTTTAACTTGGTGTAAAAGCTCCTGAAATCCTTGGGATTGATGTCAAGTTGCCTGCAGAGTGCGACAAAGTTGTGCCTCACATCCTTACAAGTCTGGGCTTGGATGAAGAGGTCAAACGCAGCGTGCGAAGGGTTGACGGGGTCCTGGCTCGCCATAGCCGAGGAGGATGCTTGACCCGGTCCTTGGTTCACTGGGTTTGTTGGTTAACTGTGAAAGAGGAAGGTGGCTTTAAAACTTCATACCTGGAAATAACTGCCGTGGGGAGAGGTTTACTGTAAATGATCAAAGGGCTGCAAAGTCCTTGTTGTTCGCATTTACAGAGGTGGTCCAGTCTTTTAAGCCCTCTACCATCCATGCTAGAGGAAGTCTGCTCCTCATGTTCACCTAATTATAGTCCAGGAGTTTTCACGCTGAGGACGTCTTTGTCACCTGGTCGGCTGAGTCATCACTAACTTCCTCCTTGTGGTCTCTGCATCTTTTCAGTTTTACGACTGCCCTGCAGCGAACAGCCCGCCCACAGCCGATGTGTCACCCTCACACAGCGCCTCAGGACGCCAGCCTGTCATTAGTTTCTGTGTGTGAGAGTCCACCGTTTCATGGAAACATATGGCTGAAACGCACCGTGAGAGTGGAACTTTTTCCATATGTTTGGCGGCTGTCTGTCACCTCAGACACACAAGTTTTGACTGCTGGTTTCAGTATCTACTGTTGTACAATGTTTTAGTAGCTTGTCATTTTAATTTGTGCTTCATAACTTATATAAATAAAGGTATTATTATCACTATTATTATTATTACTATTACAGGCTGGGGGGGACTGTTGAAACTAATATCCAGTATTAGTAAAGTGTCACACTCTGGCAAATGTGTGCACTTCACTGAAATGAAACAAAATGCATTACTAAATAAAACTAACACAGTCCAGGTTGCACCTGAAGATTATTCCCATAGATTAACATACAGATTACTTTGTCAATTAATTGATCAATGGCTTGTTCTACAAAGCATCACCAATAATTTACAAGAGCTCCAGGTGATGAATTCAGATGTCTTGCTTTGTCCAACCAACAGACTGTTGACTGATCGCTGCAGCTCTAATCAAAATCTTCAGCACCTCATTTAGTTTGAAGGAAATTAAGTTGGAACAGCAGCATTGCCCAGCTCACAACTCTTAATCTATGTGTCAACATTTACTCAGGGTGGATTATTTTCATAAACAAGTGTCAATTGTTAATCTTTTCTGTAAATACGACACACAAGCGTTAAAAGCGCTGTTCCTACAGGACACATCTACAACATTTTAACACTTCTCAAGCAGCAGCAGCAGCAAGTTGTGGCCTGCACTTCCTGTACGAACGCGCACGCATCACTTCCTGACAGTAACATTAACCTCACAGCTCCCCTCTGCTTCCTCCACCATGACGCAGAGTTTATAATTACCGTCACATAGAGCATTGCAACATGCGTGTGCGAACCTGATGGAAACTGAATTTAAACTGAGGATTTTTGAAAGGTAATTATGTTTAAAATCATTAAACTCCCATCTCCTGTTCCCCTGTTCATTAACCGCAGAGTGGACACTGCAAGAGGAAGCAAACAGGCCTCTGGACATAAACAGAGCAGAGTCACCTTTGGTCTGAAATGATAAATCAAGATTGCATCACAATTAAAGTCTACTAACTGTAAATGGAGCCATTCCCCTATCAGAGGACAAAACAACATTTGCCAGGAATAAAACGGCCTGTGAAGACGAGACAGCCTGTCAAAGCTAAAAATAACTCCGACGATCATCTCGAAACTTTTATCTAATTCCCAATGAGGCGGCTGTATTTATACTGTGTGCTATATTTTCTGTTTTAACTGGCCTGAAACATGAGCAGCAGCAGCAGAACAAACATGAAAGCACAAACTAGTTTCTCATGGTTTAAACAAATACTTAAATTGGCTTTTGTGACACCTCTAAATATAGTTTGAGGATGGTCATGCTGTGTGAAGTGTCATCTGTGGCAGAAGTACAGTACACACAAATACACACAAACACACACACACACACACAGTCATTGTCACCTGACTTGTGTAAAGCAATTTCTAAGGAAGAGACGAGTTCTAGCAGGAATCCAGTGGAAAAGATCAGACAGAAGCAGCCAGGATTTGAAGGTGAATTGACCTGATTTTCCACTGGATTGGACTGGATTGACCCACCTTATTACATGTGTAAGCCCTGCGCAGTGTGTCTGGCAACGCTGTGTGTATCAGGATGTTGGATCAAACACTGATCTCCAGCCTGGCAGGATTTTTGGAGAGGGACACGGAGACAAGCAGAGGGGAAAGATGAGAGGGATAGAGGGAGAGGAGAGGAAATAAAACATGGATTTTCCTGCACTTCTGTGGCTCTGACAGACATTTACAGTCTGTCCTGTGGCCTTAAAACACAACCTTTCAAAGGTTCACTATGATAGCAAGCTGTGCATGAGGAGGAAGGTGTGGCAGTGAACTGAACGCCCTGTGCCAAAGCAGGCTGCAGTCTCAACATGTTACCAAGTGCAGGAAGCCAGATTTAACAGAACGCACGCATGCTGCTGACAAAGCATGGCCATAAATGGAGCCATATGACAAACAAGCGCATCCACTCATGTGTTTTACGCTGGACGTGAAACACGGCAGATATGAGTATCAGCAGAGGGCAGCAGCACATCATCAGGCCACAAAAGGCACCGACAAAACTTTGAAAGTGACCACATTCACTGAGAGAACGAGAAAAGTCTCCGGCACACTGAGAACAAACGGACACACACAATCTTTCACACAAGAGTCAAATATGAGCAGAGTTCAGCCTCAAACTGAGTCCTGGACTTCATTTACCGGCTCTGTGGTCGTGCTGGAGGCGGCTTTCCGTCAACCTGCATCCTGCTTCCACCTCCTGTTGTCGGCTTTGTTTACAGGTGAAGAGCGCGCGCTGGCTCACCTGCGCCGAGCGGCCAGTCCGCGCGAGTGGAGTCTCTTCCGGGACTTTCTGCCGAAGCCGCGGACACGGCGCGAG
Organism: Chaetodon trifasciatus; assembly: GCA_037975065.1. Taxonomy (NCBI): domain Eukaryota; kingdom Metazoa; phylum Chordata; class Actinopteri; order Chaetodontiformes; family Chaetodontidae; genus Chaetodon; species Chaetodon trifasciatus. The sequence goes on from JBBMOE010000025.1 coordinate 2,623,196, forward strand.
CAACAGCGCACGTGACGTGACGGCAGGGTGGGCAGGTGTTAAGGTGAACCGGCTGTTTTCATTAAAGGAGCGCTGGAAAGATTTAAGCTAAAGATAGACGCGAGCTACACCTGCGTTTTACCGCGCAGGTAGAGATCATTCAGGTTTATTTCGGTGTTAATGTGCAGATCGATGTCTCTGATGTTGATGTTGGACAGTCTGTCTTTAATGGACGTGTGTTTATTTGACCTGTGACAATCACAATGAACTCTGGACTCTTCCGCCCTGTTCAGGTGGTTCTGTACTGTTTCACTGTTTTAGTGGGACAGTTGTTATTATTGTGTACCTCTTTGTTGTAAATAAAGAAAGTTTTGAAAAAAAAAAAGGGCTAACCTCATGACCAATGAGTCACTGATAAATATGAATGATATATTCAACAACAATCATCAACAATATGACAATAATGATGAAATAATAATAAAGTCCCTTTTTATGTTTAATTGTTTACACCAGTTGGCTTTTCTGCTCCATGATGTGGGCTTCACACAGACCCCAAACAACCACAACAGCAGCATTAACAATGAAAATTTGAGCTTAAACGATAAATCTATCAATAAGTAAATGAATAGAAAGCAAGTCAGCATCTTAATTATCAAAACAATTTGGTGCTTCAAGCCTCTCAGATGTGATGTTTGGATTGAGGCGTCTCAGGAAACTATGGTGGACACTTTCCTCTATTTTCTGACTAAATTAAGTCGATGAAAATCATGTATTTAAACATGTTTACGGCTGAGGTCTCATTATAACGTATATTTTTCTCTTTCTGACTTCTGGAACATGTCAGCAGTTCAAAAATCATGTTTACAAGAAACTAATAAAATGATGGAAAAGTCATGAAGTAGCATGATGATAAAACAGTATGTGTTGGATGGATATTTGTAGTATATGCTTTGTATTTATATATTTGTATTCTTTAATTATATATTAAATGTCTCCATGTTAAAGCAGCAGTAATAACAATCCTGTGAAAGAATATGTTAACACTGACACAGGCCTCCATGAGCACTTTTACTTTTGATTTTTTAAGTACATTTTGCAGGTAATACTTCTGTATTTTGTGATATTGCTACTTTTACTCAAGTAAAATGTTTTTAATACTTCTTGTAGCACTGTATTATACTGCAGTATGAAGCAAACATATGCATGTAATAAATCTAGCAATGAAACATGTGATTTATGTGTAATCAGAAGTCATTTCAGATGAAAATGTTCTTGAGCTGTGAACACCGTCATGCACTCTGCATGCTGTGGAGTCTCTCAACACGATACAGCTGATAAACAGAAATGTCACATTAAAATGAATCATATGCTGTTTGTTCAGATCACCGTAAACACATTAGCGACTTTCTGCTCCATTGCGTTTCTAAGTATCGTGTATACACCGCTACAGTGTTCCTGCTGGGATCTTATGCTCCGATAGCATTCAAAGTCACCTTCCACAAGATTATTCAGGATTTAATTGACAATATTCATAACGCTGTGGCTGCATGTGAGAAACATCTGCTAATAATTCGCAGCCTCACCGAGACAACTGACAGACGTGTGTAATGAAAGCAGGGAGCAGGTTTATTATTGGTTATGACCTTTGATCTTATTGACTCAGTGAGTCCTTCCTGATTGTACCAATGCATCCAGTTGATAAAACAAGACAGGATCCAGCTGGCAATGTACAAATTTTATTCAAACATACTTTCAAATTTGAACAATATTCAGTAGGATTTAACAAAGAGCCGTTTATGTGAAAATCCCCATTGAATACAGTAGAAAAGAGTATATATAGGAATATCACAGATTTAAAAAAATATCTGCATAGCCAGAAAGAAGACCCACAGCACCCCACAGGAAACGTCCTTGGCCTGTCAGCAAGGCTGCATACAAACAATATGACCTTTATCGTGCACTTTTTCCACACTTCTGCTCATAAGCGTTCAGCGAGACGGGTCAGGAGGACAGAGACAGACACCCATGCAGGTCAATGCATTCGTTGTGGCATAACCCATGTCCACAGGACACAGCAGACGCAACACAGATATCAAACTCTTCCACTCGTGGCGCTCACATCATCGTCTGTGTGGAGTTAATCGTAGTGAGGAGTGCTTCATGAAATCCAAGCTGGGGAGGTACAGATGGTGGCAGCGTGAACGCAGAAAAACACTCGATTGCCTGCTCATTTACCAGCCTCTGAAGCAGCACCAAAATGAGTCAAAGATCATCACAATGTAAACATTTGTGGTTTCGATTGTATTATGGGAAGGAGTAATGCTGGTAGATGATCAGTGTCCGGCGAGACGGAGTCAGAGGGAGCAGAGCCTCCTCCTCACCAGCTCTGCCGGTCATATGGAAAATGTACAACCAGGATAAGTTTCACAGAAAATACGTGCACAAAAAAAAACATACTTGTAATGTAAAAGTGTTTCTATAATATATATTTATATCATTATTGATGTTATTTAACCCATAAAAGTACCATAAAGTTTGAACAAAAGAAAGCAAAATAAACAATTGGGTTACTTTAAAAGGAATAAATTATAAAGATATATACAAAAAAATATTAGCATAAAGGATATTTACAGTTAAGTTTGTAGATGCCAATTTATTTGCAATACATGCTGTTTGTGCCAGGTCTGCCCCCTACAGGCTGGAGGAGGGCACAACCACAACCGGCACAGCATCACTTTGTCGCTCCTTTACCAAACATCTCCAGTGTGATCAAAGATGCGCTAATTAGGGAAACGCTGAGGCTAATCACAAAAAGAAATCTTCATATTAATGAAGGTCGGAAGTGAAAGGAGACATGAAAGGAGATTCACCTGATTTTAATTTGAGTGCCTGAAAAACAAATCAGCACCTCGTCGCCGCGCCGGCGAGCCGGTCGGTGCTGTGCACAGGTGCAGGATCGCAAGACAGTGGATGATCCTTTGAGAGGAAGAACAGCAGAATCTCTGCTTCACACAAGTCAGACTTCATGGTCAGAAAAGTCCAGGGTAGTAAAATACACTTTCACACAGTAGAAGAGAGTACAAAAGAGATTTTCATTGGCACAAAAATCCTTGCAGCAGAATTCTAGTCTTCTCCATCCTGAGATGACTGTCAGTGATCAGTAGCCATTTGTTTGTAAGAAAAGTCACAATTAGAAAATAGAGAGGCAGAACCGGCCTCTTCTCTTCTTTGCATTGAGCTGTATGTTGGTCACAGCGATAAACCAATTCGTCCGTTCGGTGAGTGAGACTACAAACTGATGGGAATCAAGGCCGTTATTCGCGCACAAAATCTCACAGCAGAGGGGAAACTCGGAACATGGTCACAAAGTGAAATCGTTCACCTGAAGAAACTCCAGTTGATCCAGGTCTAACGGCTAAATACAAGATGAAGACCAACAACATCCTGACAAATTAATCTACGCTCTCAAGTGGCCGAATGGAAGACAGACTGAGCGTGTGTGTCCTAAAGAAAATGAAGCACGAGACAGACACGGTGCTTTCAGCGGGACAAAATCCAACGTTTGGTCTCTGGGATGCCATGTTTGACCCATGTGCGGTCTTTTATGTCACGGTCTGGGGTTGCAGTGTTGAAGCTGGAAGAGATCAGTCAGGTGACAGAGGAGAGGAAGAGCGCAGGGGGAATGTGGATCATTAGGGAGCCTCTCAAACACAAGGAAGGTAGAAAAACCTGCTTGACTGAACCAGAATGACAAAGCGGTGCATGATGAGCTCAAATTGTTAGCACACTTTCGGCTTTTCCTTTGAAAACAGTCTGACGTGTTGGAAAGCACGACAGCGACTTTGGAAAGAGGCAGGACGTGAATGTTGCTGATTGGTTTGACGGCTCACCGACACGTCTTGAGTTACTGATTGTATCCAGAATGTAGTCGGCTTTCTGCCCCGTCGTACTGCACACACACAGCCTCACACACACTCGCCCATGCACTCTGAAGTCGACGCACATGCTCAGTTCTGCGCATGCATAATGCATGCACATTTCCAGCCCGGTTACAGGTTCTCTCCCGGCTGGTACTGAGGCTCCGTGGAGGTGAAGTAGTCCTCCAGGAAGCCCTGCAGGTACTCAAAGGTGGGCCTCTCCTCTGGCTCTTTCCTCCAGCAGGTCAGCATCAGGTCATGCAGGGATTCGGGGCACTCTGCTGGGCACGGCATCCTGTAGCCACGCTCCACCTGGTCTAACACCTCCCGGTTCACCATACCTGCAAAGACATGAAGTTAATATCACATAATCAGTTTAAATCACGTGCTCACTTATGACCAACACACTCCCAGTCAGTGTGTGCTCAGTCTCAAATAGTTTAAAGTGGTCCTTGCCTGGATAGGGCACTCGGCCTTTAGTGGCCAGTTCAGTCAGCAGGACCCCAAATGACCAGACGTCGGATTTAATGGTGAAGCGGCCGTACAGAGCAGCCTCGGGAGCCGTCCACTTGATTGGAAACTTGGCCCCTGGAAGAGGACAGGTTTATCAGCAAGTTAAAATTAGATCACTGCGGCTCAGACTGAAACAAAAGCACATCACGTCAGCTGCATGAATCACACCGTTTACTGGAGTCTGACACCTTCTAATCACAGGCGCTATACAAGGAGTTCCTAAATCAGGTGCTGCGACTCAAATCTGAGGAGTCATGGAAATGTTAAAAGGTTGAGAAAGAAACAAATACCTTGTTTTTGTTATATCTAATTTTCAAATTTTGGACATTTTGTCTTCTTAAGACCTATAAAAATCACTCTTGTTGAACTTCTCATAACTCACCTTCACACCACCACAATGTAAGGTCACACACAGACGACTACTAAAACAGCTAAAAACAGCTTCTAGAAATAGTTTTTTACACCCTCCTGTGGACTCACCCTGCCTGGCAGTATATTCGTTATCCTCAATGAGGCGAGCCAGACCAAAATCTGCCACTTTGCAAACCAGGTTATCTCCCACCAGGATGTTAGCGGCTCTGAGGTCTCTGTGCACGTAGTTCATCCTCTCCACATAAGCCATCCCTGAAGCAATCTGAGGAGGACACAAAGCTTTGGGATTGTCTGCACTGAAGGAGACACCGTTTTGAATGGATTAACGCGATGTGGCAGCAGATTATTTGGGCTGACCTGTGACGCCATGTCCACCAGTTGGGGGAGGCGGAGCATTCTACCCATGTCGCCTTTCAGGAAGTCCAGTAAGCTACCTGTCAGGAGGGACGCACACCGCAGGTTAGTTTAACACCATGAGCTGCTGTGGTCATATCAGCTGGTATTTACTGTGTGTTTCCTGATGTTTTGTACACACATAATATCCTGCATTTCATAAGAAAGTTTAACTTTGTATTGAGATAATAAAGCAGGCAGTAAACGCATCATAGCTTGACCTGGTTTTGATTGGCTCCCGTCAAAAACAAATCCTCACAGTTATGCAGGTTTTAAGGGACATCAAATACTCAAATACTATTTCAACCAGGCTCAATTATTTGAAAAACCACGATGAAGAACTTTAGAAATGTCGGCATGTGAAAGTGGACCATGCTGACCTTGTCCCATGTACTCTGTGACGATGTAGATGGGCTCCTCAGACACCACAGCGTAGAGCTGGACCAGCTTTTCATGTCTCAGTTTCTTCATGACCTGAGCTTCCTGGAGGAAGGCCTCGGGGGACATGGTGCCGGGCTTCAGGGTCTTTATCGCCACCCGTGTTGTACCGTTCCACGTTCCTAATAAAAAAAAAAAAAAGAGATGACAGCCACTTTGGTGTTGATTGTTGAAACTCAACCAATTATCATCTTCCAGAATAGAGTCAGAAACCAAATTAACAACACTGCTGCAGACAGAACAACGCCATCCAACCCACAGGAGCTGCCCCCAGGAGGATACCTCTGCAGTTTCCAGGAGGTACAAGGAAAGTTGTGAGAGCTAAAACACCTGAACGCCACACGGTGCAATTCAGAGTGCATGAAGCCTCTAAAGAAGCGAGCAGAGAAGCTGAAACCGTTAGCTAAACGTGATGGCGGGCTGAAACAGACGGTAATAAAAACAGATAAAAATAGTTGGCTAAAGGCAAGATGAATGGATAGTGGTTAAACTAGACAGATAAACAGACAGCTAAAAGCAAAACTTAAATAGCTAACAGCAATGGAAACATGGTTAAAACAACTAAGTTTGTGTAGCACTGTTTGTGTAGCACAGCTTACCCATCCAGACTTCTCCAAAGCAGCCCTGTCCAAGCTTGAGGTCAAGACGGAGGGAGTCTCTCGGGATCTCCCAGGCATCCTTGGCTAAGCCCTGAGTCTGAGGCTTCAGTACAGGACAAATGTCTGTCAGACTGTGGCACAGCCCATCAGCGTGCTCTGCGAGACACAGGACAGGACAAGGCAACGTGGTCAAGCCGCGTTCTCGGATGTTTAACAGCGAACCGAAACATCTGTGGCGAACTCACTGCGGTAGTGATTGACAAGCTGCTGCAGGTTGCTGAACTGCGTGCGTGATGTGATGTAGAAGCCTCCGCTGTCCAGCTTCCTGATCTTGTAGTGCTTCACATTCAGCCCTTTGGTGTTGTCATAGTCCAGCACAGACAGACAATAGGCACCTGGAAAGAAGACGAGCGAATATGACGCACGAGGTGGAGAGAAATAAGAATATCACAGTAACAGGGTGATAAATTTATTTGCCTGGATAAAAAGAGAAACTTCTCTTTCTGACAATGTGCCCATTGCACCACTAGAGGGCAGCATCATGCAGGTGAAAAAACTGAACCACAGAGAGGCCCACGTCTCAGTGTTTGAACTGGGTGATGTGGCCCCTGGTTGTTCAGTCCTCAGCTCCTCACTGACCTAATTCTGTCGGGCTCATCCACCCAGAATCTCTTCCCCTTCCCTCCATCCCTCCCCACCTTTTCTCCTTCAATGCAGAGCTGACATACCTATCCAATAACAGGAAACAACAGGAATCCCGTAACGTTCTCGTGTACACAAATCACACACCTGCACACACAGCCGGCTGCACCCACAGGGACCGTGCTGCAGCAGCTGCCTATCAGAACTATCTCCAGACAGAGTCGCATCCAACCTTTTCCCATCTGCCCGATTCGTTTCTCCTGTGCACCCACAGCGCCACGCGGCTGACACGGCGCAGCGAGACGCACGGCGAGCAGCAGGGGTTCATGTCTCACCGCGACAGAGAATTTGCTGTCTTCTTCTAGGCTCATGTTAGTGAGACGTGTGGTGGAATTTGAAGCTGATCTTCGTGTTGAGATCTGGACTGAAAGCTGTAGAAACACGACTCCACGTGAAAAGAATCAGTGGTAATAATGCCAGTTTGAGCTCTGAGGTCAAACTGTTCACTGTGTAGGCTTGTTGATCGATACCATTGAATGAATAATTACATCTGCTCCTCCAGGTCCTGAGAGTTCTCCCCTTTACACACTTACTTTCACATACTGTGAAACCTCTGGGCTGCTTTTGTGCAGCTCTACTGCTTAATGTTTCACCACAGCTGCAATATGTCTGCGTTTCAGTGCAATATTAAAACGATGCTTTTGAAATTAAGCTTGAATCAGAAAAAGGTTATCGTCCATCGCAAGGCAATGGGAATTTTTTCTTAGTTTTGGGGATATTAACACACTTTTCTACAAAGACTTTTTCATCATTTTCAAGCATATATAAACTTTCGATTGTACCAGTTTTGATACCTGATGCTAAAAAACACATTTTGGTAGCGAGCCGCAACCAAAACTGCAGTTCCTGAAAGGACCACTAGAGGCTGGCTCCAAAAGCGAGCCAGTCCCCATAGGCCACCATCTTAAAATGCTCAACTTTACAGCAGAAACACAAGTTTACAGCCTGAAGCTAATTTCTTCGTTCATGACATCTGTATGGGAGTAAATCTTAATATAACTCACTCATTTAAATTATATTAACGCTTATGCATAATCATACAGACGGCTGGTTTGAGTGATAGCTAGCCGCTCAGTTTCATCAGCCAGGTTTCATTCGACCCGCCTCAGCTCCTCCCAGGCATCCATTTTTTGGATTAGCCGGGAGTCTGGTGGAGTAAGACAGTGCCAAGATGGCAACGGCCATCTGAGCTTCACAATGGCTCTTCAGAAACCTGTGGGTGACATCACGGAGACTACGTCCACGTGTCTACGGCACTGAGGTTTAACACCCAGCCCTACAGTCTAGAGAGGCAGTTAGTGATGAGTCTTTGTGTAGAGCTCCACTCACTTACCTTTGGTGGTCTCGCTCTCTCGCACCAGGAAAGTCCCTCTCCTGTTCTCGAAACTTAGCAGCAGTCTCTCAGAGTCGCGCCGAGTGATTTTGCCAAAGTACCACCTGGTGAGGTCGAGAGACAAAACATGGGACACACGGGAGGTTGTTGAGGGGAGGAAGATGAACGTGGGTGGAAGAGAAGGAACGACGAAGCGAGGGTGAGTAGTTGCTCGTGGTTTCAGAAAGTTCAGTGAAAACTCTGTCTTTGCATTCCTGATGCAATGCATACTCATGCCTACAGCTGCTTACCTGGACTCTAGAGTCAGTCTGAGATGACTGGAGGGGCGGGAGGCAAAAGTGAGTTATAGAAGGTTAGTTTGTGTGGCTTGACTGGATAAGCAAGCAGGTTAGCATGTAAAGATCAGCAGTGCATGTCCACCACGAGTAGAAAACAACACATGTAAAACCCTGATTCCAACAAGGCTGGGACGCTGCGTGAAACATAAATAAATGTGATTATTTTCTAATCCTTTTTGACATAAACTCAACTGAAAACAGCACAAAGACAATACATTTAATCTTTGACTTCATCAGCTTCACTGATTTTTTGATTTTGACATGATTGGATGTGTGTCGGTAAACAGTTTGTTTGCAGGTGATTTCATTCTGTTTATTTGTGTTTCACACAGCGTCCCAGCTTTTATATGAACATTTTAGGAAATGTGCTTATTTGCTTTCTTGCCAACACTTAGATGAGACAGTTGATGCTGTTCTTGAGGTAATAAAGTAAATATGATGCTACACCCACCGGTCGGTTAGCTTAGCTTAGAATAAAGGTTGGAGAAAGATGGAACAACTCGTCTGTCTAAAAAAATCAGATCATCATGGATTATAAAGGGTTATGTGCAGGACTTTCTCTTTCACCGGGCGCACTGACTTCCAAAGCGCTTATAAACATAATGGGATTGCCAGGCAACCAGCTGAGACCAAGAAATAGTCCCACACATGACCCCCCCGTAAAACCATTTACCATCATTTTACATTATTAAAGAAAGGAGATACAGAGCGTTAATTAGTGAGCTTTAGAGGGTCAGATTTCATTACTTTTGGACAGAGGCCAGGCTAGCTGATTCCCTGCATTTCCAGTCTCTATGCTAGGCTAAGCTAACTGGCTGCTGACGGGAGCTTCATCTTTATGGATGGTATTGATAATCTCATATAACCCTCAACAAGAAAATCCAGCAACTGAGTGTTAATTCCTTCATGCGCTTGATGAAAAGACAGACACACGAGGCAGAGCAAGGAAAAAAGACGCTTTACTCTTCTGCCTGGATGGAGTCGGACGGAGCCACATAATTGCTGGGGATGTAACCGCTCTCTCCAGTGGTCAGGGAGCGCGCCAGCCACCAGTCCCCTTCTCTGCACAGATGAAACGATAACACACAGCGTCACCAGGGCTCATCACACATCCAAAACACAGATAAAACAGACTGACTGCGAGGGCTGCTGTTCATCAAGCGTCTCAGAGTACACAGAAATTGACGCTGATCGTTTTGCTGCAGCCACCTTTTTTTTTTTTTTTTAGTTCACGCAGTAATTGAGCTCTGGAGAAGCTTGATAAATGCAAGCCCAGATATCTCTACTGTTAAGAAAATTGGGAAGTTATGCAATTATATACAAACATGCATTCGTGTGGGTATGACAGCAGGGAGGGACGGAGCTTGTATGCTACACTTTATCAGGGAGTGAGTTGCTGTAGCTTTGCAGCACGTAGAGAAAGTAAAGCCTGTTAACATCAGTTACCTCCAGTTGACCTGAATTGATCAAAGTGCTGCAAAGCTTTGCACCAACTTCCCTTGACTACAGCACTGAGGGTTCATGGGGCATGGACAGAGTTATGTGGTTTGTGCCTTTGTAGTGAAGTGGCACTACAGTGCAGAAGTGCTGTATATGCTTCAGGTGATACACACACACACACACACACACAGAAGACATACACATTCAGAAGAGAAGCGTCACAAACCTGCAGTTCACCTTCCTCCTACAAAAAAAGTGATGGTTTGTGATGGAGAAATGGAAAAAGAGAGATGAAAGGGAAATGATGGAAAAGAGAGGGGTTAAAGAAAAGAGAGAGCACGTTATGAGCCGTGGAAGAACAGCAGAGGACACAGAACACACACGTAATACCGCCAATACAGTGCATGTGACAAAGCTATGAGTCCAAAACAATTACAGCATTGCATAACTCGGAGATAAGGGATGCAAAATAACTACATTTCCCCAGTGTGGAATCAATAAAGTCCTATCTTATCTTATCTTAACTAGACAAAAGAGATGAACGAGCAGAAAGCGCAATATTATCATAACAGAAGCCGTCAGGTCACAGCGCATGGCTGTATTACTTAACTGTACCAATCAGAGCTTGCCAAGACGAGCCTGACCGACACCTAATTTGACTGCGATAACCCGTTAACTCATCTTAGAGAGGGTTCATGGATTCTGGGTGTACTTGACCCAATACTGATCCAGGTCTTTGGCTTAAGGGGCCAGATGCAGTGATAATCCACTATTGTCCTCAGCTCCTGAGTTCTAGGTCAGCAGTTTGTTAGCACTGGGGGTGCAGCACTACAGTATATGGTTCACTGCACCTCTATTGATTCATACAGCAAGCCCCTGTTGTGAAAGCAAGCATGACCCCCACCCCCCCACTCCCCCAAAACAGGTTAGATTTGTACAGAGTAACTAGGTCTCACGCTGTGTTGAGGTAGCGGTAAAAATAGCCTCACTGAGCAGCGACACGTAATCATCAGTCTTTTGTGAATGAAGAAAAAATCGTGCTGGATGTTGTCAGACGACACAGAAATCAGGCTCTACCGAGGGAAGCCCGCTCCTGTGGTTACAGGAGGTTTCAGAGAGGTGACGGGTGCATTTCAGTGTGCAAAGCTGCGAGGCGGACAACTGATGCACTTGTCGACGTGCGCTTATTCTCCATCTTTCACACGTGTGCATGAAAAAAAGAGTTCTTGGACTACTTGTGAGTTTGCTTGTGTGCGTATGTGCATGAGAGGTGACAGACTGGTTTAAAAAAAGGGCAAGTGATTGGCTATCTGTAGTTTTCTTACGTGTTGTTGACGATCTGGAGGCGTTCACCCTTCCTGAAGGACAGATCTGAGGCCGTTCTGGACTCATAGTCGTATAACGCCACGAAGGTCGTCACGCCTCCTATAAGGAGAGAAAGTTTGGTTCTTATCAAAGTCAAACTGTGAAATCTAAATCTAAAAACCAGACCTTTGAGATCTCACCTGCTAGCGTGATTCTGTTGGGAGAGGTGACGCTATTGTTGTCCACGCCTCCGAACAGGGCCAGCTCTGCATTATTGGCCATAGACGGATTGCCACTGAGACCTCCGTCCACGGTCGGGCTACGGTTGGGTGTTAAGGCCTGCTGATTGGAGTTGAGGTGGTGGCCGCCGGCCCCTCCCCCAGAGCTGAGGTTGCCATCGAGGCTGCGGGTTCGCTGGCCTACATCCTTGGGCTTACTTTTGGATCCCCCCATGGCCGAGGCCTGTGGTGCATTCAAGGACAGAGAAAAAAAAAGTCTGTGAGACAGCAGATAAAAAAAGATTTATCTGGTTTCAAGGCACTGTAAACGATGAATGACATAATAAGTTTGCATCAAACAGCCTGGTTTCTTATGTCATTTTCTTAGAATTCAGTCTCTGGAAAAAATCATCTGACTGCTACAAGACCAGATGCAGAAACCAGAGACGGCATGGAGACCACGGCTCTGCACCCACTGAGACACAGTGTCATGTAGACCACATGAACCAAAACGTCCCCACGGGCCGAGGAGCAGCTGCCGCTCCTCGGTTTCAACACAGACATGCAATCCATCGGCGGGGCGCATACGCACACACAGCAGACACGTCGCGCATGCCTGCGCGCACATGTGTCGGACACAGATGCACAGACAGAGACGAGCTGCGTCATCGAGTGGAGACACAGATCTTCTACGGGCTTTATTCAAACTGATCATTTAAAGATGAGTCAGGTTATGTATTTAGCAAAGCTGGCCTTCTCCCACCAAACCCCATTCACATCCACGCCACTGTCACGAGGAGGAACTAAAAAGTCTTCATCCTTGTAGAACAGCTCTTTTGCTGCTAAATGCTTCACTGTGTTCACCTGATCGTTGATGACTTTGTCAGTGTGCCGTTTGGTGCTGGGGAGGTCGTGAACATTGGGCTTATCAGAGCTTGTTTGCTGCCTGCTGCTGCTGGAAACAAGGCCAACGTGAGACGTGAGAGTGAAGCGTGGCCAAAAAACAAAATAATAGCCTGTAAGAGGCTAAAATGCTCTGCAGCTTAGGGTGCTGATTGTCTGTGGTTTCATCGCTACAAGTGACCCCGTTCACATTGCATGTAGCTCATTTGTAAATTTAGAATTATTGATTAGCATCAAGAGATTAATTAATAATGGATCATTAGTTGCAACTCTACTCTGAAGCCACTGATCCACTCATGTGCTCCATGTGGATCACAACACAAAACCTGAACAAAGCTTTTATTGTTTCATGTTGCTGATTATCAAAGTTCCAGACAAACTAAATCGGTGAACATCAGCGAGTTTTCAGTAATGGACAAAATCTGAGATCTTCTAGCGAGACCTAGAACAGAGCTCAGGTCAAGAGGGCAGTCCTGGATTGTCTCGTGAAGTAGGTTTAATATCAGCTTAATGCAGGAAATTCGTCACACTAAGCCAAAGATAATTTAGGGACTCAAGCCCGTGCTATCATGGAGATATAGCCACAGGGGGCCTGCTAAGAAATGCTAATTTAAACACTGAAATGCTAAGGTGGGGTGGCGTGGAAGCCCCTCTGATAAGCAGAGGAGGGTCATCTGGGTAATGTCAGGCTCCTCAGGCTCCTCAGGCTCCTGCCAACGTCTCCTGCCATGCATCTGTTGGATTTAACACTGCGGTCTGCCAGTGCATGAGCCCACTCTCATTCACAAGCAAAGAGTCTAATGCTAAACAAGAGACGAGCTACAGTACGCAGGCTTGCAGGCATGCTCGCAGTCAGAGCCATGCGGTGACATATGGTGAAAAACGTGCGGCACAAAGACGAGCACAGTTCGCTAACCACGCAAGGGGAATCAGTGAAGCCGTCACTAGTTCATGTCGGTCATTTTGGATGCTTCCTCACTGCAATCCCCCATTGGCAACAGAGCGGCAACACTGGAGAGGGTCTGCTGGGGTGTTTTCAGTCAGTTTAGGTGATTCCTCTACATCCAGAGGAGCACTGATGCAGCTCAGAAATAAATATTAAAGCAGACAGAAAGCAGCTGCAGGAGGGGTGAAAGGAAGGGTGGAGCGAGGACGGGGAGGGGGAACATAACATGGGGGTTCATTTTTGGGTGGCACCGTGAATGGGCGAGTCGGGGGAGGAGGGCGAGGAAGTGAAGGCTTGTCAATGGGGCCGGACAGTCAATATCTCCCCCCCCCGGGGCGCTTAAAGGGGGTCGCATCCCAGCGAGTGTAACAGCGCCTGCAGGTTTACACACACACAGACTCAAAGCAGACACAAAGATGACGGGTGGCTCGGCGAGCTGCTCTTTGTGTGATTTGCTTTTTTCCCTGAGCAGACTGGTGTCATGGTTAATAAGCCATCGGAGGCAGAGCGGAGCGGAGACGCCATCTCTCTCATCTCCAGGCGTCCGACGTGTAAAAGCCTTCCCGTTTCACACAGACGACGCCTTCACTTGAAGGACGTCGCCTTAACGAGATCACTCGGATGGTGCTCGAGTAACACGTTATGTGAACAGACCATTGCTAAATAATGGTGACTTCTGCTGACACGCTGAATATGCTCTAACACGGCATCTGAACGAATGAAAAAGACCCACTTTAGCAGCTCACAAATGTCAAGGTTGAATAGAATTTGGCTCCTTTGGCCAAGAGTGGCGTAATTCTCTTATCCAGACAAATACACTGAAAACTCCAGGAACGCAGAGTCTCGGCCTTTCTTCACACTCAGCCTCCAACAAAGCCATCTTTTGTCAGCTCACAGCAGGCGGCATAAACAAGACATTGAAGTGGCCTGTGGCTTGCGGGCTGCCAGATCCTAGTGTTACAGCTCTAACAGGCAGTAGGAAATATGGAAATGCAGGAAGTCGTGAAGCCAAACAATGCTATGTTCTGCAGGAATCGCGTCGATGTGTGCATCGTCAGTAGCTAATGATAACAGGAGCCTGATTGTGGCCTAGTAGTGCTGAGGTACTGTAACAAGCACCTACTGTCTGCGAGGCACAGCAGCATGAAAATCCCTCTGGCAAGACAGGGGGGTGTGGCTGGGTGGGTGGGGGATTTGCTTAATTATGCATAAGATCTGACAATGAATTCCAAATCCATCAAGTCTCCTGGGCTTTCCGTAAATGGGAATAGTCTTTTAATATTGCTGCTGGGGTTGTTTTCCCCTCGCAGGAAGCTGCATTCCTCCGTTTTTTTGCTTTTTCATTCCATATGAAAAGAAAACAATCGCTGAACGGTATCCTGTCATCGAAATAACAGAAAGGATGTGGTGTGATTCATCCTTTAACAGGCTTTTCTGGTCTGAGTCTTTGTCGGGGCGGGATCGTGACACCGGTGCGTTTCCCCAAACAAAAGGCCTTGTGATGAAGTCTACTGGTTTGTTAAAAAAAGGGAAAAATCTTTTCATCTTTCGGGAAGGACCAAACAGTCATGAACATCAGAATTGAACAGGCTTCAGATGTTCTGTATGCAGGCCTAATGAGAGATTTCCCATGACGAAGCTGAAGCAAACTCCAAGTAATACTGAAACTCTGCTATGTGAGGCGGCGAGTTAGGACTTGTGTGCTGTGATGACGGCTACAGTAGACCCCTCGCTCCCACCGCACGGCGCTCGCTGCTGTCGCTGACACATGGGTCGGGCATGCTCTGACAATTCACCAAAAGACCAATTTTTAATGCCTCAGGCGACGGGTTAAAGGTCGCAATTAAGCTTTTGCTGTAGCGCTGTAATCACAAGAAGGAAACTGTTGTATTAACACGTCGTCACACTGAAGGAAAAGTGTTCCTGCGTAATGACAGTTCTTTCACGTCTCCCCGTTGGCCTACGATGACGGATCACAGAGGAAAGCAACGTGGGATTAGTCTAAAGCCCTGAGCATTTTTTCTCCGAGTAAGACGAAATACTCGCGGAAGAGCACGCAGCCATGAGTTTATGAGGAAAGAAAAGATTCTTCTGTCGTGTGTCAGAAGTCACCATCTTAGAATTACAAGGTTCTATCTGGATATTTTGTCAAAAGCTAGTTACTCACATCACACGGCAAGTTATTAACATTTTTTGCAGGTTTATTCTTACTTTTCAGCATTTATCAGGATATAATCTGAAGAAGTAAAGGTTCTGTCTCTAACTGGGCTCTGGGGGGTTCAAAGGACCAATCAGATTCCACCTCTTTCTGAAACCTCAGAATCTGAGACGCTGTGAATAAAAGATAACGGATGTGCTGATTGGTCGAGAGTAAATTTATATCTGGTTGAACTTTGAACTATTTGCTGCTATCCTCGATGGCTAGGCTGCTAAATTCAATAATGCCTTTGTCAGAGGATTTAATGTCAGCTATGACTAGCAGGTCAAAGTTCAAGTTCAGACTGCCTCACATCAGCCCAGTCATAACCCGACAGACCTTTTTGAGTGCATCATAGCGGACGGCGACCGACCAATAGGAGCGCGCACAGCTCGTCCATGCACTGTAAACTCTAAACAGTCGTCTTTTCTTTGTTTTTTAGGCTTTTTTAGGCTCCGAACACAAGACTTCCTGTACCATACACGCTGCTTCAGACGCCATTGTTTGTTTATATACTTGTTCCAGGAAGTCAGACCTTAGCATCTCCTTCCCGATGATATCACACAGGTCATGAAAGACAAGTTATGACTGGCTGGGGACCAACGGGTAGTCTGTCAGGTGTCTCAGCCAAATCAAGGAAATCATTTATGACTCCATACCTGCCGAATCTGACATCTGGCATCTTAACGGACAAGAATAGTCTGCCACCGGCACTACTGTGACCGGTTTAGAGCTGGCAGCAATGAAGACCAAAACTTTAACATGCAGGAATTAGAGATTCTAGCTGCTAGTTGCTGAACATTTTAGCGATCTGATGCTAACTCTGCCAAGCCCCGAATCGGGTTTGTGTCCGTTTATAAGTCGTGTGCTTCAGCAGACAAACAGTGAAGATCATGATTACATTCCAGGCTCAGGCACTGACGGCGATGACCCGAGCTTTACCTCTTAAAAAACATATTTGGGATCAGAAAAGAGTCCCAAAGCTAGATGATCTGATCCTGAATGTGGCCATTGTTCAGGACATGTCCCTCCCCATGTTTAGGGCTCCATAGGTCTCCCATTAGGCGAGCCAAGAGAACAGCAGGTGCCAGACTGCAGGGAGATATCATCCTGTTTTTATTGCATTTGCATAAGCAGACATCAAACGTAAAATGGTGTGTGTGTGTGTGTGTGTGTGTGTGTGTGTGTGTGTGCTCACGTGTGCCGCAGAGCCTGAACTCAAGTGGCTGGATGGACAGGCTGTTCTCAAATTCAGGATACAGCAAACAAACTCACACTTACACCCTCATTCCATCCCAAAAGTTTTTTCCATCCGACAGTAAAAATCACATCACCGTTGAGGAGACAGCACGTAAATATTTGCCTTCTTGTTTTTCAAGCACCGTCTCATTGGATTGTGGAGGGAACGACGGATGTAGTTCAGCTGACAGGAAGTACGCGTGTGCCTGCAGGGAGTGCATGTGATCCTAATGTCAGCCTGGTGGATGTATTCCTTCATCTCGACGCTCTTTATGTAATTACTACGGGGGGGAAAGTGGGGAGGCTTTGGCTCCTGCGTCACCGGCCGCCAATCGTAGCATAATCCAGCCCTGCTTGTTCTGGCCAGATTATCAACATCTATTCCCTAATCTTATTCGCCAAACGCTGTGATGACATTCCATCTGGGGCCTGCAAACAACACGGGTGTAGCAATGACAAGACAGGATAGACGGGTCAAACCGCTACCGCTACCGCTGCTCCGAGCGCCTCTCTTATCCTGTCTCAACAAATCCATCTGCTGTGGGAAAACAGTGAAAAAGCGAGCCCTGAACCACAGTTTGATGAAGCAACTCAACGCTCGCTATGAAGCACAACAGGTGGGCTGCTTCCTGCTTCTGAACAAACACGGGCTGCAGTCGATCTCGTTGCTCTTTCAGCAAACATGAATAGAGGAAATGGCTGCTTGGATGTGTTTGCACACCAGAGCTACCCCTGCGCCGGTTTCAGCGCCCGTCCACACTTCCCATTCGCTCAACCATCAGGTTGATCATTATAAAGAGCTAAGACGCAGTAACGCAGCAGAGAGCGTGTCGGTAAGCTGCTGGCGTTTCATCTCTTTTGTAATGTCGGTGTACGCCGGATCAAACCGTGAACCACTCGGAGCCAGAGAGCTCCTCCGTGTTTGGAGGTCTGGAGGTAAACACACGCCCCCGATAGCAGGACTTTGCTGAGTCCTGGATAAAGAGTGTGTACCGATCCCCCCCCCCCCCCAGTGCTCCTGCCACGGACAGACACAGCGATGGGGAGGTGGTGAAGTCAATATTTACCACTCCACACACACACACACACACATTAACACACACACACAGCCAGGCCGTTGCCATGGAGGCGATTCCAAGCATTCCACAAACCAACAAAGTGCACAGATGTAGGATACTCGCACACAGACTCTCTGGGCCAAAACACTCAGAGAACACTGCATGCCTATCTGATGAAGAAAAAGGAAAGATTAGCGTCTCTCTAAATTATGTGGGATGTCTGTCACTTCCTGAAAGCATTTAGGGGAGAAACATCAGGGGGGGTTAGAGGAGGAGAAAAGTGACACGGGGCGAGAGAAGGTGAGATCTCCTGAAGACATTCTTTCCATTGTGATGTTTTGGGTTATACCGCAGGAAGACTCCCATAAAAACATCATGTTTACCCATTTCCCTCAGCCGCTCAGGAGCCTGCACTGCTTTGGCTCCTATAATAGGATCAGAGGCTGTGAGCCCTTATCCCTTTCACTGTGTGATTGTGTGCGAGTGCATTTCTCACCGCTGGTTTTTCTGCTAAAAAAGCGACCTGCAGTGCGTCCAGGTCACCTTTCGTTTGCCAAGTGGCACGGCTAACGCGGCCTTAAAATCATATGACATCTCTGGGCTGGTGGAGCTGAGCAGCTGGCCGCTCTGTCTTAACCCCGGCGCTTACAGAGGAATTTTTTTGTCCACTTCCAAACAACAAACACTGCTGGCAGCAACTGTAGGTTCATGGATTTTCTGTTATCCCTTGTTCCTAATCTGAGTATGACATACATGAAATTATTTTGGGATTGAGGCTCAGGAAGAAAATATCTGGGCCATTTTAGATGAGGTGATGTCTTGGCTTTTGCAAAAGGAAGCAGCGAAGGGAGAGACTGACTGAAACATGTCTGTTAAAGGAGCAGTTCAGCATTTTGGGAAACATCGGAATTCTTGCCGTGAGGTTTGATGATAAGGTCAACGCCGCTTTCGTGACTGCACGCTAGATATGACACGAAAGCCAGCTGATGGTTAGTTTATCTTAGCAATAAAAACTGGAAATATCAAGGCTGGCTCTGTCTGACAAATATGCCTTCCAGCACCGTGAAAACATGTTTTATCTCCTAAAATCAAGAATTTATGGTTTTACGGGGGTTAAGTGCTGGATTTTTTCCTGGCCGGCAGCACTGAGGTTTTTGAATGGATTAAACAAAATATGGAGTAAATAAACGTTAATTAGTGAGCTTTAGAGGTGCTGGGAGGTGGATTTTCTTACCTTTGGATAGAGCTAAACCAGCTGTTTCCCCTTGTTTCAAGTCTTTAAGATAAAATAAGCTAAACTAAGCTAAGATAAGAACAGAAGGAGATGTGGGTTGTTGGATTGGCTGTTTGGATTAATATATCAGATATCTGCGATTGGCTGAGTCCATCACTGGTCAGCTCTTTTTGGCCAATTTTTTCTTGTTTTTTTGCACATTAATGGCCTGAGAAGGACAAGTGAGAGTCGTTACAGGGAAAACTCTGTGAATTAAAGGTTTATTTCAATCAAACAGTGTTGGTTGTTGAAACCATTGAAAGACAAACCAAGATGGTTTTGGTGACTTTCATTTGGTGTCTGTCCAGTTTGAGTAAAGTGTGTTTTAAGCTCGTCTTAGTTTGGTGGAAGGAACTTTTCATCATTGAGAGCAAAACTCTCTGTTTCAGGAAAGGCAGATCACATTCACACAGTTACACATTCGCAGTTAAGGGCTTTGCTAATTTGCACTTCAGTGCTGGTAATGAGTGGTCCTGCCAGTCTGGGGAATTGAACTGACGACCTTCCTGTCACAAGCTCGCTTCTCTAATCTTCAGACCACGGCTGCCCAAATTGAGTTCAGAAGGTGCGTGGTTGTATTTTTCCATTTAATCATGAAAAAAGGTGTAAGAATATTTTCTTTCTTAAGATTTTGACGCATCGACCAACCGTAACTCTACTGAGACTTTTTCCCCCTGAATTTAAATCATCTCCATTAATCCCCTCCTTCCTTCCATCGTCCGTCTCCTTCACCTCATCTGGAGCCGGCTCCGCCCACTCCATCGCCAACAGGAAGTCAAACCCCACACGGCAACACTTGAGCCCGACACTTCCACAGGCAGCGCTGTGATTAAAAATGAAGACGAGAGCACGTCACAGTGGGACACATCTAAACATGTCGGGCAAAATATCCCTGAAAATCCAGAGCTCAGAGCGGCCCGGTCACATGACACCTACCTGTCATACAGCCTGGGTGTACCTGCGAGTTTGCACACTCTGTGGTCTGCCGTGTCCTCATCCCGCAACCATTTTTGATGCATAATCACAAGACAATAACTTCCTGCTTCCACTGAGACCCCTGAAACCCCCGTCACGATGTTACCTTCAAATGCTGCCCTCGTACAGTAAGTGCCTTTTTTCTTCAACAAAAAGCAGTCACCTGATTTAAGGGGGGCCTGCGACTAACCTTCCTAGACTGGGTGTGACGGGCATCGGCTAGACGAGACAGACAGAAGACATTACTGTAATTTCCTCCGCTGAGCTCATCAGTTTGTTGCAAGACAGCAAATAAATTCCAGCACATTAACCAATAGTTACACAATTCAACATTTTACAGTTGCCTGTGAGGAGGAAGAGGGAGGAAGCACAATGTCGAACCAATTGTGAGCAAATGAACCTCATGCTGGAACACATGCTCTGTTTTATGGCCCAAGGTTTCTCAGCTGTTCTCCTGTCAGCGACTGCAGACGCAGCAGAAGCAGCAGCAGGGATCTCTCCTGCTGAAATCTATGAGATCTGAGGCATCCGCGGCATGCACAGTACCGTGACTGCCATGGAGGGACCTGCGGGCGTTCACTGTACTGTGTTGACAGTGGGAGATGTCGTGCATTGTTCCTCTGTAGTGTATTAAATACCAAGAACAGACAGAATAGTTTACAACTGCATCTGCGAAAATCTGCTGCGCCGCTTCTGAGAAACATCCAGGCGGTGCTGCTTCTGGGTTTACTCCGACATCAGCCTCGCATCCTTTCCTCTCTGCGCCCCTGCTCTCATCTAAATATGGTCATTATGTGAAGTGAGACTGATGAGCTGCGGTCATGTGTTCAAACAAGACGCAGAGAAGAGAGAGAGGGAGCGAGATGGAGGGAGAAGAAAAAGATAATCCTCAAGGGCTTTGGCTTTCTTTATTCACCCCCCCTCAAGTCTTACTCCCTCACACTCGGTCGATCCCCCTCCCTCGCACTTTCTCCCCCATCATTTCTACAATCCTTTCAGGAGATTTCTGGAGGGAAATGGTGGAAATAAAGGATTTCAATTCCTCTGATGTGTCAGCCATATGTCACGTGAGGAGGAAAAACATCCTTTTTCCGCTTCCCAAATATTAGCGAAGTGGTACTCAGCTCAAAGAGGTGGAATAACGTTCTGAAAGGTTCCAAAAAACAAATCCAAAGTCTTTAATGCTACACGACAAAGACACCCGAGAATCAGCATCAAAATGCACTTCACATCTTCTCCAGTATCGTATGGGCTTATGTTTTACCGCTTCAGAGGAGCTATATGTCGCCCGCAGTGAACTCAAGCTCTGTGATAGCAAACCCTTAAATTCACACCCTCTCATCACATTTCAAAGAGGCAGTATTTGATCTGCTCAAGTCCACAGAGACTCCCAAGTGCCTCACGCTTCAGTAACTAAGGGCTTTCACCGTTTAACTTCTCATCTGCACAGCGAGGCAGTGCGAGAAATCCCTGCAGCCCAGAAATCTAAGGCCTAACCCAGGGGAGATTAACTATATATGAAATATACAGAGGAGCAGTTCTGCTAATCGGATAAAACTGTTTATAGCGACGCTAAACAAAACCACGTAAACATGTTCAAATATGAGAGAGCGAGCCAGGTGTGTGTGCGTGTTTGTGCACTGTGGCATTCCCAGGTTTGTTGCAGCAGTGCGACCGAGCAGAGTCATGGCTGAGGAATGCAGAGCGGAGGAACAGGCGAGTTTCAACTGCTCTCCCGCTCACACAGCCCAAAGCTGGAATGCGAGGGGAGCAGGTAGAGGCACCGTCCGCCCGGGATGTTCAGGAGCTCAGGCCGCCCCGAGCCACGCGCGACGTAACAGCCCAACACGTTCCCGCCCGTCAGGGAAAGGAGAAGCAGCAACGTCTCGAAAACAGGAACGCGGAGTCAAGGTCGCGACACGCTGTGGCTGTTCATCCTGTTACGAAAAGGCTCTGGACCGGATTGTGTTTATTGTCAACACTAAATTAAATGCACGCTGAGGGTGTCATGCTGCTCATCATCAGCTGAGCCGGGCGTTCCTGTGTCTCCGATGGCTGAACTAGTCTTCACTGAGAACAGAATATTCAAGTGAGGAAAAAAAGCGTTTGAACAAACACTACAGAACATTTTAAGAGAAGAGGAACAGCACAACCTCTGTGTTCATGTGCAGATGTGGATGCATGAATAAAGGATGCTGTATCAACATTTCTATGGCTGCTTTGGCTGAATTGAAACTGAAAACAACACACAAAGATCCCAGCGCTGGGGCCCTGCTTCCTTGGAGATAGACAAATAAGAGCAGCAGAATAAATCAGAAACACCCACAAGGGCTCGCCATTAAAATTTTAAAATGTGCCCATGTCACGCTTCATCATCAAAACATAACTGCTCCCAGCCATGACATTTCCATAACAGATTGGAGGGCGAGACCCCCAACACGGGAGTGATTTCCTCCATCTCTTTTGAACCACCCCTTTGTTCAGAAGGCCCTGATTTCAATATTCAAATGTAACTCAGTGGGGCGGTGAAGCAGCGAGCGAGACGCTGACTGCGAGGCAATCAGCAGACAGAGCCGCCGGTGTGGTTGGAGCTAAGATACAGAAGGGTGGGTTCACTAAACTGTTCTGTATCTCATCTAGACTCACGTCAGGTCAGACAGGGGTGACACCAGAGGGGAAACACAGCCGACACTTCCTGCAACCTGCAGAGCCCGGCAAACTGTGACAGCACCGACGGGTCAGCGGCAAAGGTTATCCGGCCTGAAATGAACACGAGTCGCAGTAAAGACACATTTAAAAGAGCTGAGCTCCGACACAAAACGTAGATCAAACAGGAACTAAAGCGTTCGTGTGCGCTCGGCGCACCAACGCCCATCGACCAGCAGCTAAGAAACAAAGTAGGTGTAAGCAACAACTGAAAACATATTGTCAAACACCAACGAGTGCAGATTTCTTCGTCAAAAACAGGCACTGAGCTGTGAAGCCAAATTTAAAAGTGAGAAATCACAGCACTTGGCAAAGTAATCACTGACTCACAGGCATTGTTTAGCAACCTCCCACAGATATATTATGGTCACTCAGCAATATGAGACTGTAAAAACATCACTTAGCGCACCTTTAATGTTGATGCAAGACCATGAATCTCAACTACTTACATACAACGAACACATTAGGACTGTTTTCATGGATTATTCTCCCAGTTCTGTTTTCTGTTTTGTCCAAAACCCAAAGATATTCAGTTCACTCTCATATAAAACAGAGAAAATGAGCAAATCCTCATGACTGACAAGCTGTAAATAGTCATGTTTGGTCTTTTTGTTTGATAAAAAGGGATAATTATCAAAACAGCTGCAGATTCATTTCACACTGCTCAACAAATCAAAGTTATTTGTGTAGTGACACCACCATCAGGTGCACTGATAACTAAAAGCAGGCAAATTTCACTCCGATTCTGCTTTTCAAAGACGTCACACGGCTCAGTGAGGAGATCTGAAATCATTTTGTGAATTATTTTGATGTGGAAACTCCACACAAATATGCTCCTGTTATCTGGTTTCTGTCAGATTCTGGGATCGGCCCGGGGCTGACGCTGAGTCTGACAGGGTCTGCACGAAAACCCCCATGTCAACATATACTGCAGCGATTCTCCGAGGATGGAGAGCAGCATGAATTCTTCCCAGCATCTCATCATCCTGACCAGGCTCGCACAGCTGCGCCTACACAAAGCCACACATAGAGGCATCTCTCTAAATGCCAAAGACGCTTTTCCTGTCACGAGAAATGCGCGCCGAGCGACGGGAATGAGGGTGTGAGAGTGATCGCTTCTCCACACAGGCAACAGTGGGCGGATTGAGCGGGGATGCGTGGCCTGTGTCACCCTGGCCCGTTCCCAGAGCAGAGGGACAGGAAGTGGCCGGGGATCCTGGGAGGATACAAGCCCTCCTCTGTTTGTCTGTATCAAACCGCTATCAGATACTTCATTCAAATGGCCGGCAGGCACAGGGCCCTCTGACGGGGAGCGTGGAGGGATCTGTCAGAGGCTGCACTTCTGCATCCTTATCATTCAACTGCCTTTATGGGGAGTAACGGCGCGGCGGCTTTGTGGTTTCAGTGTTTACATCTACTTCTGCAAGCAGATGTAAACACACAACCACTAATTCAGGCAGTAATACAGCACAGCGTGGGCTATATAGTGGACTCGGTGAGGAAGTGAAACGCAGGGGCGTCGGACTGGACTGAGTATGCAGGGCCCTCATGTGAGGAGGGCCTACAAAGACACTACAACACAATAAACAAAACAGAATGTGATAACTTGATCATCTTTTCTGACATGAGCTCAACTGAAAACGGCACAAGGACGATATATTTAACATTTGAGCTCATCAGCTTCACTGATTTTTGTAGATTATTCTGAATCTGACGCAGCGACACGTTTCAGACAAGTTGGGACAGGAGCAACTAAAGACTGGGAAAGTTTGGAAAAATCCAGAAACACCTGATTGGAACATTCCACAGGTAAACAGGGTCATTGGTAACAGGTGAGAGTATCATGATTGGGTGTGAAAGGGGCATCCTGGAAAGGCTCAGTCGTTCACCACTTTGTGAACACATGATTGGATGAAGGATATTAGTACACGAGCTCACGCTTCATAAAACGTGTCGTCGGTTGTGATTTAATTCTGATTTTATTTGCACTTTACATGGTGTCACAGCTTTTTTGGAATCAGGCTTTTACAATGAATAACCCTGGATCTGTGGAGGGGCCCCACAGAGAAAGCTTACGTTTCCACAGGGTGCAGAATTTTGTGCTAGCCCCTGGTGACACACACAGAACCTTTAGGTTAATGGCTGCAAAGTGCAAAGAAGACAACAATGACTGAGGGAAAACTAGGCCACTGACGCATAAAGAGAAAGGGAGACAGACAGATAAAGGCTGACAGGATGGGAGAGATGTGAGACGGGCAGAGCGAGCGAGAGAACAGGTGGCTCTGGCATTCCCATGCTCAGCCGTATGCCCCTGAAAGTAGCCGGGCACTAATTAGCACCAAATCTGGGCCAGAGCGACAGAAGTTTAGTATCTCTGCCACATGAAAAATTCAACGGCCTTTGTCAGCGGGAAGCCATCGCAAATCTCATGCCCCGCTTTCGTGTGCAGTGCGATCTCCTTCTCCATCGCACATCTCAATGGCGAACTGAAGAGGGGTTGCTGGCATTAGACAAGTTGTTTTGTTTGTTAAGTGCTCCAAAGCCAAAAGGGAACAGCGTGTTGTTTCAACAAAGAGGAGGCTCACGATTACTACGATGACTAGAGCCCCGTCCTGTACTTTGCGAGCCCTCCTTTTTCTCTGCTCCTCCGGCCAATAAGCTAGTTCCTCTTCATAGCATCACAAACAATTACAGTATGTCCTCAGTGCTCAATGCCAATTAATCCTCATATGACCTAAAGGAAAGTGGGGCACTCACTAGATCAAATGATGGACTCAGCAAACCTCCAGCCACACTGGAGTTGGCTCAAACTGCTCAGTTCGCTTCAGCGCAGTTAGATGCAGAAGCAAACATACGCATGGAAATGCTTGGCCTTGATGCTTGAGAAACAGTCTCTCTATAGACGGCTCCTGAATGGTTCCCCTTCCATCTTTCTGAAAAGGTGCACAAAGGCAATTTGGAAAGCGGAGGCAACTTGTCTTAAAGCTGCCGATCCTCCAGGGCCGGATAGCTGCAGAGACAAGCGCTTCATTGATGCCAGGCCCAGTGTATCACCGTGACAGACAGACCACTCCAGTATGAGGGGGAACAAAGGGGCCAGTCCACAGCCACGTTGCCAATTAGCAGGAATTTCGGCCTCAAGAGCCACTTTCCACCAATCTCATTGGCGCGGACATAAACATCTACGGCTTTCACTGGAGGGCATTCATGGGATTCCAAGGAGCATTAGGACCCCTCTGTGGAGCCTGAAATCTGGCAGTTAGAAAGTACAATGGACCATCTCGTACCACTATGAGAAACACTTCTCACTCGCTGGCTGGCTGCGTCGCCCGGCGCGCACTGCACGCTAACGCCCTGCTGAAACTGGCAACATTTCCTCTTGGCTTTCCAGCAGGTGAGAGCATTTCTCACGATGGCGTGTCCCTTTGTGACCGTGTTCCATCGAGCAGAACGTGCGATAAAAACAAACAGCATGCAACAGCGGGCATCGTGTATGTCCTGGGGTGTTTAAACAGGGCTTCATCCCCAGCGCCAGTTTGCACGCCATTGGCCCGACGCAAACTCTAAGGATATTGAATCCGTGGGATATAATATGTTTTGGCCTGCCTGCTGCCAAACATCCTAATTCCTTCAGGAAAATACAGCAAAATACACACAAGCAAAATCTGCTGAGGATTAGTCTAATGCACGACTGATAGTCAAATGTAATAGCAATTTTATTTTTATCAAAAAATTATCGATGCCTCTGAAATATGTCTCTGGTGAAATGTTTCAGATTTCAGAAAGGATTACAGAGGCAGCAAAAACAAGCTGGTATACACAATATTTGGGTTTTAGGCAGATCAAAAGCCGCAACCACACACTGCAATAGTGGTTCAGCAGGTTTAAGCGTGTGTGTGTCAAGCTCTAAAAAACTGGTTATAGCTAACGGTCATGATAGGAAATGTCTCACACTGTGGCGTCACACACTAACTGACACTCTGATCTTTATGTGTCTGACAGTAAATCTGCTCCTGACGCCAAACCAGGTTTAATTTTCTAGATAGATGGAAACAGACTAAGTTAGCAGATCTGTGCGCTGATCCCGGATCAGCAGTCTGGCTCGGAGAGTCAGCACTGATGTGTACAGTATAGACATGCCAGTGAATGGTCGCAGTGTTAAGACACAAACAATATGGACGGATATGGATCAGTATCTGTACACTCAAGGACACGGCTTCCTCTACAGACGGCACCATTACTTTGCAGATTATTTAGTCTTTTCTATTATTAGTTACCACCTCATTTAAAGTCAATATTTGGGCCTTTGAGTCATGTTGAGTGGGAGAGACTAATCCTCAGCATATGACAGCCATGTCTTTAAAGTGTGTGGGATCCCAGGGAAGGAAAGTCTGTGGCAGTCTGAGCGAACAAGCAAAATGAGTTAAAGCAGAAGATATGCAGCGTCCATCAGCTCTGATCTCACTCACACATTAAACAGCACAGGTCCAGCAGGTAGCCCGTAAAAACTCTCACTCAGAGCGGCTAGAAGGCTTCCAGCCAGGGAGCCACTTCCCTTAAAACTGAAAAGTGTGATTGAGCTCTATATGTTCCCAAAAGTGCTGCAGACCAGAGGCTGTGTAGGACAGCATGTAGCCTAAATCAAAGGCTGCAGCTTGTATTTCACAAAAGCTCTGATGAGTCAGTGCACAGAAACTCTCTGCGTCGTCTCTGCTAGTTGCAGCCAGTGATTTTAGTGAATTACAAAGTGAGAAAATTACAGTGTGCCTTCCATCTACTGATCATTATTAACAAAAGCAATTATCTCACATGGAGAGCAGGTGATAGCAGAGGTGTAAACACAGTCCAAAAGGGGTCAAGCGAGATTTATGTCCATCTGCATCCATCTGTAAAAAGCACAGTAACGTGCAGCTGCTCGGATCAAACCCCTCATTCATGTTTCATGAAGTCTGTCTGTCCGCCTGTCATTGCTCAAGTCACTCGCACTGGAATAACAAGTTCAGGCGACTTACCCTGACGCGCAGGCTACTGGAGATTTGGCGTCGTCGCTCTTCTCTTCAGACAGGCGGCTTTCGCGTCAAACCATTAATGAACTGATTAGAGAGACCAAAAGCTCACAGATCCTGAAATCGGGGCTTTGGAGCGGCGGCAGAGGCGGCGGAGACAGTCGGTGCCAAAACGGGCGACGAGGGATCCCATTCAACTGGAGGGGCGGCCCGGTGAGGTCATGACGCGGAAGACTCCGAAGCTAAGAAAACATGTTTCAGTACAGGCTGAATCAACCGGGCTGGAGCAGGAAGAGCCGAGCGCCGGATTTTTCCTCTCACATATGTAAGCCGAGCTTTACGCGCGGCGGCAGCCCGACAGTCCGCTGCGGCGCAGGACGCAGAATCACGACCAAAACACTGTGATGAGATATGAGAGGCAGGCAGGGGAGGAGGCTCCCGCCCGACGCCGAGCTCTGATTGGTCCGAGTGTTTCGTGCACGTCGAGGCCTGATTTCGGTGAATGGCGTCTGAAGGAGGTCCCTCCTCACCTGAGGCTGCAGGTTCAAACGTGGCCTCACTGCAGAGTTAAGGAGTACAAATACCACAGTGTGAAAATACAAGTCCTGCATTCAAACTGTTAATTAAGCACATTAGTGCTGGCATTAAAATACACACCAAGAAGCAAAAGTGAACGTGCTCACTGTGGAGGATGGCCCATTCCAGAATAATCAAATCTTCACTGATTATAATTAGCGATCATTAATGTGTAAACATCACCAGTGTGGCAGCTGGTGAAGCTGGAGGTCATTTCAAGTACTTCATATGTTGCAGAGGAGCTTCATTCATAATTAAACATCATCATCTATTAGTTGTATTAATAATCTGGATCTGCAAAGTAACTCAAGTTGTCAAAGGAGTTAAAAAGTACAAGATTAGTTTCCAAAATGCATTCGATAAAATGGAAATATTCAAGTTTCAGTGGCTCACAGCACTCGAGTAAATGTATTTAGTTACATTCTCACATTCGTTTTTTCTCGCCAGTTGTAATGCTTAACATCCTGAGTCATTTTCACATCACTTCACTGCTGAAAGTCGAAGCTTTTTCTTTGATCTGTGCATCAAAAGTGTTGCTGGAGCCATAATGGAGCTTAATTAAGACACGTGGAATGACTCAAACTGAGTGAAACAGGTGTGTTACTCTCAGGGAAGCTTCCTCACGTGCGGTGACCGAACATAATAAACACATTTTCAATCACTTTGTAGTCAAATTAAAATCATACGGCCTATGAGAGAGGCTTTCTTGCACTTCTATTGATTTGCTGACACAATGCTGCCACCATCTGTTCAAATGAGGTAGCGCGTCTGTGACACCTACATGAGCTGCAGCACCAGGGGCCGACACACACCTCTTTTTGCTTTAGAAACTCGGCTCTGCTCTCTGCTATGGTAGAAAGCATTGTGCCAGGCCGACTGCTGCATGCGTTTGCAGTGATGTTAACATCAGTTTCTAACACAGAATCCTGCACTGTTTATTACTGTCAGTGGTTGTAGAAGCGCTCAGATCTTTGACTTGCATTCAGAATAAATAAAAGTACAGAGGGAGCCTTTTATGATCAAAATATCCCTGAAGTTTCAGAGGTGAAAGTACTCATGAGGCAGTGGAATGGCCTCTGTTTCATATATTCTATCATCAGGTTATTATTTCAAGTATTGACATGTGACTTATGACTTTGTCTTATTTTATCTAAATTTTGTTACAGATTTATTTGGGCTGTCTGAATGTGATACTGCATGCTGAGTTGGCTTTTTATGGAAAATGCATGGCAGCTAAGACACAGCGTTCTTCATCAGAATGTGTATTATGATTTGTCACGTGATCATCCTGGTTGTTGTCGCTGTCTTGTGAGCCTGTGCGGGACGATCAGTCACTGGTTAACTTCATTATATACTGCTGGGTAGAGGAGTAAGTTTACTATATTTGTCTCTGAACTCTGGTGGAATTAAAGCATATAGTAGCATGAAATGCTAACACTCCCGTCAAGTAGACATTGAGGAAATGTACTTAGCTACTTTCCACCACGGACTGCTGTGTACTCCTCCTGCCTGTGTGACACCACCTGTGCTGTCACTGGTATTGGGTGTCTGCCATGTGTGAACTGTGTCTTTGACTGTTTTCACTCTGTTCAACTTTGTACCAAAACTGCAAAACCAATTGAGTTAAAGTTAAAATGAGAAGCGACAATGAAACAGACAGATTTCAGTTTAAATCCACTTTAAGGAGAGAAATAATAATTAGAAACGGCTATGGACAGCAACTGCAGTAATTACAAGCACAATAATGCTATCTTGGATGTCAAAAAGTAATCAAAAATTGCATATGAAACCCCAAGGAGTAGAAGAAGGACAGTTAATACACCATAATTAAAATGTGGAGGCTGACAGCGCCAGAGGGGCGAAATATTAAGGAAGGAAACATCATTCTCAGAGTCTGCGCAGTCATTCAGAAAATAATTAGTGGATCACATTTTAGCTTAGAGAGAACTTCCACTTAACCTCTGGGACTCCACACAAGCAGCGAGCGTCCTCCATTAAGGGACGCTCCCAGGAGCACAGGACATCAACAAATCCATTAAAACGTCTGGAGAAGTCAGAGATGAAAGACATCACTGGAGGATCATAAGGAAGCCGTGCGTCCTTTGTCAAATAACATCTTTCATAATGTATTTCAATATATCTATAACAGTTCTGGAAGTATAACTGCTGTAATACTATTGAATCTTATGCTTAAATACTTTGTTTTGTTATTTTTCTTGTAAATTGGACTTGTATTCGATATCCTGTGACTGTGGTATGATGCATTTTATCCAGAGATAATTAACTTTTTGATGAAAATTTTGATTTGAGATGAATACTAATCCTCTCTCCAGCCTCTCCTCCCATGTTTATCCTACAGTACACTGCTACACAGCAAGGCTGCATTTCTGGGAAGAAAAAAATCCATTTTCTCCTCTGCATCTTGTTTATAGAGACTTCTGTCTCTTTCTCACTGCTTCTGTCTTTTCTTGCCTCCCTCTTTGTCGCTTTCTGTCCTGCTACCAGTTCTTGTGTCCACGCCTGTCCAACA
This sequence comes from Chaetodon trifasciatus, assembly GCA_037975065.1. Classification (NCBI taxonomy): domain Eukaryota; kingdom Metazoa; phylum Chordata; class Actinopteri; order Chaetodontiformes; family Chaetodontidae; genus Chaetodon; species Chaetodon trifasciatus. The sequence goes on from JBBMOE010000025.1 coordinate 2,654,152, forward strand.
GTCTCAGTCGTCCATGTCTCTGGTGTCAGGCCCGAGAGGGAAGAGCATATCACTCTCCAGGGAGAGGTTGCTGCCCAGGCCGGCCATGCGGCTCCGCAGCAGGAAGTGTGTCCTCCTCTGCAGGAGCCTCTGCTGCTCCTGCTTCAGCTCCACGTAGGACCGCGAGAAGGTGTGGAAGATGGAGGTGACGGGGAAGGCCATGAGGAGGATGCCGCTCAGGATGCTGCTCAGAGCCACCACCTGGCCCGGGATGCTCCTCGGCACCATGTCCCCGTAGCCCACCGTCGTCATTGTGATCACAGCCCACCAGTAGGTAGCCGGGATGCTGGTGAACTCCTGCGTGGTGGCCATTTCGTTCTCAATCAAGTACAGCAAGGGGGAATACAGCGCGATGGCCACACAAAGGAAGAGGAGGAGCAGGCCGAACTCCCGCGTGCAGCGGCGTGCTGTCAGGCCCAGAGTCTGCAGGCCCAGCGAGTGGCGGGCGAGCCTCATCACGTAGAGGATACGCAGGGCTCTGAGGACGCGCAGCACCAAGCCCACTTTGTCCAAGTAGCTGCTGCCAGAGCCCAGCCGCTTCTCCCCTTTGGAGGTGCTGTCCACCACCAGGGTGATGTAGTACGGCAGGATGGCCACCACGTCTATCAGGTTGAGGGGCTGCCGGAGGAAGGTCAGCTTGCTGCGGTCTTGAATGAAGCGCAGGGTGAACTCCAGGGAGAACCAGGCCACGCACACGGTCTCCACTATGAAGATGTTGTAGCACATCTGGGAGCACGTGCCCTGGTGAAGAGAGACACATGGGTGAGCGTGGTCATGATCAGCATGTGTGTGACGGCTGCAGTCACTAGAGGGAAGCATTTCAATGTGAAATCCAGGAGCAAAGCACTTTGGGATGCTGCAGCTTTAGCATGCGAACTATTTCCCCGTCATAGATCAATCTCACCTGCAAAATGAGCCCTCTTTAACGTCTTTGAAAGGACAAATGTGACTGAGAGAGAAAGTTTTAGGAATGTCAGTTTGTATTTTTGTGATTTAATGTTTGATGTGTGCCAAAACTATTAGCTCAAAACTTGTAAAACATCCATGCTGCTTCCTAAAGGCGGTGTTTTTCTTAGATTAAATGTAATGATGCTGATTTAAAGCGTGGCAGAGAAGGATCAACGCACACAGCACATGGCACAGGGCCTTTGAACGCAGTCCAGTTAAAAACCAGTTAAAAACATTATGAAACGCACTCCCACAGAGGAAGAGATGGTTCGAGTGGACCCGAACAAGCACCTGAAAACTCCAGCAAACCTGCTCTCACAGAGACGGGAACACTCGCACTCTCTCAATGCAACACTTTGCTATCGTGCTGCAAGAAATTAGAGCTGGCGGAGCTGTTAGAACACGATTACTGGCGCTTTTAATTAAACAGCTTAATTCACACACGCTTAGAATCCCGAAGTGTGAATACACAGCGAGTATCAGGTCAAATGTTCTTCAGATCAAGTGCAGTCACTATATTCCTTTTATTCTTTTATTTCGTTTTTAATATTTGCTCATAACGCCAACTCGTCCAACATTTAACCGCTCACTGTAACAGAGCACCAAGAAGCCACATGATTAAACGAAACACACTGGTGCTGAAACTTGAGTCAGTGGCTCTAAATGTGGTTTGTAGTTGTCTCAAACAAAAGTTAAGATCTTGGGTTCTCTCTCCTCCCACTTATAGTGCCACACACACAATATCTGCTCTTCATTTCCTGAGTATGCACAAGAACAGGTGAAAGCATTAAAACGCTGTTTCTGAAGTGGAAAGCTGAGGGGCTGGAGCTGCTCTCCACCTCCATCCAGAGAGGAAATTTCTTCAAAAGCATCCAAGAAGAATTAATCAGTTGATTAAAAACCTGTTTGCACTTTTGCTCTGCAGGAAAATGATGCTTGTGTGGCTCAAATATTCTGCTTTGATTCGAGTTAAGGGGCCAGCATGCTAATTATGATCGTGATTGAAGTCAGACATAATAATGAAAGCATTTCATGAAAGCGGGCTGAGGCGTCTTCAAATGTTTTTTTGTTTTTTTTTCTAATCTGGCAAAACAACTGAACAAGTCCCTTTTCTCGCTGCAGGGAGGTTTGACATCCCATCATTAGCATTTCTTTAATGACTGCTTTCAGAAAAACTCGTCAGTCTACCTCAGCTTAGCTTTAGGATGCGGTTAACTCTTGTGTGTCTCCACTGTTCTGGGTTCAAATGTTCATTGCCAACACTTTGATTACTCTTGATGTGGTTTGATTAGAAAACATGGAGGACAGATTCCCCAGCAGACCGTGATGCTGTGTTGGGTCGTGGCTTCTGTTTGACTTTTCCTCCCTGACGTGAAAACACCTCCTGGCATCTCGGCAACATGTTTTTGTTTGCAGTAACTTCTCTTGCCCTGTGTGTGATATGTTAAATGCCCTTAGCCCACTCACCGCCTCCTCCTCCTCCCTCATGGCAGGCAGCGTGCTGATGGATAGATTGATGGCAGTGATGGTGACAAACAACACTGACAAACAGGCGAAGATCTTCCCGGGGAGGCCGGAGTGAGGCCTCTCCACCATGTCTCTTAGTTTGCCCATGCACCGGCTGAGTCTGGACTCTGCCACATGCTCCCTGCAGCCACTGTCTGAATCCAGCAGATCCTCCAGGAGCTCCTCCTCCTCCTCCGCCCTCTCCATCGCTTCAAACTCCTCCACACGCTGCAGCAGACGCCGGCGACAGCACCACTCCAGGCTCTCCTCCGGGACCCCCCAGTAGAGAAGCTCCTCCCTGAAGGAGAGGGCACACATCTCCCTGAGGGACCGCAGCTTGCCCGCCCGCAGGAAGGTCAGGATGGTCCGGAAGGCGCAGGGGCTGCGGTCGAAGAAGAACTCGTTGTGCGTAACATCATAGTCATCGCAGATGCGCATGATCTCGTCAAAGCTGCTGCAGAGGTGCAGCTGGCCCAGGCGAGACAGGGGGAAGTCCTCTAAGGTGGTCCAGGGCAGCTGGTACCGCAGGCCGCCCACATTGATGATGGCGTGGAGTTTCCGGGCGCTGGACAGCAGGGCATCATCATGGATGGCGCTCAGCTCAGGGGCTCGCTGCGCCCTCCTGTAGAAGGCTCCCTTTTGGGCCTCCTCCTCTTGCAGGGGAGGTGCATTGAGGGAGGTGTCAGAGGCACAGCTCAGAGCACTGTAGTCGTAATCGGAGCCATCACCCGCCAGCAGGGTCATCTTTACTGGTCTGCTCACATCCCTGTGCTCAGTCTGCCGCCATCACTGTCACCTTCACAAGCAAAGGAGGGAAGCAACAGGTGACACATCAGAACAAACTACATTTTTCTACAAAGTTAAATGATTGAAAGAAATTTCTGGCTGTGATTTATTGAAGAACACCTATTAATAGTTCATTGTAAGCCTCCTTAAACTCAGCAACACTGATGTTGTTTCTTCATCATTACGCCACAGTTCTTTACCACTAAAAACATCTACTGTGGTTGAACCCAAAAATAGAAAATACCACAATGCAGCATTATTGGAGCAGGAGGCACTTAGATCATTTGCATTTTAATTCTAATGGACACTCATCGTTATGAGGAGGCGCAGCCGTATGCAAGCAATTTCTGCCTGCAGAGCAACCCACTCACTGAAGAACTGCAATGAAAACATGAAACCTGTTTGACATTTTCACACACAAAGGCAGTTTCTGAGACTGTTGAGATACAGCAGGGAAACCCCAGTAAGCCGCATATTAATATGAAGACTAAAGCCATTGAGAAAACTTCATTGAAACATTATTTTCATTAACTAACAACAAAGTCACTTCATTTAAAATGCTACATTAACTTTTAGGCTGCTTTGTAACAATGTAGTGTTACAAAATAAATAAGCTTTGTATTTTACATGAATTGTTTTAAAAGTAACTGCTGGGTTACATACATTTACAATGGATTGCTATGAAATGCATAATTTATGTTAATCTGCAAATATTCCCAGAAACAAGCCAACAAGAGCTGCAACAATTTCCTGATTAATTATCAGCTATTAAATTAATCAACAAATATGTTACTGATGGCTTAATTGCTTTGAGTAATATTTTCTTCACTCCTCTATGACACTAAACTGGAGGTCTTTGGATTGTGGACAAAACAAGACATTTGAAGGTGCTGATGGACATTTTTCATCATTTCTTGACATTTTATAGATCAAACAACTAAACGGTTAATCGAGAAGGTAATCGTTAGCTGCAGCCCTGAAGTCAGCCTTCTTCCTTTCTCTGACTGTCAGTGTGACAGACTGTAGATTGCTGCCTGCTCGTCTTTACCATTATCAAACGCACAATTATCACATAGAGCGATGAAGTCAGGAGGCACAAACTGTTCGTCTGTGGTGGTAAAATCAGCTGCATTAAGTAATTGTTGGCCAGTTAGCTCGCGTTTGCAGCTCTGTTTGACCAAAGTGAAAGGCACAGTTTCACATGTTGGGAAACTTTTTTGCTTTTCTGCAAGAGTTTGATGAGAACATTGATACCACTTTCATGCCTCTCTAATTAGCTCCAACCATGTAGCAATTAGCTTAGCTTAGCATAAAGGCTGGAAGCAGGGGGGAACAGCTTGCCCGCCTGCCAACCTCACTGTGACGTCAAGACTCCAGGAAGTCTCCTTGCTACAAGTCAGCAAGAAATAGCCAGATATGTGGACTTGTGGGGGGTTCTCCTGGTTCTCTGTGCATGCGTACATCTAAAACAGTGGGTCTGGAATTTGTGCACGTGCAGGGCTAAAACAGTGAGTCTGCAGGGCTCTCCAGCTTTGCAGGTCAATGATACTGTAATCAACTCCAGCTCTGGCTCCATAATTACCATATGGGCATGAAGAGATATTGATCTTCTCATCTGACTCTTGGCAGGAAAGAAATTAAGCGTACTTAACAAACTGTGGAACTATTCTTTTACTCTGGGGTAAACCTGGCAAAGAGAGCCACACGCTGAGAAAACATTTAACGCTGCAGGAGAGTTGTAAATGTTTTCATACTCTGAGCTCAAAGGAAAAGCAGTTGTGGGCTACAGTGACCGAGCTCACAGATGACTATTATCTGTCAAGCATCACTCCCACGGGAGCACCAACTGAAAATTAAATTAAGCTTCTGCACCAACAACCTTTATCTACAAATTGCATTACAAAAACAACATGTCTGTGCAATAGTCTTAGCAGTATGAACATGTCATTCACGCATCATTAAACATGATCACTGATCTAGATACATCAGGCATCGAGGGATAACAGCTTCACTCCCCACAGTGTGCACGAACATCTGTTACCCACAGCAGTCTGGGAATTATACATAATGGCCTGATGTTACTCTGGCTGTTGTTAGATAATTCACTCATGTAACCGCTTGGTGCAGCTACTGAAGAAGCTATATTTATACAGCACTAAAAAACCTGTGTGTGTTTTAAATCTGTCAGCCATTAGATTGGGTGGATTTCAGTCTGGTGTTGGTTGAGGTGAGTGTACTGACTCTGGTTCTACTGAGAGCGAACACAAAGACGCCAGTGTTTCCAGTTTGTTCTCTGCACTGAGATCTTTTTGAAGCTGAACTTCACAGATAAAAGAGAGACACGCAGAGCGATATCTAAGCGCAGCAGCGAGAACCAAAGAGAAAATGTTTACTGGATATTGCCGGAGCAGCGAGGACCTCGTGGCCTGTGTCCAAACTAATTTAATCAATTACAGTAATTTAGCAGGAGGCAGGTTAGCCAGTCAGGAATTAAAATGTCAGTGCATGGATTTGCTGCACCACCAATTGTGGGTCAGGAAGGAGGCCTCGGCTTCTATAACGGGCATGTGGATGTGTCACTGAATGGTTATTAGGCACCTGCGCTGTCAGCCTCTGTGAGCACTGATTACAGTCAGCACCATCTTCCACCCATGAAATTAGAGCAAACCCACCCCGAGCTCTTCTCTCCAGCACTGCCTGCTTGCATTAACCTACATTAACCTGCTTCATTTAGGAGCTTTATTAAATAGATCACATGTGAAATTTGCCGTGAGCAGATTTATCTTTCTAGAGACAACAGTTCAATCCTGTAGACCACTGAAACATATCTGTAATGGATCCTTACATCTGTCACACTCTCCATATTATGAGTGCGGTTACTGTCTGTCAATCAACACAGGTGCCGTCTAACAAAACCAAAACACAAGAATGAAGTCTGAAAACAGTGTAAAATCCCTCCTTTCTGCTGCTAGACATCCGTAAATTCTCACATTCTCCCTCCATGCGGCGGAGGTTATCGATACGCCTACAACGCATCAGCAGTGTGGACGCGCTCTCCTACCAGATTAAATCACACTTAACCCCTTGAGGCTGTTTGATTCTGGCTTTGCCTTTAAAGCAGCTGTGCTTTTGCCTCTCCACAGCCACAGGAGCATTTTTTTAAACCGGTCTTTTTTCTCTTCTCCGCCTCACATGCCTCTTCTGGGGGACGGAGTCTATCTCGAAAGGAGAGATGAAACGCCGCAGAGACAGAGGAGGCTGTTCTCCCCACCAGATCGGCTGAGGTCTGGCCTCTCTCTGTGCCAGCGTTATCACAGCTCAGCCACAGGGCATGTTCTCCAGATTGCCTGGTGAGTCACCGGCCTGTGAGTCTCTGTTGCCTAACTGCATTGTGCATGCATTTCCCACTGTGCCCTCGTCAAGAGTCTTTGGAGAGCTTCACCACCACCAATATTGATTGAGAAGATTTTAATGAGCGAAATAATAATAACGAGCACTGCAAGGTCAAAGCGGAGCAAATTATGGAAGAATTCTGAAGCCTTTTAGAAGCTGGAGAGGGTTTGATGTAATATTTATTTCATCAGTCAGAGGAGAAATGTGCACAATGTTCAGTGTGCTTCTGTTTGCTAAAACTCTGGTATTTTTAAAATGAACACGTGCACATTTCGTGTCTCTTTCTGGGACACGAATAGTTCATTTATTATTGATTGCTATTTATTGCTGCCTATCTGCGTATTGGTGGAAGCGCTGTGCAATTTGCAAAGAATCAGAATTGGACAGACTCTTTCCCAATCTGTCTCCGGATCGAGGATTTGCAATTCAACTCGACTCAGTCTGTGAAATACAAACACATGGTAATTAAATGAGTGAGCAGTGTTTCTGATGGAAATCTGAACCTCAGACACTTCCAATGAGAGAGAGGCGTGTTTCACAGCTGTTAACCTTCCGGTGACAGCCGCTCGGTGCGCACAGCCGTCTAACAGCCATATGTGTTCTTATAGGCGTATTTTCTTTTCTTTTTTTGTTCCTCACTGAGACGGCTCAGAATGAGAGATGTCACATGAAAATGGATTTCACCCTGTGCTCTTTCTCTCCGTCTAAATGACCATTCAGACCACATGATGTCCGCTTGTTCCCCCCAATAACCAATTCTCTTCCTATTTCCTTTACAGCCGGCTGCTCTCTAATGGACTATAAGAGGCTGGTATTTCCAGAAATGGACTTGAAACCACAAGAGCTGCCAAGACCCAAGTTCACCCCTCTCTCCCCCTCCACAACTGAAATCTGGTAAAGCACTGACACAGTCAGGCATGCCAGAAGTTCTACCCACAGAAGACCTTCCCTTACAGTAATTCCTGCAGGAATAGTTGTAAACAAAACTGTTTCTTTTTTGTTTTTTGTTGTAAGTGGGCGGCATTAATGCATGCTGAAAACCCTGGAAGACGCTGCTGCTCCTGGACAATATCCGTCTCCCAAACTCTGTCTGTGGTCCACCACATTGTGCTGCTCTGTCTCTGAGGTACAGAGAGGTGCGCTGTGGAGATCAGACACTTCAATAATGAGCTGTACAGCACTAATAATTGCTCATTTTTGTTCTGTTTACCGTTTGGTCGCAGCTGCAGCCCACACATGCATTTTAAAAGTGAAGCAGAGCGAATGCATGTCACACTTCACGGTCACATTTTAAATGCTAAAAAGACAGTAACCTTTTCAAATGTCATTCGGATATTTTTTCATGTCCGTCCTAACAAAGAGCAGCTGAGAATCACATCACACCTCTGCCATTTCCTGTCTTCAGTTTATTTCCCAGCCCGTCCCTTGTCTGTCCGTCCTCTTAAAGCACTCTATCCCCTAGATGGGGTCTGAGCCAGCCCTCCAAATCCCCACATTTCTGCATCACTGCTCCACATTATGCCTCAGCACCCCTCTTCCTCTTAGCCCTCACAAACTGATACACACAATATTTAGTCATCCCGCAAAACATCTCACCATCAGCTCAACTTGACACCTTTGCGCTCACATTTCCTCTCCAGGAGGTGGTTTTCTTAATTCTCTGTCATCCCAGCCGTTTTTCTTGCCCGGGAGGATGATTGTGTGTTCGCTGTCGGAGAATGTTCAACTAACTTGATTATATAAAGATTGCATAACATCAGGTTCTCTGCATTGTCTGTGTGCATTAACCAATACTCACTTTTCATCTTTAGATGCCCTTTTCCTGCTCAGCTGCAATCATGCGACCACCTAATCGCTCCAGGCTATGTAAACAATTTCTTTTTCACAGGCAGCTGATGAAAGTGGCGCTGAGGCCGGCCGTGTGTGCAGACAGGCTCGAGCTCATGCCGGTGAAGACCTGCCTGTCTGTCACTCTGAACAGAGTGTTTCAAAGGATCTCTGCACCAGGACTCAGTGCAGGTCCCTGCGGGCATGAGGTGACAGAAGGTACACGCAGTGAATGATCTAAGACTGCTGAAGGAAGAAACTCTTAACACTATTACAGTGTGAGTGAAAAGGCACTTTAGTTGATGAGATGGAATAAATTCACCAGACAAACAGCCACACGGGGCTTCCTTTGGCTGGACTGATGTGCAGTGAAGAAGTGAAGAAGTAAGATGATTCACTTGATGTGTTTGGAGCTGAGCGCAGAAAATTACAGCTTTCCCGACACAGGATATGACACGGCAAGTCATGTGAACAAGGTGCAAGTGACAACTAGAATTTGGTGTGTTTGAAAAACGCGTACACTGTGGATTAGTAAAAATCCGTAGCTCGGTTTAGACAGGATATAAAGGAAGCAAGAGCTACACCCTCATTAAAACATGGAGCAAATCACAGCCTCCGAAGTCTCTGCAAAAAGAAGTGGCTGCAGAAAGAGAAAACACTTTGAAAGCACATCCATCACTCGGTTTGTGTTGAGCCTGAGCCCTGACTGAAGATCTCTTTGTGTACCCACTGCTGCTCTGGGAAATAGTGCCGCTGGTGGGACCGTGACCCTTTGACTTGCTCTGTTAACACTTCAGGGTATGTATCTCAGCCTCCTTCCACACAAAGACACCTGGGAATAGCAGATTATAATTAGTTTGCAGACCCTTCTTTGTGGGGGTGAATTAGAGAGCCACTATTAGCTTTTAGAAGAGGAAAAAGTCATTACTAGATTTCATTATAGTCCCAATTACCTGGAGGAGGGAGAGGATGATCTGTCACGTGTGATTTATCACTGATGCAGAGTCTGAGTATTTGCATTGAGGACTTATAGTCACATTATAGGGAATAATCTAACATCAGGGAGACCATGTGCTGTGTTCAAAATGATCTCTTCACCTGAAGCATAACATCAGCTGTGATTCACTGTTTGAGGGCTTGAAGTGGCTCTCCGACTCAAAACTTTCTCTTTGGTTTATTTTCATTTTAAAATCAGATTTCAAAAACAGTGGCTGCGATTTAAACAGCCTCTGCAAACATACTATATACTATATATATATATATATATATCCCTGCGCACAGAGCATGGCAGAGAAAATGTCGTGAACCTTGTCTCTGATGAGATATCGGTTAATGTTGACAGATCATAACATGCTGTAATGTGGCTGCAGCCTTGTTATCGTGGTGTACATGCAGTGTATCCACTGTGCAAATCACTGTCATCTGTTAATGACATATGGACAGATTGGACGAGAGATGCAAAATAAAAAGAATGAATGAAAAGCTCAGTCTCACCGCATTAAAGCACTGAATAATAAAAAGTATTCGCCTCTTTCAAGTTGGGTTTAGAAAAGGACTGAGTGCTCTGCATACTTGCACAGATCTGATGATTCTTTGAGAACAAAAACAGCTGACATCTACAGTAACACTTCCTGAGTAAAAGCACGCTCCAAAAAATGCTAAACACATTTATCAACCCTGAGCAATCAGCTGCGTAAATGTCAGTCAGCAGTCTCATTTGCAACTTCTTAGCATGAAAACAAATGCTCTGCTGCGTGTGACAAACTCTCCAACTTCCAGCAAAGGAAGCGTGCCTCACTGTCCAAAAAAAACTCAAGTTCGAATACAAGAATTATGCAGAATAAAAAGGGAAATACTCACTGTGTCCATCAGCAGCTGTTAGTTTGCGCTGAGAAGAACGCACATGAAGGAAAATGTGAACTGTGCTTCCAGCTTCTGCTGCTGCCTCGTTTAACTCTGCTCCATCCATGCAGGGCACTGGGCTTGTGTGTACGAGGAGATTATTCGATGATCATGAGCAACAGGCTGCCTCCCCACCCCTCCCCTCCCCTCCCCTCCCCTCCCCTCCTCTCCCTCCTTCCCTTCCCTTTGCCCTCCCTCTCCCTCTCTCTCTCAACTCCTTCCTCTCCCCCTTCCTTGAGCGCTGACATCAGAAGTGGGTGTGCCATTAAACCAAACGCTTTTGAGAGAAATCCATGGCAACCAGCATCTAGAGACCCCCACCACCACCACCACCACCGCCACCTTTAAATGAGAATAGTCACTCTCTTTTCATTGAAGATTCACACAAAGGTTTACATTTGCCTGTTGGGTTACCCAGCTGAGGGGGAGGGCCGCTGTAGGCTGGCTGAGACTCACCAGGGTGTCCAATTTTAGACAAGTGGTGGGAAATGCTATCATGAGGTATGATGATGAAGAGGAAGGCATGGCTCATCACCACCAGAGCAAATGCTGCCGTTATGTGTTTTTTTTATGCCTTTAATAATCATTTGTTCCCGCTGGCCATTTGAAATGATTCTTTATAACCACATACCACCAACCAGAAGAGAAGTGAGCCTCAAACATATGGAAATGATTTGAAAGAGAAAACAATGTAAAACAAATCTGATATGGATACATAGCAAAACTTATGCATGTCAGTGTGAGTGGCTCTGCTTTTTGTCCATTGAGCATTACCTCAAAGCTGCAGGATCTATTGTCCCTTTATTGATCCAGCAGTCCTGAGCCGAATGGAAACTGTAGGAGCAAACACGCGTGACGAGTCAATCTCAGTGCATTACTTTCACTTCAGTGCCTTTATGACCTTTAATGGCGAGGTGAAAAAACCTAAACGTGCATCACCAGAGTCTTTAAAAAATGATTACTATTTTACAGCTGTGGACCCAACGCTGAGCATGTGTTGTGGATGTGCTGTATGTATTGGAAAGAGAAGTGTGTGATTCCTGTGAGATATTGCGTCTTCAGAGCAGAGCTGTTTTCCCGCTGGGTGACTGAAGGTGACTGGAGATAATGACGCAGACCAAAGAATGAGAAGAAAGCAATCCCAACAAGAAAGAGGGAAAGAAATCTCTCTGGTACAAAATCATCAAAATCAAAATTACCCCGCAGTAACTGTAGTAACAGTAAAATGCTGATTTTATATAGGGGGATATGACGTCTTTGACAAAACAAATGAGCAAAATTAAGTGATTATCATTTGTATGCACGGTTGCACCCACCAGGCTGCATGTCAGTTTTGTTTTGACTGAGCTTGCACAGAACATAGCCAGACCGCCATGACAAAAACAAGAGTACTGCACAACATGATTATGTGCCATGATATCAAGATTAGCAAACACTGCTATATGCTAGAAATCCTTCATAACTGAGACAAATGTGCTGAAACACGTCCACTATGATAATGCTAATATGCTGATGTTTGGCAAGTGTGAAGTTTATGTTTATTTTGTTCTTACTTAGGTGTGTTATAGCATGCTAACATCTAAATGCAAAGTCAAATGAACGAGTGAGTATACACCATCTGACCTCATGGTGTTGCTAGATTAAAAGAAATCACCTGAGTGTGACATGAATGTGAGATTAACGACAATGACAAACCCAAATGAAAGTGTTTCAGAAATGGAGCATCACGCCTGCCTGATCTGTTGTTGACTTGCACAGATTTTGCTTATTTGGTCATTTTTCCTTGATCCAGAGTCTGCACGGGGTGTTTTATTTTGAAAATTGACCAGTTGCTCTGTATTGCTTCTATGTTTGACTTCCTGCCTGGATCAATCTGGGTTGTGCAGCTTGACGTCCATCAAAAAATAGACTAGGTACGTATTCTCCGCAGAGCAGAGCAGGTGGAATAACAAGCATTGTCTACAATGGCTGCAATCACCTGACCGCAACACGATGCAGCCCTGCCACGAACCATGGATGTTTCGCTCGTCATTCAAGCAGATGATGAGATATTTCACAGGATGACTGAAAACTTTTAATGTGTGAGGGGCTGTATTAAAATGATTGCATTGAGGAGAGAGGCTGAATCTTACGTGTAATCTTCTTGAAAAATGCAAGGCCCTCCACATTTTTGTTGGACACTCAAAAATACAATACAATCCCCCCTCAATATCTCAAAACAATGTATCTATGGTAAATGTAAAGAGTGAAAATACAGCCCTTCTTTATTTACATTCAGGCCTATTACAGCCTCTGAATGGCGGTGCTGATGGAGTTAAAAGGAAAACGAGTGAGTAAAACTTGAACCATGCTCCCCTCCAGTGCGATTCATAGAGCCATGCTGCTAGTGAGGCTGAAAATATGTGCTCACGCTCATGTTACAGCTTTTGGTGGCAGAATTGTGCCTTTTTCCTTTGAGATAAAAGATGGCCTGTTGTTCATGACTAAGGCTTAATATGCAAATTTTGGCTTGACACTCGAGTGGGCCATTTCATGGGTGTTAACTGAGCTTCAGTTTGACTGTATGGCACAAACAAGGAGTCTAAATGTATTCAGAAATCTCCACTTTTGCTGTATTTGCAATTCATAATCATTAATCACAGTACATTAGGATTCAGGCATGCTGTGCTTCCTAATATAAATCAGGTAGAGGTTCTACCTGGGGTGGAGAAACACCGAAAAATGACAAAACAAGATTGAAATACAGTTTTGAAAAGCAGCAGCTGGATGTTTACTGAGGTTTTTCAGCACCAGCAGTGATTGCACCTACAGGTGTTCACCTGCTGATTGCTGATTGCTAATTACTGATGCAATTTTAACCCATTTTGTTCTGAGGATTGAGGTAGGACTGTATCCTTTTCTCTGTGAATCAATATATTTCACTGCTTCTAATTGAGAAACCCCCCTAAATGTCAGCCTTCCCCGAGTGCTCTTTGATCCTCCAGCGCTTGATTATAAAATAATATTTTTAAATTCACCTTTTATCCCGTAACAAAATAATCAGCTGATAAAAGATGGCTTAAAAATCCTGACAGTGATGAAAGTATCTGGAACTGTCTGAAACTATCAATTAATTAATTAATTAATTTTTCCTCTACTGATTAGCATGTATGGTGTGCCACAAGGCTCAATTATTGGGTCACTGCTGTTTTCCTCATGCAGCAAAGTTAAAGGTGCGTTTAGCCACATATTCCTGGACTCAGCTCTATATTTTAGAGGATTAAATAAGAAGACTGACACCACTGCCATGTCTGTATATCTGTGCAGTTTCTGCCAGCTAGCTTAAACTTAAAACAGGGAACAGGGGTAAATCGCTAGCCTGGCTGTCCAAAGGTGACTTCTGTAAAAGAAATAGTCGTGCACACAAATCCTTGCAGAAGATTTTAGTTTGTGAGCTTAGAGGTGCTGATAGGCTAGCTGTTTCCCTGTGTTTCCTGTCTTTATGCTAAGGTAAGCTAACAGGCAGCTTCACATTTTCTCATCGACTTCCCATCAAGAACAAAATGTGGAACTGTTCTTTTAACTAATTTTTCAGGCGGTTTGCACTTGGTTACTTTTAATAACTCTTGTTACTCATATTGTATTTGCCCTGTTTTGATCAATAAATCATGTGAATTTTTACACACTTACTTTTATGGGCTTTTTGTTGTTCAGTTAATGTATGTGGTCAGATTCTGCAGCAGCCAGCTTTCCTCATTAGCTGTATTTCCGCTATAATCTTAACACACTTCCTGGCAGCGGTGCATTAACAGTGCTGGACTCAGTACTGCTGTTCTATCAGAGCCATCTTTACTTTGTTTCCTGCTGACCTTTGAGTTGTGGGCCAAAACAGTGGTTGAGCTGCAGAGCACTCGGAAGTTAATCCTGAGTAATTAATTTGCAAAGGACACACGGTGCTCACTGAAATGAATCTAGTGATTGTTGTTGAGACAATCCAAAAGGATATTTTCACTGCTCATCAAGAACCGAGGTCTTGAGTGAGGCACTGGATAAAACTGTGGCACCATCTCATCGCTCTGAGTGATGTCATGTTTTATTGATCTGGAAGACTTACACGCCCCTGTTGAAGGAATGGACTTGAAACCACTACAAATACAAATGTATCTGCCACAAAGTTTCTAGAAATTAAACTTGGTTGGCAATAGCACAGCTTACTCATAATCAGTCATTTGAAAGTGTCCAAATGTCTCTGTGTTTACTCACTGACATTTTAACATTTAAATGAGACCAACCGACATCTCATAAGACATTTGAGAGGAATAAAAGCCATCCAGCCAGTCACTGTTTGCCTCTACTGTTTCAACGGTGGAGAAAGCATCAGGAGAATACTTTGTGGGATGCCTTCTTTGAATAAAAACAGACAAGTTCTTTATTTCCATGCACACAGACAAACAAGCTCTTTCACTCACATACAGTAATTGCACGGGTTCAGCGGCTGTTGTTCCAAACCATTGTCGTCAGAGTAACTGAAATGCCGTTCTTTGCTAGCAGCTCTTGGTCACGTGTATTTGATGCTGGTCGTGCAACAGTTCTGATGACATTAATTAAAAAAAAAAGTCATCTACAGCTTAAATTAGACAAAAGCTTTGACATTAATGAGAATCACTCTCATTACCCCCTTGTTTTTACTACAGTTTTGACTAAATGACAGCATTTTCTAGGAACTGCTGCTTGGGCTTCTCATAATGACATCCAACAGGCTCTATCCACGCTCTGATGAATTAAGAAACTGAATGAGAGTAGGAGGGAAAATGAGATTGATCATCTAATTTTCTCATTAGCTGACTTGTTGTGGCAGGAAAAGTACGTTACTCCGCCTGGAGCAGCACAAAGGTCAATACAACAGCATCAAGGTAATGTGCAACCTGCAGCCATGATTACATCGGACCAGACTTACAGCAGCTTTTGCCTCTTTATCTGACTCCCAGTGGGTAAAGAAGTGTTCAGATCCTTACTTAAGCAAAAATAGCATTATAATATTGTAAAAATACTCCATGACAAGTAAAACTCTTGGAGCATTTTTACAAAAATTGCCACTTTAACTGATATATTTTTATAGGCCTATATTTTTCATTATTAGATTGATGTATCAGTGTGCCATTTCCCTGATCTAGTGGTTGACATGGAGCCACTTACATACATTTAGATAGTTTAGTGAAGTGGTTCCCAGCCCACTTGGGCCCCCTCCTAATAGCCACAAGACAATTTTAGAGCTAAGCTTTACTTTTATGGTGAAATATTGGGTAATTCAACCTCTTTCCCTGTCAACATTCGTCTTGATGAAACTAAATCTGAGAAGTTTAGAGGGGAATGTCTCTTGGAGCTGCTGTTGTCTGGTGGAGCTGACACATGACAGCAGACCCAAACTTGATAGTGATTTGATGTCAGTCAAACAGGTCAGGAACCGCTGGTTTAATCTCAAACAATGTTTATCACGTGTTTTACAGTGAAATCTTAATCTGTAAAGTAGCTAAAGGTGTCAGATTAATGAGGTGGAGTAAATATTTTCCTCTGAAATGTACTAAAGTAGAAGTAAAAAGAAAGTAGAAGTAAGTTCAGACTTCAGTAAATGTACACACTATATAGTGTCTGCTGATGAAGGGATGCAAATGTCTAGAAAACGGCTCAAAAACCGATGCATGATTTTCACCATCTGCAAAAATCCAAATCAAAATAAGGTTCAAGTGCCAAAGAGGCACAGCTGCGTCTGTTGACTGAGATCAGCCATAATCCCAACTTCGCCTTGCAAACACAACTGAGTTGATTTGGCACCGCAAGCGCCAATATTGTAACTTTGAGAGCGAGTGGATGATAAAGATAACCTCAGTATGTGCTGGAATCAAACAGGAGGAGAATGAGTGTACAGTATAGCGAGACCTGCTATCACGGAGCAGAGCAGTTAGAACACAATGTATAACAGTGTGGAAATGTGTGGGAGGTGTCTGTGACCTCAGCCTGACAGCTGTCAGGCCATGCAGTGTTTATTCAAACAACGCACTGTTCATGCTATTCACATGTGAAAAACACGGTATATGTGTCTTTGTTTACCCAACAAAGAGGATTTCTGAGGCAAGATAAGCACAATTCTTTCAGCTTCTTTGGTTCAAGGTAAAAATGAAATCCTCCTGGTTTTAAATGTCAGGGGGAAAACTCTGATTACTCGTGTGATAACACATATTCACCATTGATCTCGTGAAATGTTAAGTCGTCCACCTGGATGCTCTAAAAACTCCATCTTCAGTAGTAACCCAGGGATCTATTTCAAACCCAGTTTTGGCAGGTGTAGTGGTCCATCTGTTGTGCGGACTGGTTTGGATAGTTTCTATAAATATGAGCTCATTCTCCTCTTGAAGTAATGGCTTATTAAGCAGCATTATAAAGACTCCGGTAAGCACACAGTGGGCTCAAAAGGCTTAAAAGCAGCCCGATCACACAGCTGAAGAGGTTGATGGTATGACTAGCACCATTCATCTGATTCAAGCTCTGGGTTGTGCTTTAGCTTGATCACTGGTGTTGTTACACGCGCACACGCACACACCTCTGCACACACACATCCGTAAAGACCAAAGACACACATGTGATTTAAAACACCTCAGGTAAAATCCCAGTTATCAAAGTGGAAAATTGCTCCTTTTATCCAGTTTCCAGTTATTTCACAGGCCATATCAGCCAGTGTCTCCATCACCTCCATCTAAAAGGAAGACACAAAGGCACAGATCTACCATAATCTCAGTCAACGCAAGTACAAGCAGCCCTTTTTTGATTACTTTCAAAGGTTTGAGACATATGGCAGCAGGTGAAGCTTACAGCATTTCACGGTCACATGAGCAAAAATTACTTAAAGATATAATAAAGAAACCAGAAAAATAAGTAAACAAATGATTAAGATCTTTGTCAAAGAGATTCAACTACTGTGCATGACAAGATGTTCGCATCAAACCAGTCTCTCATGTGCTAAACCTGGAGCTTTAGCAATTTTCCAGCACGTCTGAACACAACATTGACACATGCTTTAAAAGCTGATGTGGCGAACGTGGTAGCAAACAATGTTAGCGTTCATTTGAGTCGTGTTTCTGGCTGCCTGGTGGAAACAAGTCCAATATTTAAACTCATCTTAGCTCTGGTTTTGGTCTCCACCAACTCCTAAGAAATACATCTGTGTCTGTTATATCTGTGTAGTTTGGAAGTGTGTCTGTTTGCAGTGTGGTGCTCAGCAGGAAGTGTGCAGTGAAGTTGTCGAGTTGTCTGCTGCAGCTGAAAATGGCGATCTGAGAGGTGATCATTCTGTCTGGGTTCAACCCCATGAATGACCCCTGTCACATTAAATACAGTGATCTGATCCATTGTTATTATCAGAATATTGATTGTAGCCACCTAAACATTGTTGATGCTGTGACTGAAAATCATATATTTGGTATTTCAGATCTGCCGTCAAGTGAACCGAGGTCAGGAGTCAAAGGGATCAATCAAACCATCAGTGGACTCTGATCACAGAGTACTGTTTCATTATCATTATCAGTCCAACGTCCAACACAAAAAGCTCGAGAGGCGCATTTCCTCACACGCTGACCATGAAAGAGGATATCTGGAGATTGATTTTTCCAGAGATTTTGGAAGGATACCCTCATAGTACAGAAAACTCCCACAGTTAAAAGCAGTGCTCCTGCGTTTTAGCTTGGCAGTGTGACTAAGCACACCTTCATCCCCTCTCACCAACGCTGGAACATTTTGTGAGCCAGGTGAGCGGACCTCTGGAGGTGAAAGGAGGAAGTCTACCTGTTTCTTCCTTTGCTGAAACTCTTTGATGGAGTCTCCAAAAAGAAATCGATGATGGGATCAGGACATTTCAGTCACAACACAGAATTCAAGCAACAAGCTGCAGAGCAACAGCAAAATCATGATAAAGTGAAGGCAGGAAAAACACTCTTTGTGCTGCCTTCGCAGCGCAGGTCAATCATTTAAATATGAACAGAGTGTCGTTACAGTCAAAAAAAACAAATCAAAGGAGAAATAAGCTACAGAAAATAATGCTACAGCACAATATCACCTCACTTTGTTTAACTCAGCTAGCGAGATGGTGGAGAGGACAGCTTTCAGGTCGTGGAAGGGTGCGCACTATTTTTAATTTGTGGGTAAAAGGGTCAAGAACAGGACAGCGAAATGCAAACTGTGCCTGAATGATAAGAGACTGTCAGCTGTGAAGAGCTCTACTTCAGATCTGAAGAAGCACCTGTGAGCTAAACACAGCTCTGCAGCACTCAGGTACTCTCAGTTTCTCTTTACTTTCATGTGCTTCAAATGATTCAGCTTTTTCACTGCAGAAAAATGTTTGCATTGTATGAACTTGTATGAACTATTTTCTGTTTACTTGAAATCAAACAAAGATTATTATTATGAATTAATAAAGAGCTGTAAAGAGGTGCCTGTCAGCCTGCAGAGTTACAGATTATGGGCTGTAGACGAGGCTACGCAGTGACTGTTAATCCATGAAAAGGCTTAGATCCCTCCGGACGATCTAACCAAGGAAGCACAATCATAACTGGAAATACTCTAAGGAGTTATTTGTCTAAGCAGGTGATGCTGCAACATAACGAGGTACTTTTTAATAGCAGTTATGTAACAAGTTACAATGCTGTCTAACACTGATTACAGCAAAGGTCTGTTTTGTGGGTTTTTCTGCAAAGGAAAATGATGTTTTTCTGTCATTTAGAGAACTTGTGAATGCATTAAGTGACAGTTTGATCTGTTCCTGCTCATTATCTGCCACCAGGTTCGTCCTTATGTATATGAAAGGTACCTTTAGCCGAAATCTCCTCTCCAACTGTCGCTGTGAGGGGAGGAAATTACAGGCTGTGAATAAGAGAGACTGAGCGTGGTGTCAAAAATACTGTGAAGAAAACTTTCCTCCTGTTAGAGCTCTTCACTGGGAAGTTAACGCCTCCATTAATGCTAACCTTCTACTGTAGAGGTGTACGAACAAACCTTCATCACCAAAGTCTCAAAGTGAACTGACTGCACTGAATCATTGTCATCACCAGCAGAGTCAGTAGCTTTCGGCAGAGCCCCTAATTGGTAAGTGCGAGTGTCGTTATCAGCTGTGATTCACAGCGCGCTTACTCATTGAAAGCCTATTAAAAGGCTGTGACACAGAAACGACCATAAACTGTTAACTCAGTCCTGAATGAAAGGCTGCTGAGCATTAACCTGTGCAGGTGCTCGTATGGGCCAGTTGTGTTCTTGACTGAACTGAACAGCCTGAACACACGACTGTACTGCAGACCGTCTGGAGGAGGCGGTCAGTACGAACGATGACCTGCTCAGACTGAGCGGTGACAGTAACAGTGAGAGGTAGCAGGTCATAGTGGCTGTACTGCGGACCTGCATGAATATGATTGGATGTACTAGTCAGCTGATAGCTACACATCTGTGAATCAGCCAGCGACCGTGAAGCATGACTCATCAGCTAATACAATCAGCTATAAGATAAGATAACACTTCATTAATCCTCCGTAGGGAAAACTGCTGTCATAGCAGAGGATGGTTTCGATCCATCGACCTCTGGGTTATGGGCCCAGCACGCTTCCTCTGCGCCACTCTGCTGCACAAGAGTGGAGCAGAAACTTTTGATGTTTCTGGCCCTTTTCAGTAGTTTTTAGCCCTTTGCTTGTTTTTATCCTCATATTTTTGTACACACTGTGGGAGTTTGACTCAGGACACGACAATAAAGTTGGCTTAGACTTGACTTTTCTGTCTGCACTTATTCTGTTGTCCATTTGTTTGTGTTTGGGACACTGTGGAGCTCTCACTCCCAAATACCAACATTTTGTCACGTCCCTCAGCGTCTCACACGATGCACCGAGCTTTCAACTTACTCTGGCCATCCAACACGTTCTCATGTCAGCGACCACAAATCCCTCCAACCAATGCGCCTTTCAGTGGTCTCTGGGCAGGGGCGGGGCTTGAGGACAGGCAAGCCAGGTAGTTGCTTGGAGCCCCCGGCCACTTATTGACAACAACGATTACCGACAGGCCTGGGCTTTCAGGGACCTCTGTTGGTCCCTGGACCTCACTTTGAGAACCACTAATCTATTTTTTCAGTATTCATCTCAAATGTCCCAGAAATTGTGCATTTATCTGTGCAAAAACCGAATTTTGCGGCGTGCACGGGTGGGGTGGGGGCCCCAGGGATTTCTTGCTTGGAGCCCCAAGAGACCCGAGCAACGCCACTGTCTCTGGGTGAAAGTCATGGGTTCATTCGACCCATAAATCCACCCCGCCTTCCTCCATTTGCACACTTTCTTGCTCTTTGTACTACAACACCTTGCTCTAAGTGTCTATCATCATGTACAGCGGAGTTAGTTGACAGCCTGCTGCGTCTCATGCAGACGCTAAAGGGCAGCCTGTGCATCTGCATGAGACAAAGCATTGGTGTTTGATGATCTGGGAATGAGACCAGGCGCAGAGTTCACAGCTGAAGAGATTTCTTTTTGAGATTCTCATAAAAAAAACAAAAAAACAAAAAAAACAGCATCAGTCTTTCCAGCTGGAGACCACAGAGAGGAGGTTGGGGTGGTTTTACCAAGCACTTATTGATTAAACCAGGATGATGAACGTCCCCAGACCTTAATGAAATACAATTTTTCCATTTGAAAACAACAATGGAAGAGGTTAGCGTAGATGCTGCTGTATCATTAGGCTTTCCTCGATGGAAAAGATGTTTTTGCTCTTCCCCTGACTGCCTTTGGCTACAGTTTCGCTCTCCTACGATCTTCATGTGATTCATAGATCTGATTGGCTGAAGCTAGCCCTGATAGACAGCGATGCACAGATGGTCCAGTGGCTGGCCTGTTCCCAACAGTTTGCATGGACGACATCTCGGACGGTTCTGTGTACGCAGGTGAACATGATTGTGCCCTGCAGCAGAAAGCTGTGACTTGAGCAAAAAACAAAAGGTTTAACACTTTAACATTCAGCAGGAACAACAGAACAAAGGCACAAGTTAGGAAATAATTAGCGCCTCTGAGTTTAACGAACCGAGGCTGTAATTAAAGTATAATCCCACTCCGTGTGTTTCGTGCTCCTCACCGACAACAGAATGATGTGTAATTTCAATATTTTGTCCAGCATTCGTGACTCTTGTACAATCCTTCAGCTGATATGACACCGTCAGAATAATGCATTCTCCATCCTGGAGAGCTCCAGCCGCTGATGACAGAATGCAATTATATCACTGCCTCGAATAAAACAAAGGAGAAAACACAGTTGGCATGGTGATACCACATCCACCTATCTGCTGCTTCAGCATCACACGTTCAGATGTCAGGAGTTCACATGATTCCAGAAATAGCTTAAGGTCTTGGCATGCGGTTTCTGCCGGCTGCAGAATAATGATTTCTGTGTTCATCTCTGTGTTATTAGTTGTGCTGTTGCCATGGATGAAACATCTCCTTTCCTCTCCAGAGACTGTATGTTCAGTTTGACCTGCGTGACTCCACCCTTTAATCCCTGAGCGGGCTAACCATAGCATTTAAAATGACTGTTGAAGCACACAAGACCATTAGCAGGCTGATATGCAGACTGAGAGTTGGACGAAGCTGTAAACCATCTTTATACGCAATCAGATCGCTCAGCTAGAGACAGAGGAAAACTGACCTTTTTCACAGCAGACGTTTTGACATATCGTAGCACAGGTGGAACATTGTCCTCCGCGGTGATGTCCAATAACAAACCCTGAATGAAACACAGCCGTCTTTAATCTCATCCACTGCGTTTGTGCTTTTCCTGCATTGGTATGTCAAAGCAGAACGTTGAAACTCATAACTTTCACAAGCAGATCAAACCTGAACTAGTTTCTATAAAGTAAATGTGGTGAAAATGGTTGTGAGCTTTGTATAACATTAATAGATGCCATAAATGAAATCAAATTTACATACATAAACATAAAATGGCAGCATTGTAGAGCTTCACATGTGAACATTTTGACTTGTCGCAGCAGGAAAAACTCAGGTGGAACTGATAATATTAATAAATCACAGCAGCAGGCGTGCACTAATGAGATCATTACTGTTATTAACTACACATGTGCTTTTCTGCTGTGAGGACATGTTACAGTTTTACATGTACGTCATTTCACTTCCTGTCTTTCCGTCTTTTGGGTCCAGTGTATGTCCCTATAATTGATATTCGACACCAATCTTCTGTATTTACGCACATACTGTGCCTGAGTATGCCCTAACCTCCACCCCTCCGCCTTATTAAAAATATGAATACTTGAGCAATACCCCTTGAATGGTCCTGCGTATGTGTGCACAGTTTATCCATAAGACCTTGGTCTATAAGACTACAAAAACTGGGAGAGACTTCCTGTCTGCCATCTGCTCCCTGGTCCCTATACATTATGTCAATCTGTGACTGTGTGAGGTCTGCCAGCCTTGAGACCTTTGTGCTCCTAACTGCAGAGAAGGCATGTGATAGAAAATTCCTTCACACTGTCAGTCCCACCATTTTCACTCTTACACAAATGTTTCCTCACATTCCCGTTCGTAAACCTTGTCTTTTAAAGGCAGAATGAGAACGGTCTTCCTAAAAAGTCATCAGTCACTGTCACTATAAGTGTGTCTGTGTCTGCAGAGGCTCTGCCTGTATTTTCTTGTGTTGCTGTGTTCAGGATGTTTCCGGGCGTCACCCATTGGGCAGTGGGTGTGAAGCCCTCAGCCAAACACAGCGCACAGGGTAGCAGGCAGGGACCAAATGTATAAAACTGTGTGTATTCAGACGTAGAAATCAGAAAACATGGATACGCCAGCTTTTTCTCAGATTTATAAAACCTCACAAACGTCTGTTCCCACGTGTTTTTTTCCCTCATACATCTCAATCATCCTGAAATTGTGTGCACAAGCTTTCTGACCAGCCCTGTCTAAGAAGCAGCTGATGGAGAAGAAGCTTCACTATTGAAGTTTCACTGAGTGTAAGCTTGAAATAATGGTTGATCAGGTAAGAAAATATGTAGTTTTTGGAAGCCTGAGATCTGACATTACCAACAAAATGAAACAGGTTGTGTTTAAAGTACCCGAAGCGTTAAGCACCGTTAATTCTGATTTCCCTGGAGGAGATTTAATTAAAAAATTTCAAGCGTGAGGCCAAGATGCTCATTCCTGCTCACAGCGACAGCGTTCAGCCACACAGCTTCGTCTTAACCACCTGTCACCTGGACGCACCTGAAGATGTCGGTTATTCTTTCACCCCAACAGGATAAAGATCATGTATTTATTTGTTTACTTATTGACTTAATTTAAGTAATAAGATTATTTTTGCCTCCTTGAGCGCAGTGAAAATCCTGTTTTTTCGAGGCTTTGACAGTTGAAGGTGGTGGATTGGAGACTTTTAGGTTGTGAACACACTCAAATTTTCCTTGCAGTAAAACCTAAATTCACTGTTTTTCTGTTTAATATTATATTATTTTACATAAATATTCTCCATAGATCTCACACAAAAATGCAATTTCCAGGCACCATTATACTGTGTCAACCTAACATTTAGCAACTGCGAGAGGCGTCACAACGTTTCTATCATTTACTCACCACTTCACTTCCTTTCATTTCTCTGCTGGATGTCTGTCCTTTTCTCTCTATTCCTTTTCTTTTCTCTTCACTGTGTCTGCTGCTCATTGTCATTTAATGTTCTCCATAAGCCAAACTTTGCTTCGAGCGTTTTTGGACGGAGGCATTTAGCACATTAAGTATCACAGCACCCAATAAGGATGAATAAAATGTAAAAACTGCTGAATCCTACAGCATAAAGACTGTTCAGCTAATCTTGGCCAGACACACGGTGATAATTAGTGCAAAACTACAAAATCTTAGAGCTTAATCTGTCGGTCCAACGCTGCCAGCGCTACCCTGGGCCTGTTTTCATTCACTATTCCTCAGGAAAAAAAATTGCTTTCTTCAGAAAAAACTGCTTTACGCAAGAAAGCGAGGATTCCAACTGTGCAGCCAGCTTTTGAGGCGCTCTGCCTCGTGATGATGAGCAGCTGATGACCTTTGGCTTTGCGGGGAGCAGCAGGACTCATCCCTGTGCAAACGCCGTCATCTGATGGATGGAGGAGTTGTGAAAAATGAGAAACACGCACTGTACATCCTCTTGAAAATGACGTGATAGGTCGCTCTGGTGTGGAGGTCAGTGAGCAGGATGGCAGAGAGAGTCTGTCCATAAAAACAGGTCCTTTACAGATCCAGCTGTTCAAAGACAAATCCAGCAAAACGCAGCTCTGCAGCGTCTGAGTGAAGGTGTTTCCACGATGACATGGACTGATATTGAAAGATTAAACTTTATTTTCATGCAATTATGCAAACGTCACTCCTCATCTGCATGATTAATGGACATCCACCTCGACTTGTGACTGGATTCGAGCTGTGTTTTCAAAGACTCAGAGCCCTGCTGACCTTCAGTCAAGCCATCTAATCACAGAGCGTTTCACACCAGGATGGAAGGTGGATATAATTATCAAGCTGTCGGATAGAAAGCAGCCGCGACTCCCGAGGATCAGGGCCGAAGACCGCGGGGTTAAAGAAGCTTCATTAATTCAGGCTCTGGAGATTTATGTGGCAGCGTGAAGGAATGATAGCAAGCAGCAACTGTCCGTGTCAACCTACTTAACTCTTGTGAATTTCTTCACAAGAATGAACCTGAAGACACACGTTTTACGCCGACGCAGACGAGACGTCCTTGAAGCAGCTATAGTGAATATTTCCATTAAAATGTGAAAACAGGGGTCACGTGTAGAGATAAATCCACACAGAATTATCCCCTGAATCTGCAGCTCCCCTCAGCTTTAAAGCCCAACTTTGCTTAATGCTTGTAAACATGTTGTGTCGGCCATCCTTGTAGCTCCCTCTTGAACGCGCGCTGCTCACGGTCTGTCACCTGGTTGCTTATCAAATCCTGACCTCACCTGTGTGCTGTTATTGGCTGTTGGCTACACACCCACTGGCCTGGTCTTTGCATTGCTTTTTAGGTAAATCCTGGTGACGATAGCTCGTTTCTGCTGTCCCCAAGTGGCCAAAAAGTCCGTTATTGCAGGTTTAAAGCTGGATGGGAATTTGAACAATATGCTGTTGTTTAGGTGTCTGTAGGTGCTGTGGAGGCTCCAGCACAGCAGATGCTACAGGCTACAACAATAATCAACTCACAGAGGACACACGTGTCGAGAACAGACCCCCAGCTGAAAATCCTGTTTGGATTTTTAATAGTATTGTCATATGATTAAAACAGCACATTTCTGAGTGCACCAGGCATCAACGGCAGAGACAATTTTCTATTTAAAGAGTTGTCGCCGCCAAAGATAACATATAAACTTTAATTCAGTTTCTATGGCTACCACGTTGTTGCTATGTGACAGAGTTGATGAGAGTGTATGTGGTATGTAAAGGCATGTGATGCACGTCCAGCTCACTGTGTTTCCCTACAGAGAGGAGAAATATTGCTTTTTTTCAACGTGGATATTCATTTTGTGGAATTAGCCTTTTGGACGCTCCTTTAAAACGTCGAGATTTCAGCGTTTGTCGCTGATGTGAAGTCAGACTAAATGCAACTTTATCTGCTCCTCACAGCAAACGTTCACCTCTAAGCTGATTTCTAATTGGTCAGTGGTGAGGATGCAACAATGAGACTGACCTGATGCTGTCAAAGGGCCCTGATTAACTGAATATCCAATTAGTCAGGGTTCATTAATTCAGCGAGGCTGCTTTCCTCTTGTTTTCAGCCTTGTTTGGAGCCTCTTTGTTTTTGTGATTACGCCTTGCAGGAACACGTACTGATTAGAGGAAAAAAAAAAAACATAAATATGCCAAAGTCTTTTCTCCTCTCACACACTCTTTCACTTGGTTTCCTCCTGCGGTCTGAAAGTCAGCTTCAAGTGTGAGAAGTCAGCGTCTGCTGTCAGTGTTAAGGAGATGTCAGCGTCTGTTGATCGCTGTGGCTTTGATTATAGCTGTGCCAAATAACAGCTCCCCTCTCTGAGCAGCCGTCCTCTGTCTGCTCCGCTGCGTGCCATTTAACAGGAGCCTTTGTTTCTTTGATGTGCTTCCCTGATAATAGTTATCAGCAGCAGCGTATTACTGGTATAACAATGTTCTTTCCGCGAGTTGGTAATTACACCCAAACATTAATTGATGAGCAAGGTGTTTAATTTTAAGTTGAGTTCTCACAAAAATCCTTCAACCAGCGCTTTCACTGTGGAAGGATTGGTGATATTAATGTATTATCACCATATTAACCTTCCAGAATAACAATAAAATGAGTTAAAAACAGCATTATTTAGTCATGAAAGTATCCTTAACTACATGTTATGCATTTATTTTGCTTTGGTGTTTGCTATCCGACCGACCGGCAGCGCTCATGGGACATTAGCACAAGCTTTTTGATTTCTTTCCAGGCTCAGAGCTGCTGTCTGTCATTAAAAATGTGCTATTTATTCATGTACAAGGTTACTCACACCATTTGGACTCAGATCCATGCTATCAGACACTGTCTCTGCTGGATGTTAATTAGGTCTTGGACTCAATGTATAAGTGAGAGGAAGGAACAGGAGGCCCTCAGTGTCTGTTCTCAACTCGGCAGATGGATTTTTTTTCTCTCCCCTTTTTTAAGTCTTTCCTCAAAGACAATATGGACTCTCAGAAAAGGCTAACACCTGCAGTTGGATTCACAATGAGAGTCAAAATACGACAGATTCAAGGTCACAGAAATGATTTACAAAGCCTGAAAGCTCATTACGAGTCTCAGCTGAGCTCGCTGGGAAGAATGGGACCAGTCTGAAGGCCGTGAAACGGCACAGAAAGAACAAAGAGGAGTCTCACCTGGTTTGTTATGGCTCCGTCAGTTTGGTGGTCAGTCAGCTCTTCTGCAATTTGACATAATATATGAAGACTTTGGAGGGATTACTGTAAAACCTCAACCTTTTTGTACCTCATTAACGTCCCACTTTGTATCAGGGCAAATATCCTACATTTATGTAAAGATTTTCATGCCGATCATTTGTGTGTTATGGTTCCTGAAAATGATACTCACTTATTACTCACTAACTTCATTACTTCTACATCAGCTTCTGCACTGCTTTCCATGCAGGAAAAATAGCCGTCATTAAAAATCTCACCTCAGATAACCCTCCTCGAGCTGAGGGCAGGGCTGGAGCGCTCTGTCGTTTGTTTAAGAGTGATGAGATTCTGCTTTGCATCTTGACCTGGAGATATTAAAACTGGATCAGCTCATAAGATTCAGAGCAGCTCTCCTTTATCAATATTAAATAGGATGCTATGCTACCATTAAGCCAGAAGGCCAAACAACTGGCCGCTAACTGCAGCTGGTTCAAACCAAGCAAACTATGCCTGCATTTCTCACAAGCAAGTAATTGTGTTTGAAAAAGGATTGATGCTCTACTAACCACTTCAGCAGCACACCGTTCAGCTGTAGCCTTCGTCTCCTCAGGGAGCTGTGTGTGTGTGTGTGTGTGTGTGTGTGTGTGTGTGTGTGTGTGTGTGTGTGTGTGTGTGTGCGCGCGCGCGCAGGTGCAAATCATCTACCTGATTTCATCCTGCAACTTTTGGAAGAAACCAATACCATAAGAAAGGTGGGGGTGTGGCTTTTAGAGGTATGGTCTATGAGATACTTAGAAGATTGAATGGACATGGTATCTGTCAATATCTGCCCAGTTTAATTAAAGTAGACTTACTAGTTTCTGACATTCAGAGGCTGGTTTGAGCTAAATGCTAATATAAACATGCTAACATACTGGTGTGCATCATGTTCACCATCTTAGTTTAGCGCATTAGCATGCTAACAATTGCAGGAAGTCAGTAAGATTCATCCTTAGAATCACGAATGTCTGTAAAAACCTGTGCATTGAATCAAAGTGAACTGATGGAGTATGCTAAATAAAGTTTGTTAGAAACTTTATTTACATCTCAAAGACCTGATTGAATTTGAACATGACCTGAACTGAGCAGCAATGATTTTTCAGTGTCATAAAACTTCTATTTATCTCCAACCAAAAAGAAATTTCCAACAAGTTATGCAAACTTCTCTCTTGAAATGCGCCTGTGCGTGTGTGTGTGTGTGTGTGTGTGTGTGTGTGTGTGATAAGGCCGCTGTTGTCCTGCGGATATGAAGAAAGTAGTTGGTAAATGGTTTAACTTCTGAGATAAAACCACAGATGCCACTTTGAGCCTCCTCTGAGACGTCCCTGCAGCTGAGTGCTTGTGAAATGCGAGAAGCCATGAAGACGTTCTGTGTAATTTGACTTACAGGCAGCACTTCATGGCGGACACCCAGAGCACTCTCTCTACGACAGCAATTATGGTCACATGAAAACACCACTGTGATGCTGCCTCTGTGATGGCGAGAAACAAATTGTAGGGCTGTAAACAAACAGCACATGATACAGCAGCTGACCTGCACTGATGCGTGATATTGAAACCAACTCATGTTTAATGGATAAATATCTTTCCCACATGCAACATATAAAACACTGATAATTTTATTTCAGCATTCAAACTGTGACTTCTGCAGAAATGTTGACTCAAAGAACATTTTTCCACCTCATCCACAGAGCAGCGTTATGCTGAATGAACAGCTTTTCCTATCTGTGCGCAGATGATTGATACAGTTTGATTTGATGACTTTCAGCGTGAAATTGAATTAGTTTGCCGCAGAAGTTGCCCTCTCGCCTCCCACAGCAGCGACGGCTGATTTGTGCACTTAACCTCCGGCTGACCTTGTGACTCGGTGACCTTCGGTGACCTGCACTGCAGATTTCACATTCAGCAAAGGATGGTGTCAACGAGAATCCGTCTCCCACAAATTAAGGTCATATACAGCTAATTAGCAACAGTGACTACATTCTGAGGGAAGAGTACCACAGACCAGATCAAGTTTTCTATAAACATAATTAGGAAATGTGGTTAATTAACGTACCTGGCAAGCTGCAAACATGCTGATACTGAACATGTGTTTACTGACGATGTATTTCATGTGTTTTCCTCCAGGAAAGGTGATGTTGCAGCACATTATCCACTGAGTTATGCAGCTTTATTCAGCTTTTTTTATCATGTTGTGTTTTTTCAGCCACTGCAGCTCTTGGTGAATGTTGGGGAAAAGATCAGGGTCTGTTTTAACGCAGAAAAACACAAACCTGACCACAGTCTGGACTCAAACCCCGAATTCTGGTGTCACAGTCCTGCTTCCACCCTGACCACCTCCCTGAGACTCCAGCACTTTGCATAAAACGAAGTGTTTCATGCAGTCAGACAAATGTTAAGTCTGTTTATATACTTAGTTATATTGTATTTTTGTATTTTTCCTGTCTATATTTTTTGCTACTTTTTGTTACTGTTTAAACAATTCTTGTATACATTTTGTGCTGTCTGTATGTTTGCTACTGCAGCAAAACAATTTCCCAAATTGGGATCAATAAAGAAGCAGTCTAAAGTCTAATCAAGGTGGCAATTAAGGTTGTCACCACAACGCAATTATGAATGCAAATGAATTGTATATAAGCGTAATTTCCAGATGACAGCGTTGAGTTAAAGTCACAGTTGTCGTTTGGTGGATAAATGCCATCATGCCCATGTTTTTAGTGTCCAAGCGCTTCGACTGTAACCATCAGGTTTTCCTATTATTCTCTTAAAAAATAGTCTCCAGCCAGGCTAGTGGCTCTGTGAGGATGTATAGACACAGAAGTGCTGTGAGCTAAATGCTAATGCATGATATGTTAGCATTGATATGGCTAACAATATCAGTGCTAACATGCTGATGTTTAGCAGGTAATATTTACTGTAGCATTAGCGTGATAACAGCTGACATGAACGTACAAATATACATTAAATACATGAAAAATCACGTATTTCCATTTTTCACCTGTCTGAGTCCGGAGCTGAGCGGTGGACTGATCAACGCTAACCAACCTCATCACCTGTCGAGGCACGCGGCCTGTTTAATTCATTCTTACACCAAATAAATCATATACAGAGAAAAATAAATCATATACAGAGAAATCCATCAGAGAGCAAGCAGAGATGCTAATTTCTCCATCAACAATACAAAGTAACTATAAGATACTGTGTGTGTGTGTGTGTGTGTGTGTGAAGGGTGAGGCCGGCATCATACAGCACCATGTTCAGAAACCGGTCGACTTCCTTGCCTGCGCCCACGCACGTACGCCCACCGCTGATTAAAGGCAACAAGTTCACACCCACTGCGAGCTGCTGTAAGTCGTTCTGGGAAACACAGGAAATTACAGAACAAAGTGAAGCAGCAATGTGAGACATGTTTGGGGAAGCCTGACAGCAAAAGAAAAACTGAATAACTCCTGGAGAAAAACTTCAGGAGGCAGATTTGTGACGTGTTAGATCAGTTTGAGTGTGTTATTAGTACTTTAATAAAACACTCTTAAGTGTGAAAAATCTGCCAGTGCGGCAGTTTTACAAATATTCACCTATTCCACACAGCACAGACCACTGAGCTCTTATCATAAGTTTGCTTTTTAAATTAAAATTTTCTACAAATATCCTCCCAATTACTGGGCTGACAGGAGTGGACTGCAGTGAGGAGGAAGCATTATGTAAACGCAGGAACTCTGACAGCGGCGCCGGCGGAGGGAACCAGAGAAATGAAGCATGGAGCTTTGTGTTGCCTGTGTTGTTGGTGGTGGGCGGCAGCTGTATTTACCACTGGAGCCTGTTGTTTCCTCTGACTTAATGAGCTTCAGGGCCACTTTAGAGCTGATGTCACGTTCACCTCAGAGCCAGAGTGGCTTTCCACCAACTGGCTATGATAGATAATGATAGAGCATTAAAACAGATTGGACTTCTGCTTTTGTGCTGTGAAAGTGAAGGTGTGCGCTGCATGAGGACACGTTAGAGACTGAATACTTTCAGTTTCTGTAAGAACTTGGGCTGTTGTGACATGCTCTGGGTTGATTGTTTAGCTGATAAGTCAATTATTATCTCAACATGCTGTGGTTTTGCAGAAATGCACAAACGCAAACGTTAATTCTGCTGATTTTGGTCGATTATTACACAGAATTACTGCAGTAAAATCACTTTGTTTAGCCTTTACAGTGTTATTTGATTTTCCACATGCGCTGTTACTGCTGTATTTTTAATTACATCTGCATCCTGATGTGGCACCAAATATAACTAACTAGTCAAAACCAACTCAGCAGGATTTATAGAGGCCCAGTCTGAAGTCTTATACAGTCTTAAGCCCTAATTTAACGTGTTTCATTGAAAAGGAAGCCTGTTTTTCAATGACACAGCACAATATTTAGTTGTCTTTGTGCACTGTAGCTCAGTTTCTGCATTACTTTGTTGTGCTGACAGTAAAATGTGTTCAGTTTGTGAATAAAACTGCACTGTGTTTCTTCTTTGCCTCAAAGGGGTTTTTACAATCTGTAAAAACGAAACCCTCGATCAACACTCCTCTCCTGCCGGTCCATACTGAGAAAGTTGTCTTTCAGGTTAAAGATATTAAATATGAGATGCATCATCATGCTCGTGTAGTAACCCTCTCCTCAGACTGGTCCCCATAAATGCGTGTAAGCTTTCCAAACACACCAATGGCTGTGCACCACCAGCTGAACATCGAGAGGCTCTACAACATTAAAGCTGCTTTTGCTCTTTTGTCTCATTTAATTATAATTTTCATGCTTCTTCCTGCCCCAGAAGAAACTGAACTCCTGCTCAGGCACTAAAATTCTCTCTTTTTTAATTTTTAACAGACTGATTATGAGTTGAAGACAATCTATCTGAGAGACTTAAAGTTGCTGAAATGTCCAAATGTCTTTAGAAAAAGCTAAATAAAGCACACATCTGTTTTGACAAAGAAGCTTTTGTAAGCTGTGCTTCATTCAATTTGCAATTTGAAGTGACTGCCAGTTCAGTGTTAAAAATACACAGTGTTCAAGTATTCCCTTCACTCCACAGAGGGAGCACTTCTGCCGGTGATGCACCTCCTCATTCCAGTGGAGAGCAGCTCCTCCTGACTCTGCTTTACATTCACGGGTCCTTGTCTCCCCCTGCAGGCCGTCAGCAGAGCTCACCGCTGATGGTTTCCTCTTGCTACACTAGTTGTCAGTATAATACAGGGTATGAACACACTGCAGTATGATCGTACACGCAGTGTTTCCATGCTGGCTTTTCGTCGCTTGTATCATCAGACTGTGTCCTGCTTTTTCCCATCTGAGAAGATTTCCAAAACTGTGTTTCTCATGGATTAAAGTGAGATTATGCTAAATGCTTAAGAGATTTGTTGCATGTTTTTTTAACTGGAAGGAAGACAGCAGATTCATTCTCATTCATCCCTCAGGTTGGCAAGTTCAGTCGTTGCCTTTATTTGGGTGTTTTGATGCAAATTTCCTCCACCCAGTGCACCCTGTAAGACGACCCACTGTGGCATTAAGCAGGGCATTTACACACCTGAAGCCCAGGAAACTGACTCACGTCTCCGAGAAAATGATGTGGACTTTTCAGAAGTGTCTGCAGACGGACAATGTCATCCTTATTCCACACAAACAGCCCGTTATGCTGTTGCTCCGCAGCTGACCCTGTCACTTTTTCAAGGTTTTTTCCACTTCTAACACCATATCAGGACACCTGAGCGGTAAAGTCATGCAGAAAGTTCAGCTTTTGGCGCCATTATTTAAGACTGGAGTCCATGAGTGGGATTTGATTTGCAGTTAAAGCACTGCTAATGTTGTGGCCTGTTAAAGCTCCGTGGCCTCTGTGTCAGGATGAGCTCAGCCTTCTCTTTCTTCCTTTTTCTTTTTTTTTTAAGAACACAAAAGCGAGCTGAATGAAATGCCAAGCTCATCATGTAGTTCATTCTTGTTTGATTTCGCACAATAAATCTGTATGCGGTCCACACTTATTACGCCATCGAGCGCTAAAGGGCGCGTGAGTCATCGTGGCATATCTGCATGAGTGGGCCGAATGAGACGGCTCATGCAGCCGAGCCCACGTGCTCCCTTTTCAGCCGCGGTGATGTCATAACCAGAGACTTCCTGAACACAAGGGTCATTCACGGAGCCCTCCTCCCGACACGGGGACAGAGCACCAAACAAGTCGTCACCATGGCAACCTCAGCCTCCGGCCATGCCAGTCCCCTTCTTGTTGTTATTTGCTGTTTGATGGAGCTGCGTGTTTGCCGTACACGGACGCACGCGTCTGGGCGAACTGGACATCGTTTCGGTGGCTGAAACTTTGAGCTGTGAGTATTTACATGTTGTGTAGATTATAAACAAACATGCTGGGCCTCCCATGAGTCTGTCTGCTGCTGCCTCAGGACGGCATGATGAGTCACTGTCTGCTGGAGCCACAAACTTTCAATTTTCCCCTCATGAGAGGCAGCAGAGGGAGGAGGGACACCTATGAGCCTCTTCATCTATCAGACCTCTGCACCCACCTGAGGCCACGCTCAACCATCACTCTCTGAGAGTAACTGCACAGTAAAACAAGCACGACCACGATGGATACGGTTATTATTTATTGCTACTTTTAGGGATACAAAAATAACATGAAAGGAGGCACAAAGTGTAGTAGACTCAAACCAGAACAAATACATGACAACTATCAACACAGAAAAATAAAATAAGACCGTATTAATAACCCTTTTAAAGACTGTAAATAACAAATGCATAAACAAAATATAACCTATTAAAGGCAGACTTGAAAGTTGAAGTTTTACGTTGTAATAAACAGATAAAATAAATGATATGATAACTATAGCATGGTGTGTATAATAAACACAAGAGACAGGCAACAAACTGTTCCTATATTAGTCGAGTCAAACTTCAGCCACACTTTGATATTTACAGAAAAAGGGGAAAAACTATTTAATATAGATTACATTCAAGAAATGACAAAAGCACTTGTGCTGCATTGGCTCAATGAGAAAAATCATTAATAGATCAATATTAGCTTCACTGATATCACAAAATAAAATCTTATTTTCTATCAAATAGGCCCCTCAAGTATTAAACCTTGAGATTCAGTCTAACATTTGACTTCTAGTGTGTGTTTTTACTGCTTTTCTTCACTCACACTTCACTTTTCTTCACTACAAATGGCACTTTTAATGTACTCCAATTCAGTCAGTGAAATATACATTTTTTTTTTTCAAACTAACCTTTAAAGCTGTATTTGCACATGAGTTATACACACTGACTGTGCTGACAGTGTGTATAAAGTAGAATTATAGAAAATAAAATGTGCACTCTTTACATCAGCATGAAGCTTCTGCATCGGCAGCGTTTAGCTTTGAGTATACTGATTGTCATCACAGACGCACTCAGATTCAACTATCCACAAAACAATGCACACAGTAAAAGCTTTGGAGTACTTTGTTTTAGACTGTGGAAGCAGCCACAGACGTTATTACAATCAACTCTAACAGCAACGCAAACAGACCAAAAAAAAAAAAAAAGATTAAAAAAGGCCAACCTTTAAATCTGAGTGGATGAAACCTCTCACTTCAGCTTGCTTGAGCCACACTTCAGAAACATTTTCAAAACATTTTCAATGCAAGATTGAAAAAAAAAAAATCAACTCGAGCAAAGAAATCGTGTAAAAATGTCGACCGACGCTGCAGCATCGCTGACCCCCAGAGGCCACTTCGGCATTATCACCTGAATATAATGCAATATATACTTTCTGAATATAAAATGGTACATTATTCACATGACAAATATTATATAAAAAAAGCAATAACATGACCCCCTGTTATTGAAAACAGTGCATATTAGGAGGC
Source organism: Chaetodon trifasciatus (assembly GCA_037975065.1). NCBI lineage: Eukaryota > Metazoa > Chordata > Actinopteri > Chaetodontiformes > Chaetodontidae > Chaetodon > Chaetodon trifasciatus. Next base: position 2,689,393 of record JBBMOE010000025.1, read on the forward strand.
GTCACAATAGTTCATATGCTTAAGGCAGGTGTGCGCTTCGCTTCAGTTAGAAAACTGCACTTAAAATGAGATGATCGGCTTGTAAGCTCAGGACTATCCTTTCATGTAAAACTGCATATGAACAGACACACACACACACAAAATACACACTCTGTGAGAGAAGAATTAAAGCTTTTGGCCGCAAGAGATGTTTGGTGTTTGGGCTGTGACATTGAGCTGCAGGCCGGCCAATAAGAGGTTTCACCTGTTTGAAGCTGCCGCGCGCTACATGGCCGTCCTTCGCGAGTATGAGGCAAACAGGTGTGAGCGTACTGCCTGCACAGTACGGCTAATGCTACTCTGAAAACAATACAGAAACCCCTAAGACTAAGGCACATTGTCCCGTTTCTCCCATCGCTTTGCTGGGAACCTGCTGAGTGTTGGTGTCGACGCCGTGGGACGGACGAATTGTTGTGTTTGCAGAGTGAAACTGTTTATTGCAGGAAAACGTCCAAAGCAAACACAGCCGGCGGGAGCTGATACTTCTATCTGTGCGGCTAAAGAAAATGAGGAAGAGAGCGTCTGATTGTTGGTGGACGTGCGTCACCTCGCTGGAAGGTTGAAGGCTCGGTGTGTGTGTGTGCGTGTCTGTATGGGTCACTGGGGAGGCGGGGGGGGGCGTGTTGTCATTTCCTGTCCGGGTCCCTCCTCTATGTCTGCCCTCTGGCCTGAACTCCCGTCAGATCCTTTCTTATGATCTCATTCACTGTGAGGCAGAGGAAGAGAAGGATGTTAGACAGCGATAAGATCAATTTACCTGTTTTTACAGCTACATTCAAAACTAGTGCTGAAACAGAACCATTCTGATTATTGATTATATTATTCTATTGATCATATTCCTGAAATACTGCGGACAGAGAGGCGCTAAACATGCAAGCAAGTATATTTTCACCACATGCAGAAGGTTCACTAAAGCTGCGTTAAACTGAAAATTACCTAAATTGTACTTCTGTGTACTAAAAGCCGGACTCAAGATGTGCTTACATATAATGTAATTATACTACTGATGTGTAAAATAGTACACTTTTAAGAGCACAACCTAAGTTTCCAAAGCATCTCAGGTGTGTACTCAGGTGTACTTAGATCACACTTACAGCATATCAACGATCATCACACTCGATATGTAATGAAGCACCAAAGATACATTCCAGGTGTACTCACAGATGTGTAGAAATAAACCTTTAACACACTTAAAAGAGTCTGGAAACATACACTTTGCCTTGGGCGCGCACACACACACACACACTCACACAAAGGTTTTGTGTGAGAAAACAAAAGAGCAACAACAAAGCAAACACAGCGGCGGCGGCGACAGAGCTGCAAGCAACAGGAAGACAATATGTCCATCGTGGAGAGTGGACTCACATTCTGACAGCTTGACATTTGATGGGAGGAAGATAACGGCTGCATTAATGTTGAGTAACCACTAGAGGTAGAGCTGTGCAAGAGCCTATGAGCGATCACTTCCTGTTGCTGGGATGACTGCAAGTGTGTGTATACACATCAGCAGAAGAGGAAAGGGGTTGAAATGGAAACTTTCAGTGTCATGGTTCTAAAAATAGAATCACGACGCACGGCTGGCGGGGGGGGGGGGCATAAAACCTTTGTCATGCACTGAAAATCAAATTAAATATTACATTTCTGGATTTTAATGATGGAGCTTCTTTATACGAGGCAGCATGTGAGTGTTTGAAGCTTTGTTTTGTGTGTGTGCGGGTAAAACAACCGCTGACATCCAAGCGGCAGGAGGAAGTGTGACTGAGACTGCTGCGTGTACATGTGCTCACCTGTTTAAACACGGCATGCGATCAACAGGTAGCTCTGCAGCAAGCGGGAAGGAATGAGGAGAATGCGTAACACGTCATCTCTCCAGATTGGCCACGCCGGCTGTGCCCGAGCTCCGGCGTTTACGTGGGAGCTCGGGCCTGGAAGCCGACCCGTCTGTGTACACTGGCACTCGGAGACATTACAGGCCGGTGCCACTGCTTCCACTGTGCCTCAGGGAACTCATTAGGGTCGATGAGTAATATAAGTATTTCAAAGAGTGGGCCAAAAAAGCTCTTTGCCTGTAACCAAGCCATTACAGAGCATATCGTGTCTGTGATTCTGTAACCATGGCTCCACTTTGGCTTCTTCAACCAAAGTTAAAAATGTCCGTGTTGGGATCTGAATGTCAGCACCGGTGGCTCACTCGGTAAAGAAAATTTGGCGACAGCTCTGTTGTGTAATGTGCTAAATACGGATCTATAGCCAGCAGCCATTAGCTTAGCTTTCAATAACAACTGAAAACAGGCGGAAACAGCTAGCCTGGCTCTCTGCAAAGGTTAAAATCATCTTCCTACTTGGACACGTCGAGGCTAGCTGTTTGCCCTGTTTCCAGTCATTTCACTAAACTAGGCTAAGCTAATGGGCTGCTAGTTGTAGCTTCACATTTAAGAGACAAATAGAGAGCGCTATCAATCTTTTCATCTGCTTTAATCCCTCACAAGAAGGCTTTAGTAAAATGATTCCCTTAAACTCAAAAGAGTGAGATACTAAGATGCTTAACTGCTAAAAGAACCACTAGCAACACAGAATTTGCTGCTACCTCGCACTGCTTTGTTATAGAGGTGACAGTTGGCTCTATTTAAAGCCTTGATTTACATGGTGGCGAGACAAAGGGTGCAACTATTAAAACACATGTAAAATGAAACCGGACACCATCTCACCCACACATCAGGAGACAGTGTGAAGAGCAGAGCAGCTCTTCACTAAAAGAAAGTGATGGCATATTTAAGACTACCAGTCAAGAGGCGTAAATGAAAGCAGAGGCTGGAAGACAACGAGGACAACGAGGCACAAAGTGTTCGAAATCGAATCAATCAATCAGACAGATTCTCCTCCGTCCAACAAACCAATCTTTGTCCGTCCCTCTTTTGGCGTCGCCGTCCTTTCTGATCATTTTCAGATGTGAAAAAGTAACAGCAGCTCAACACTGAGCACATTTTACAGCCAGAGCGGCATCTGAGAGCTGCAGAGCGGCGGGAGCAGCCAAACCGGGCGCTCTGCTGTCGTCACAACATCAGCGTCCCTGTTTATTTTAGTCTGTAGTGGAATTCCCTCCGACACCTAATGCCTTAGAGAAACTTTCATCTCCCCAGCAGTGCCACAGGATTTTTCCCGAGCATAAAACAAGCTCAGAGAAGCAGCGGGAGTGCCGCAGTGGGGCGGCATACAGTGGGGCTTTACTGAATCTAATGAAGGGTTGGCACGGAGCAGCTATTTGAGGCTGGCCCCGGGAACACTCGGGCTAGTCTGTTCAATAGGTGAGTGTCTGGCTCCGGAGTTCTGCACCAATGAGCTGCACTGTTTACCGACGGTGGGAGGACAGAGAGAGACACCCTGTACAGTAGCTGACTCAGACGCTGCACACTGCCTGCTGCGAGCTGGAATGTGTGTGTTTGTGTGTTTGCAAGTATTTGCATGTTCACACAGTGTGTGTGTTTGTGTTGTGGAAGGCTGTGCAGTATGTCGATGGGTTGCATATGACTGGAGAGATTCGAGAGAGGATCGCAGTGACAGCATGAGGCTGAAAATCAGAGGTAGGAAGTGGAGAAAGTGGACTGACAGCTAACCACCAACCTAACCGCAGACCGGCGTGTCAGTGCCGGCATTCTTCAGGTCTGTCTTCAGGCAAAGCTGACGCACCCACATGCACAGCGAAAGAGCTATTAGTCACTGTTATTGTTCCTTCTCTCTACGCTGGCTGTCAGGAGATGCCTTTCAAATATGACTCCAATGGAAGAAATGGAGGACGGATCCAGTTCCTCTTTCTCTGTGCAGGAATGTGATCCAAAGTTCAACTGAAGCTGCTATGAGGCACTCTTTGTGTTACTGTCCCTCCTCCACAGATCAGCAACGTGAGGGAATTTCACACTCAGGAAGAAATCTACTCGATGTGATCAGCTCAGAGTAGCAGCGTGGCGCTCGGGATGTCTCAGACGGTCGGTTGGTTTGCCGGTTGGTCCACCATCCGACTGAAATATCTCAACACTTATGGACTGAACAGCCATGGACAGCAGCAGGTTGACATTTATGGTTTTGACTGAAACTGAGTCTCAACAACTCTTTGTCATAAAATTCTGTATAAAAATTGATATCAGCAGGTCAAAGATTCAATCCAAATACCTGCCAAACTACTCAAGCCTCAGCTACCTATCTGTTTGGCTATCGTTAGCATGCTAACACCCTAAATGAAGACGGTAAACATGGTTTGGTGAACATTAAACCAGCTTATTGTAAAAGCATTGAGCGCAAAGCGCCGCTGTGGCTCAGTGCAGCCTCACAGAGCCACTAGTGCGGCTGCAGACTCTGCATAAAACCAGGACTGTGAACTGTGAACCCGTTATCTTCCAGTATAATTGCATTTGGAAGAAAAGTCTTCACAGTATGGTGTGAAGGAACAATCACAGCGACCGATGAATCCTGCACTGCACATGACAAGAATCGACAGAAATGACCAAAGTTACTGAAAAGACTCGGTGAATTCAACAACAAAAGCGTCTCGAAGCAGCCGTCCTCCCTGCGGTGGATACGGCTACGCTGCGTATTTGATCAAGCCTTTCAATGGAAGTGAGCTGAGACTAATGCGTGCCCACCAGGCTGCTGCTGTGTGCTTTATCTCTGCTGTCCTGATCTCTACCTGCTGGAACAATTTCACCTGCTCCACTGCCTCCAGGCTTTATTCCACACCCACTAAATCCGCCACTCTCCGCCTTTGGAGGCGACGCCATTGGCTCTTTGGCTGTTTTAACAAGCTGCGCGGCGTGAAGTGAGCCACGCCGCACATTCTTGACTTGTGTAGATCAAATGCAAGGCAGGCTCCGACAGGTATCTCTCTCAATAGATAGAATAAATAAATAAATAAATACAAACAATCGATCAACAGACTGTTTGAGAACATGGGAACTTGACGATAGAAGCGTGGGAGACATTCTGGGCCAAGTTTTGGTACAAAACGAAAATACATGACATTCATTTTAACACTGTTCACTAAAGTTGACACAGTTCAGGCATCACGGAGATGTGACAGTTATCGACCACAACACTGCGACGATACCAGGATGTGGCTTCACCCTTCTTTCAGAAATGACTGAAGGCTGAAAAGCATCTCGACGCTGACAAAAAATGTGTCTGGTAGTCCCAATGTAAACGATTGTTTTGTGGCCGGGATCACACCTCTACACCTTTGCAGTCAAACACAGGGGGATTTTTTTGACCACGCTTATCTTCTCACCCTTTGTTTAAAAAAATTATTTTGAATATCGGGAAGTCCCCTTTTTTTCCTCATTAAATGATGTGGGTGGGTAGATTATCACCTGTAGCAGTGATAAGCAGGGGGCACACTATCCAAATGCAACTGTTAGTGCACTATAAATAAGGCTGGAACAGTCAGGGATGTGGTATTATGAACGTAATAAACTGTATTTGCATGCAACGTGCTTATAATTATATCATGGTTTTAAAATAATAACGTCGCCTGCAGGTCTCGGGTAAAAGGAGGCAATTAAAAAGAATTAACCGCTAATTCTGCTGTTAGTTTTTACGAGTTTTCCAGGGAAAAGGTGGCGCGCTGTTTGAATAAAAACTCAACAAAGATGCAGAGGCACCTCGGGAAGCCGACCGGCCGTCATCACCTTATGATGATGGGAGGATCAAAGAGGAGGCCCGCTTCGACTGCTCCTCTAGCTCCTTGTTAATTCAGCAGCTCACAGCCCTGTTGCTGTTTACTGGGGAGGGAAACCCTGCGAGTTCCATCCAAAAAACACAAATTCCATCGCTGGCCTTTTTTTTTTTTTCTCTCTCTCTCTTCGTTTCATTTTTTCCATTGAAACACATGCACGCACACAACCCCTTCCCTTTTCCTGCGAACCACCCTCCACCCTCCTGCTATCTTACAGGGATCAGGCTGGATTTCTGGAGCAGAGCAGCTGCAAATAGGAATTTCTAGTGCCAGATTGGCAGAATCCCGCGGTCGGAAAAAAAGCTAATCCTCTGGTGGGTTCCCCCACAGAATCGAGGGGCATAAGGCCAAGGAGAAGCCCCGGCCAACTACAACAAACAAAGAGGCTTTCCCCAGCTCTCCCAGGCAGCACGTTCCACTGTTTGACAATGGTTGCCATGGAAGTTGTTTTTCACTTCATAACAGTGTCAACATGTCCAGGCGGTCAGGAGAGTGACACTTTTCTCTCCCTCCCTCTCCGTCTTTAATGCGAGAGAGAGGGAGAAAAAATCGTTTCCTGATGTGTGGCGGTGCCAGATGAACCCCTGCGACCAGAACACGAGCGCCGCTGAACGCTCACCAACGTTGTCACGCTCACTGACGGCCTCACGCTGCCTTTGAACCTCACCTGGCTGACACGCACTGGAGAACAGAGACGCACTGTCCCGCCTTCAGTCACTGTAAAACATGCTACAGTTTGGAGAACCTTTAACTCCAAAGAAAGGAAGAGGTTGAGCCTGCCGCCTGCTGCTGGATGTGGCCCGACATTAATTCTGTCAGAGGGTAATGGGGTTGACAAGCATAAGTATAAACATATGACTCATAATCCCTGTTATTTCCACCTTGAGTGGAACAGAACTACAACTCCTGCCGTGGATTGTTTTAACAGCGTGAGCCTGTTCTGCTGGCTTTGTTCAAGGCGATACTATAGCACATAGATCAAACCCGTGTTGTGCACAAAGGAGATGGTGCAGATATCGTAAATATCCTTGAATTGTTCTGAGGAGAAGTCGTATCTCTGCCGGCCGTTCTTATCGTCCATCTCTTTCAAGAAAGGGAATTGTGCATATCCATCACTTGTCAGCCTCATTAATGCTAAAAACACACACTCTGAATGACGCAACAAGCTGTCCCACTCGCACTGAGTATGAAAGCATTAACTTACACTCACCATCATCTAGGTAGGCCTGGTCCAGGTTCTCCTCCTTGACCGTCACCCTCCTCTGTCCGTCTCCCGGAGCCTCCATCTGCCCCGTGCCGGGCGGAGCGCGGCCTTTCTGCTGCCCCTTCTGCACGTAGGGCTGCTGCTGGATCACGGTGGGATAGTGCTGAGGGTGGGTCACCGCCGCCTGAGCCTGGGGGGGTGTGGGGGAGTGGGCGGCGGCGGCCTGTGGAGAGTAGGCGTCGCAGTAGATGACCTGCTGGCCGTCAGGCTGAGGAGCGGTGAGGGCTTGAGGGTCTCCTGCACGAAGCAGGTGGTGGTTGGTGGGGGAGAACTGGATGATGGAAGGGTGCTGGCCGGCGCCGATGGGGCCTGCGGACTGAGCGGGAGAGCCGGTGTGAACCAGGACCGACCGGTGCGGGTCGGGCATCAACCCTCCAGCCTGCTGATAAAGGCCAGGGCCACTCAGACTCTTCCCCCCGCGGGAGTAGACGATGGCCGGGCTCTGCTGCTGGAAACGTGCGTCCTGGCTCGGGAGGCTGGAGCTGAGGCGCTGGCAGGACGCCATGCCGGTGAGCAGGCCGTTGTCTGGATGGAGGACGCCGCGCTGGTTATGGTAGTAGGAGTGAGGGGATAAGCCCAAGATCTGGGGCATGGCAAAACCCATGTGTTCTGCTTCATACTCATCTATAGGCTCTGTCTTGATGGATGGAGCTGTGAGGAGAAAAGTCAGAGAGATATCTGAGAGGAAGTGGTGCGTTCTTAATTAATATAACAATAATTATCTGATCCCTTGACATTTGAGTCCCATTGCGTGATACGCATACCACAAAGAGGCTGAGCAGCTTTCTTACATGCCAGCGGTGTGTAGGAGAAATGTTGAGGCTGGCTGCGCTTCCTCTTGCCATTAATGACGTAGAAGTTCACTTTGACAGGATGGCAGACTGACGTGTCCCTGTAGGTCGGCACCTCCACAAACAGCATACTCTATGAGACGGCCATATGTACGAAAAATGAATATTCAGTTCGAACTCAGCTGCTAAACCATCATTTGACATGTGTTTAAATCTGAGGAGCAGTCTGCTGAGGAACACGCACCGGTTGGCTCTTATCTTTGTCCACTGTTGCCTCCATTTCCCAGATCTGCTGCCCATCTAGAAAGAAGCACAGAGAGAAAGTGAAAAGCTAACCTTAAACAAGGCGGTAATTAACTCTGCAGTAAAGTGAGTACGGCTGATTGTTTCAAGATGCAGCAGACAGCTCCAGCAGCTAACTCTGCGAGGCTTTAGGCTGTAAATTTGGAAAATGCTGAATCCTGAAAATCACCTTTTTTTCTCAGTTCTCTGTGTTTTTCAAAGCTCTTTTTGTTTATTTAACTCAAACGCAGTCAGATACTGTAGATCTGCCACCACAACGTCTGTCTGCCAACATGTTTCCCATCTGATTCAAAATACAGACAGAAAAAGCGCCTGTCGATAATATCGCTTTTAAAACCACTTCCTCCGACACCAGCGAGCACACCTACAGGATGAGAGGATGCGCAGGTGTTTAGACCCAAACACTTGTCCATTAATCAGACATGTGTCCGCCTCGGGCGCTGACAGAAGCGCGGCACCGCGATGAGAGCTGCACAGCGCTCCACGTCTCTGATGCGATGTTACATCACACTCGGGTGAAAAAGCAGAAAACCAAACGGGCTTGTTGATGTAAACTCCACATGCCCTAACACATGATACGACATGTGCTGCAGTGAAGTCTGTTTGGATGTGGCTGTAGGTGGGAAACCCTCTGTCAAACAGTGAATTACAAACACATGGCTGAAATGAGTCAGCAGGAGGAAGGGGGATTCCACGCATCTCGCCAGCTTCACCTCTTTTTTTCTCTTAACTTTATTTTTATGATCAACTCTCTCCACGTCTCTCACAAAAAGTGATGACTACTGCTTTCTTGGCGTTTGCGTTTGTTTGCGTTTTGTTGCAATTCTACTCTCAGGGATACCCCGACTGTTGTTCTCCCTCTGGAGATAGCTGCGTGCGGAGGTGGAAACGGGGCTGGAGTGAAAGCCCGAGCAGGCTCGACTTGGCTGGGGGAGCTTTCCTCCCTGTGCGAGCTGAAGAGCCAGAGGCAGCTGTCTCTCATGCAGAGGGATTTCACAGCTGCTCCAGAACTTTGTGTCATGCACAAACTCTCCAAAACAATGGCAATCCCTCTCGCTCAGATTTCTTTTTCCGTCTCTGTCTTACTATCCATTACTGCGCTGTGTCGTAACACAGCGGCAGGGAACCCCGGAGAAGCAAGAAAAAAGGGAAAGTAGCCGGGGCACGCGGGTCCAGGTCTTGGTTGAGGTAGCGTGCGGAGTGCCTGCATTTAAAAAGGCAAGCACTCAGCAGTGGAGTCAGTGAGTCACAATAACACTTCTAACATAACCGTCCACTCCACAGAGCCTTCGAGAAGCAGCTGAAGGTAAACTGTTTGGCAGGAGATCAACACAAAACCCGCCTTCAACTGTAAATCGAACTCACATCGCAGAGCCATGAAAACAGGCTGAGGGAAACCCAGGATTCAACATGTGGCCGACCTTTGACCTTTTACCAGTGACACAAAGACATCAAAGTGCACCAATCAGGATAAAATCGCTTCATTTTGGCTTCTACATTTCAACAGATTAGAAAAAAGGAAGCAATTACTTCAAGCGCTCCTACTAACTACTTTATAAAAGTAGGTGCATCGAGGTGCATTTAAGCGTCAACCAGGGGCATCATCAAACGCACATGCAGCAACCTTTCATGTGACACAGAGCTATTAATCACGCAGCACGATAAGACATCATGGAAGTCAGTGAGGAAGAAAAGGGCAGAAGGAAGTGAGGCTGCTCTGTTATCACAGGGGTCATGCAAATGAGTCCGTCTATACAATGACAGTGGTGAAATGTGAAAGCTGCAAACTGGTTCCACAGACGTGGCTGCTTGTGAGTCATTAGTATCACTAGTGCTGTGGTGTTAGTGTGGCACTGTGTTGTGTAATAGCAGAACAAACAGATGCACACACAGATTTCTTAGATTCAGTCATAGGTTTGGTTTCCAGGCAGCGCGTATCTTTAAGGTTCACCTAAATGCTGCCATATAAAAAAAAAACTCCTTGTTTGAAAACAGAAAATGAGTCTTATCCCACCGGTTGCGAGTGAAGCTGGGATGACTCGAGGCCACTCACCCTGCGTTTTCTCCATGAAGATGACCTTGGAATCGGAGCTGAAGTTCTGCCCGGTCAGGATCATCTGCTGGCCTCCCAGCACGGAGCAGCTGTCCATGTCCTGCTTCTCCACCATGGGAAGCTCATGTGCTGAGCGCTGGGCTGGGGGGACACACGGAGGGACGCCGTGATACATTTACTGACTGTCCACTGTTACATTCACTGTCTACTGTCGCACACTCGCAGGAAGACAAACATTTAGCACTGAAACAATGACTTAATCAATGAGTCGATTTACAGCAAAACAACTGACAATTGTTTTGGTAATTGATTACTAGTTACAGTATTTTTTTCAAGGTAAAAGAGTGAAAAATTGGCCTAAAATCCCCTGTTCAGTATCTCCAATGTGACATTTTTTGCACAAGCTGCATCTAGCGATGGTTTTCACTATCAATCAATCTGCTGTTTTACTATATTTTCTTCTTGTTTGTATATAAAAATCTATTTCTTAATCAATTAGTTGATTTACAGCAAAGCAACTGGAAAGTCTTTTGATAATTAAAGAATTGTTAGAGCCATTTTTCAGGCTAGAATATCCCCTGTTCAGTGTCTCCAATGTGACGAGATGCTGCTTTTCTCTCTTTTGTATAATTACATATATTCTAGTTTTAGTTCACTGCATTTTCTTGATTGATTGGTGATATATTTGATGATGTATATATCTTGTCTTTGGGCTTTGCACTTGACAAAACAAGACAAAGACATCATCTACCAGTTGTTTGTCGTGTTTTTGGCTTTTCATAGTCTGACCATGAACTAACTCATCAAAAGACTCATCGGCAGAATAATCGATAACGACAATAATTGTTACTTGCAGCCTGAAACTACAGCAAGAAAACAAGCAACACTTGATCTGAGAGTTTTGTACTGATTTCCCACAAGTGCACAACGACATGTTACCAAGAAGTGATGCTGTTAAACAATAAAGAGGTGACGCTGAGTCATTCAGCGATAACAACCCTCGCTTTCACTTCTAAGGAGTAGCAAAATAAATCTGTCAAAATATGAAGTGCACCTTACAGGAGGAGGACAAAATAAGAGGAGCGGTGAGCAGTCTGATAAAACGGCTCGCTTGTCTTTACAGACTCCTGCTGTGACCTCAAACACAATCTCACGTTCTGGAGGAGATCCCAAAGTGTCCAAACACGCCAAAATATTCCATTGTGATGGAGTGAGGAGAGTTTGGATAATTCACTCAAACAAGCTTCAGTGAAGAGTTGGGACAGAATATAATCATTGATGTTATTACTGTATCAGGACTCCAGTGATCATGCAGCTGAAGCTGGAGCTGCGCAGTCACTGAGGCGAGCTGAGGCCTCGACAAACACCCCCCCACACACACACACACCCAGCGGACGACACCAGCCTCCTCAAACACACCGCCACTGACAGGCTGCTTATCAACGGGCCTGACAGATGTGTCGCAGGCGTCACTGGAAGCGACTTTACGCCTGATTGGTTTTCAGTGATGGAGATTGTTCTGAAGTTCATCCTCCTGCTTATTGTTCTGCCCTTTCTGTGCTCGGAAAGCAGATGTGAGGCGACAGTTATAAAATGATATTGTGTTCTGCGTCATGACTTTTTACAATGGCGGGGGCTTACTGCGCGCAGGCGGTGTCAAGCTGATGTGATTAACGCCACGTCTTGACCAGGGTGTTGGTCAAAGCGAGATAAATGGCCTTCTTGTTTGAGTTTTGATTACACCAGGTGCTTTAATAACACTGTGTACATATGCACTGATGTGCCCAAACACAGACTTTACTACTGTGCACGTACAAACAGGCACACAGACACTGAAACACGCAGCGCCCGCCGACTGGATGGAGGCCCTGCTGCATAAAGACATCTTTGTGCGCAAAAGTGTGGACTCCAAACTCATTTGAATGTGGGTTCCTTTTTTTTATGATGCTTATTTTGTGTAAAGTTTTGGTGCCTGTTGAAAACATCAGCAGTTTGACCTCGACAGGAAGCAGACACGAGGAAATCATAAAGCAAAGCCATCAAAACTGTGTTCTTAAGATGAGGCAAACGAGCACAGAAAGAGAAAAAAGTGTTTTACGCGCAGCTGCTTACAGCACTCGATGGGATGCGAGGCCGCCTGGAGAGAGACGTGCTGTCCTCCAGGCTGAGGTATGTGCACACGGAACACAAGACGAACTCGGGTGTTTTTCCGCCCGACGTCTGTCTCGCCCTTCCTCAGCTCGATGTCGGCGTTCCTGAGTTTCAGGATCCCAGCGCAGTCGATTCTGAGAGAGGGGATGAATACGTAAGTGACAACGGAAAAGAAACAGCCAGAGAGGGAAGGTGTTAAATTATTCAGACATCGAGTGCACGTTCTTATATCCTCACATTGCTTTCATGTTGTTCTTTGGCTCCAGCGGGATCTCAAGGACTTTGGTGCCGTGGATAATCTTCTCAAAGCTGGTGGTGGTAACTGTCTTGCCAGTGATGCGGTGCACTTGATAAAAGGCGTGAGGCTTGAGGATGCGCTCGTCGGCCGTCCCGATGAAGATCTGCAGGCCGAGCGGCTCCTTGCCTCTGTAGCCATGCAGCTGCATGTGCAAAAAAATCAGAAAAACAGACTTTTTTTAGGCGATGAAACTGAGAAACAGTATGAAGTCCGCTGTGATCATGACATGTTGTTTCCTCCAGAGGTGGCTAATCAGCGTCAGACCTTCTATCTGCAGAAACCAGCTCACATCCTACAGCCTTGCACTCGTTCTGTCCTAACTGGATGCCTTTCACTGAGGACTGAAACTGTCAAAAACACCCAGCCTGACTATTTTAATGTACTGAAAAGTGTGAGATAGGTGACGCTGCGGGGTGGCAACAGAGAGAGCGAGGTGGCACTTTTAACCTGAGGGTGCCTCCTGAGGAAACCTGCAAAAACCACAAACTTGCATCTAAATGCTGTTTTTGTGCAAACAGTGTCGTGCATAAGCTTTGCCATAGAATATAACCGCAAACTGGTGGCAGACGGATGGAGCAAACATTACAAATAAGATGAGATAAGATTAGATAAAATCAACTTCATTAATCCCCCGCCGGGGAAATTAGGGTGTTGCAGACAGTGAGCAATAGCAGCACGAAGGGAATGAAAACAACTATATATACACATTAATGCAAAAGGAGTATAAAAAATTATATTGCCAATGGAAAAAAAGTTTAAATTGCACATGATAAAATATGGATAATTAATTCAGTGTTTTATACTGAAGTAGATAAAACAACAAAGTAGGAAAAATGTACAAGTATAGGCTCACTATGATGTGAAACACACACACAGGAGTGCAAACAGTAGGTGTGTGAACTCAGTGCTACATAAAACAGTGCACTGACTGCTGGAATGAAGGACCTGCGGTCGCGTTCCTTCTTACGAGGTGGATGCTGAAGGAGCTGCTGAAGGCTCCGGCCGTCCCATGCAGGGGGTGAGAGGGGTTAACGGGTGACTTTGCACTTGGTTTCTAACTCCACAAAATGTAAGCCTGACTGCCTGAGAAATGCAGAGTTTGTTTAAAATGGATGGATGGATTTCTGCGTCATTTATATGTTAAAGAGCTGCAGAAAAACTTCGCACATTAGTCACATTTCAGAAAGGATTATCTGCGTGGATGTTACTGACAGACTCCACGGCAGCTGCTGAATGTGAGCACAAACTATGGCAACACGAACGAGCAGGCTGGCTCCATATCCAGGTAGCTTACACACACACACACACACACACACACGAAGCAAAACAGAGGAAGCTGACTGCAAACACTCAGCAGGCCATGTGAGCGGTCGGCCGGTTGTCATGGCAGTGGCAGGAGCAGTGAGTCATGACAGAGAGCAGTGTAGGAAAAGTGGAGGGTGCGAGGCTGAGAGAGGGGGAAGGAGGGAGGAAGAGGGAAAAACAGGACGAAGGAGGAGGAGGAGGAGGAGAAAGATGAGGTGAAGGAGCGCAGCCGTGGCTAGCCAGGCCTGACCATCTGATTGGCCTGGCAAACCGGGCAGAACTGACCTCAGGGTGAGGCCTTCGGGGGGATGGGCAGAAAATGGAAAAGGAGCAGGAGAAGCTTTCTTTCAGCAGGCTCCTACTATCACCAACAAAAACAGGTTTGAAACAGGACCACGGAGACAAAGACAAGAGGAAGTTGGACCTATTCTGGGACGACGCAGCCGGCCGTAACTGTGTCACAGCTCATTTCAACATGCTGCGTTTGAAATCCATGTTGTGACTGTAAGCAAACTTTTTTCCCCGATCTACAATTATCTTAACCACAGCCACTATTTTTTTTTTACACATGTCTAGAGAGGCTTGAAGTCAGCTTCCTAATACGAGACCCACACAGCTGACACACCAGTGCGTAAGAGGAAGTGAGGGACGGCATGAACACAGATCTGTTTGTGTGGTTAAACCCATCGGGGGAGAGGGGACACAACAGCAGACTGCATTCAGCTGCACGGCGGAAAAAGAATGAGAGAGGTTTCTCATTGACCCCAGTTCATTTTAGAGGGTTACCATGAGGCTGCAGGGTGGTTACAGTGTCAGCGCATGCTTCACGATTTGGTTCAGAAAGGGAGAAATAGGAAAGGTGCGATGAGAGCAGAGTAACTCACATAGAGTCATTTTCATACAGTTGGCCCACGGCAATAACACCACCGCTGGGTGCATAATGAGTAGGAAATACCATTACACGCAAGCCCTCCCATCAGGGCTGCCTGAGGCTCCCAAACTGGACGGCTAATTTAACAAACAACATGCCTTCATGTGGTCATTCAGCACTTTGAGCTGCGGTGTTAGGTTCATAATTCACTGCTGATTTAAAAGAGATCAAGCACTTTGTTTACCTGCACGACAGGATGCCCTCCTGTGGGGGCTTTGACTGCACCCCTGCTCCCCTCTGTCTCATAGTGAGCCCGGTGGTGCGGCTTGGGCTGCACCTCAATGTGGAGCTCGTACTGGTCCGTGCGATGGGGGATCGGCCATTCCAGCGGGGGGAGAGAAGCCACGGGGATGCTGCAGAACAGGAAGAATACAGGAGAGGATGTAAATCGTTAGTTATGCTCATTAGAAGATGTAAATTCAGAAGCAATAAGTCATTGCATTGCTGCTAATTTACCTGCAGATGCTGGAAACCAGCGGTTTGGGCCAGATTGGGGGGATAACAAAGAACGGCTCTGCGGCAGATTTGGGTTTTATGTCCTGGTCGCAGGACACCAAGTAGTTCCCTTCTACGTGGTTCTCTGGGTACAGAGTGTAAACCTGGTTGGACGTCTTGACTATTTTCGTGGGCACCAGGCCTGGCTGACCTGTGCCAAAGCCATTCATGGCATCAGCGAGGCTGCTGTGTGTATAGTGGGCACCTGTGCCGTGGTCGTCATGGCTGCTGTGAGGGGAGGGACTGCGGGAGCGGTGCCCAGGGACTAAGCCTGGATTCCTGTACATGTCGTAGGTGCGTTTGCCCTGCGGGGAGGTGGAGCGGGACCCAGGTCTGGGGGAGGGCGAGCGGGGCCCCAGACAGCCGTCCTCAGCTAGGCTGGTGCCGGGAGAGGTGCCCGGGGAGGTGCGCGGGGAGCCAGTGTGGATGTTCTGCAATCTGGGGCAGAGGTCTCCGGGGTTCTGGCCGCTACTGGGGGACACGCAAGGAGATGCCCAGGGGGAGTAACTCTCCGAGTGCCAGCTGGTGGAGGAGTTGCTGCTGGCGGGACTCAGGCACTGGGGCTCACGGTAGGCAAGGTTTTCATGGCCAGGCACGGTGAGGGTGGGTCTGGGGCTAATGTTCAGGTGGTGGTTCTGCAGGGAGTCCCGACCATGGTTGTAGTGCTCACGGGAGGGGGTGATTTCGATCCGCGGGCTTATGGCCAGGCCTGCAGGCCGGGTACTGTCCAGATAGCTTCTGGCCTCCTGGTTCTCATATCCCGTGAGAACCTCAGTGTTGTGTTCGCTGTAGGGGGGGCTGCAGGACTTGATGCCGTACGGGGAGGCCTCCTCCAGAGGGAAAGCCTGCTCAGACTCAGGGCTGAGGACTTTGTGAGATGCAAGGTTTGGATCATCTGCAGGGAGGAAAGATGAAAAATCATCACAAAACACACACTGGAAAAACACTCGAGGTGTTTCCAGAACAGCATTTTATCTCATCACAAAGGTTCATCTCTAAATGACAGCCGTCACTTCAGGTGCAGACTTTTAACATTTAAGTTAATTTTTAACTTTTATTTTAACATAAAACATAAGATGTCAGCAGGAAAAGACTTCGTGTTGACATTTTCTCTCACATGGCTACTACATGTACCCTCATCAAGAAGCCTGGCAAATTTACTTCCTGTTTTTCTTCTTCATTCACATGAATAAAGCTTGCAGGCCATGAATTAACTCTGCGCCTGCAAATAACCAAGAGAGGAAGAGGAGTCAACCCAGGCTGCCAAAAAAACATCGGACAAACCTTGATCTCCCCCCGCAAAGTCGCTGCAAGGTGGCTCATATTCAAACAAGTACTCAAACTCCAAATCCTCATCAGGGCAGCTGACTCGACTGAGCTCTTCCTCCAGATCGTTCTCGTCGTAAAAAGAGGTCATCTGTCTAAATTTGTCCCAACGACTCCTCCGAGTTCAGGCGAAGCGACGGGGACGCGGCTGAGGTGTCGCGGCGCTGATGTGGATTTGGGGAACCTGTTCAAGTGTCAACTGATGCATCGGTGAGCTGCAGGAGGCGAAGCGCGCAAGTTTCCTGTTTCAGCTCGCCGCAGTTATTTTCAGACGAAGGCGGGTCTGTTTTCACACCGAATGCAGAATTTTCGAGTTCATCTCTCTGTCTGTTCACGCCTCCTCGAGTCGCTGATGCGCCGCAGAGAGGAAAAAGCCAAAGCGCGGCGTAGGTGGTGAATTAACTGCCCCATTCAAACAGATGAGTGAGTGTTTGGCTGACTCTGCAGCCTGCTGCTGCCCCCGGGTGTCTGACATGTTGCAGTGACACAGCAGGGTGCTGGCCGGGCTCATCACCCGTTCAACAACTGGCTGACAGCTCTCCATTAAAACAGGCGTGTAGCGGCACCGTGTCATTACGTACAGGTAGATGGACGGATTAAAGAGTGGACTGAAGCACATTAACGCACCTCTCGACTGAATTTCATGTGCTCAATCTGCCGATGTGTGCTCTTTTGTTACAGTTCTTCAAACGTGCACAGGTTGGGACTCCTGAGGGAATCCCCAGATTTACGCACGACGCAGCGCAGATTCCAGGGCGTTCCTTCACTTGTAGCCTTACAGCCAGCTTTATGCTCAGTCAGCAAACCGAACTGTCTGACAACATTTTTCTGATCTTTCTGGTGGTCTGCAAGTCTCAACCTTAGTACAATATTGATGATGGGTTAATTTGGACGTGAAACCCAAGAGAACCAGAGCCAGTGGCGAAACATGCACCATATCAGAGAGGGTATGAATAATATTCCAGCTGCTAATTGTGTTTTTTTCTGAGGAAAAATATAATTAGCATCATATTCGAATCGTTAAATAAGTTTAAATGTGGACACCTGGGCTAAAGTCTTAATTTTAGTCACAGCATGCAGTAGTCAGGTAGGCTCGAGTGATTTCTAAAATATACAATATACTCACATACTGTTCGACAGCAAATCTGAACTCACATTAACTTTATTTTCGTTAGTAAAACCCGGTGTCTCTGCTATTCTGCGCTGACAAACTTAAGTTTATTTTACTACTGATCACTCCAGTCACATGCTGCTGTCTTTAACGTGTCCTTCTGCGCGTTTCCCAGCGATGCCAAGACGCGCGCTCTGCGTCGATCAGCGTGTTTCTTCCCAAACATCAACATCCAAACTAGCTCTGAAATGTTAGGCAGGCAACTGACACATGACATTACAGCTCACATCAACACAGCCTGAAACAGTCCAGGGCCAACACTACTCTATCAATTGAAAATGAAATGGTTTGATTACCAGATAATCACAACACTTCAGCAGTACCTTGATCCATCGACCTCATGGTGTGGTACTGTGCCAGCCTCCAAGTCTCTCTAAACATCTGGAGAAAAAGCGAAAAATCGAGAAAAAGAGAAATTACTTGCCGCTAAAAACCATAGCAGAAGAAGCTCTCTTCAGTTACAAAATGTTGAAAAGAGACGAAACAGAAGAAAAAAAAAAACTTTCTGTACACGTTCAGAAAGTTCACGCGGCGACACAGCAGCTGCGCGCAAACTCCTTTTCTCCTCTAAAAACATGCAGCCGCATCAGCTCCGGCAGTGGTTCTGGTATGAAGTCCCCCTTCCTAGAGCTCTATAAGGATTACTTGAGTATCAAGAGCGGCTTCCTTCCCCGCTCTGGGTGTTTATAATGGTCCAATGCTGTAAAATAACGGGATTCCCTCAGTGTTTCCTCCTGTTTGTGCGCCTTTGCCATGGAAACCTGGAGCCGGTCCATGTCGGAGACTCAGGGCTTTCCTGCAAAGCCCCACACTCAGGAATCCATGACGTCTCCGGCTCCTGCGCCAAGGCATTTCTGCGGCTTCTCTCAGACAGTAGCACACAAGAACTTCATTGTGGGGATGAAGAAATTACTGTAGGACGCGGTAGGAGAGAGAGAGCGCGAGGGGGAAGAGAGAAGTTTGATTTACATTACATGAAATTTACTTAACAGTTTACTACACTGTTCTGCCTCGAAGTTCTTCCAATTTGTGAACGATTGTAGACAGACGGCCCTAAAATGTTTATTTATTCAGGGTGAATTTAAGCGGCCACGCTTAGTTGACGTTTTGGACACCGAATACAGAGAATTCCATTGAGGGAAGAAGTTGCTATCCAGGAAATCTGCAGCATCTTCTGATACTCGCCTGGAAAAAGGAAAAATAAGACCACTACATAGACTGACCCCAGCTCTCAGGAGGACAAACTCTCCATTGCAATACAAGGTTACATAAGGTAGCATCCAAAGGGGAAAACAGGCTTTGGATATTCTGCATTCAGCTCTGCTGAAACCTTTCAGTTTCCTGTCAGACACACACACACACTCACTTTTTCATTTCCACACAAAAGTGTATCAGCTGCTTGTGTTGTGGAAGGATGCGTGTGTGTGTGTGTGTGTGTGTGTGTGTGTGTGTGTGTGTGTAGAGTCCCAGTCTTCTTTGAACAACTCACACCAGGATCTCTTGTGTAACAGTGGTGAGGATATTTCTTGCAGTAGCCTACAGCATTCGTCTCATACTACTTCAAACCTGACACTGACCTCACTCCAGAGTTGGCAAACAGTCTCTATACGTGTCATGTCTCACTTTATGGACTGGCAGGTGTATTAATAGCTCTGTTGAGGTTCCCATTTAATTTCTAACCAGATAACGAAGGGTGCAACGCCTTAAATCATCCGCAACATAAACAGGCTCGCTGCGGTTTAGGAGCTTAAACCTTGAACCCTGACCAGCAGCAGCTGATCTTTATTTGCTTCATCCAGCTAATAGATAACTGCCTTTACAGCCATTAGCAATAAATCCAGGTGTTTTCAGGTAGCGAGAGCACACAGCTCAAATTCATCCCGTTTGCTTAAGTCAAGAAACAGGTAGTTGAACCTGTTTCAAGAGGAGCTGTTTTAACATTAACATATTGCCCAGGAGAGGAAGCTGTAGAATAAACCATCCAGAGGAGCCAAGTTAAACTACACATCCCTGTTCCAGCGCCATGAGCTGATGCCTGCTCTGCTGCGCTCAGTGCAGAGCTCCAAAATCTACACAAACCAATGGTTGGGATTTAGCGGAAAATCATTTCCTCCTTTGAACTTTCCAGATGGCCCGTACGCGCAGAGTGTTGTCTGATTGTGTTTAAAGGACATTTTAATGCAGCTCTGATGCAAACACACTGATTGGCTTTCTTCAGCCAGGTGGAAAGACCTACAGCACTCTCACATCTGTGCGTTAAATGTGAAACTCGAGCCAGAAGGTGGTTAGCTTAGCATAAAATAACAGCTTAAAGCATGGGGGGGGCAGCTATGGCTCATTTACTCACACATTAAATCTAAATTGTTTTGTATTTATTTAGCTTTTAGAGCTGCTGGTGGGCAGACAGAGCCAGGCTAGCTGCTTCCCCCTGCTTCCAGTCTTTATGCTATGCTAAGCTAACCTGCAGCTTCATATTTAGCATACAGATGAGAGCAGCACTGATGCTCCCATCGAACTCTCANTTATCTGTCACTTTATCCCAGTTGCAATGTTGGTTTCTTGCCTTGAGTTTCAGCTTCTGAGCTTCTGTCACCTGAACCTGGACCTGTACCAGCCTGCAAGCCCTCTTCATCAATAAGTCACTCAAACCACCTCGACACCCCCGGCTCTGACCGACTTCCTGCGGCCCTGAGTACAGTGAGACATCTTCGGGCTGAGTGGCTGATCCCGTGCTTACATCAGTCATGTCAGACCCGTTTAGGAAAATGTGTGTTCTTGAGGAGCAGGGAGGGAGGTTAATCAGAGGATCTGTTTTGGATTGAGCCATGGATTAGTCTGAGAGAGGGAGCCTGTGCGAGACTGCCGGGTGAACAAGGTGCCTGCGATGAGTCTGTAGCCCACAGTGACCAGGGCCTTCGTTTTGGGGGGTAACCATCCAGCAGCCTCGTCTACCAGATGTAAATTCCTCCACTGTTACGGAAGACTTACGCAACTCACATTACGAATGAGTAAATGAATACGGCACATGCTTAAGAGAGGAAAACCGCCCGCGTCCAGACGGCCGAGTTTGCACTTCCGTCTTTTTTTTTTTTTTTTTTTTTTCTCAGAGAGCCCACTTTTTCCAAGTTCATGCAGTATTTTCCATCACTGTAAAACAGCTCATTGAGGTAGAGTTGTCTGGGTTAGAGCATTGCCTTGTTTGAGTTTTCCAAGTGTAGCATGTGTGATTGAGCTTTTAAACCCAAGCAGTGGAACTTCGATATGGAAAATGCATTATAGCGTGTCTCATGGAATTCTCTCCAAGGAAATTCAGGGGGCAAAGGCGGGCATGGACTTTTGCCTCCATTCCTTTTCATTTTACATTTTATATGCTCGTTTCTCTCTTGCATTCAATCTGGTTAAACCTTTAAAGGCACAATCATACCTGGAGGGAAGCATTCATCCATTTTCTACATCCCATTCAGAGCTGCGGGGGGGGGGCTGGGGCCGATCCCAGCATGCACTGTGGGAGCAGCAGGGCACATACTGGACAGTTTGCCAGTCTGTCACAACTGAACCACTGATTAGTTTAAGTGGTGAAATATGGCTTCATACTGACAAAGCACACAAAAACAATCTGCTTCAAAGGAGTTCAGCATCGCGGGGAAACGCGCTCGTTCGCTTTCTTGCTGTGGGATGAGAAGACTGATGCCACTCTCATGTCTGTTCGCCAAATATGACGCTACAGCCAGCAGCTGGCTAACTTAATAAGCACATTTCCTGAAACTTTCCCTTAAATAAACTGTGTCTGATATTTTTTTTCCCCCACAAAGTTCAGCTAAGTTAAAACCTCTTAAAAGCATATTTATTCCTCCCTCATTAGAGAATCATCCATCATTCATCATCATTTATCGTCATTCATTCAAGCCCTCTGTCAGCGCATGTGCACAGGTCAAACAGTAAATATACTTTCAGGTATTAGAAATATAACTGAAGTACAGAAAAGTCAAGTACACGTTTACTTTTCCTGTTTAATTTAAAGTATGTTTGACACATACTTTTTAAAAAGATGTCATTAAATTCTACTTAAATTAATTCAAAATGAATATACTAAGTCTGCAATACTTAAAGTGGTATTTCAAAGTACTTCTAAAAGTGTACTTTATTGTAAGTGTATTGTAAATTGTACTTAAGTGTATACTGAAAGAGTGTCCTAAATTACATATACTTTAAATGGTAATAAAGTGTACTTATGATACAATCATTAGCAATAAATCCACGTGCAGTGGTGACGTTTATGTACTATTTGCATGCCTAATTATAATATACTTTAATTTCACTTCATTTTAAAGTATATTTAAGTATTATTTCCAACACATTGGTGATATACGACAGCTGTACTGTGAGTGTGTTTTGAATGCTCATCAATCCTGATTTTGTACTTCAGTACACCAGTGACAATCAGCAACTATTTACACTTCAAGTATACTCAAGTTTTATTCGAGAGGTACTCAAGGCCTACTGGAGTACACTTAAGTATACTTTAAGGTGACAAAAATAGGACAAAGTGTGCTTTGTACTTTCTTTAAAAAGTATAAGTTCTTCTTTTTCACCTGGGTGAGTTTTGTTGAAAATAGGACCGTGATGATGATGATGATGATGATGATGATGATGATGATGATGATTCCAAACTTTGTGATGTTAAAAATCCTGCTTCCACGCACACGTCTTAAAGTCAGACTTAAAGTGAAGCTAAAGGGAAACTTTCCATCTTCAGCAGATGAATGTGAACACACACATTCTGCACAGTGAGGCGACAACAAACAAATCTCATCTCTGAGACGTTAACATCAGCGCTGCAGTGCAGAGATTTCATCAAAAACGGGCTGTTGTGAAGCAGCGCAGCACACAGTCCTTAAATCTGTGCTTCGGTGACGGAGCAGAGTAATGAAATTTGGTTGTGTTTCAGAATCATCAGTAGATGTTAGACATGCATCGCTGCGGCTGCTGAGACAGGATTTCAGTTCGGGCGGCGCTGGCACGTCATTGTGCAACAAGGAATCTTATTTCCTTCCTGCCACAACTTGAGATCCCTGGAAAACATTTTCCTTCTTTTTCCGAATTGTAGGAATGAACTAAGATGTTCCATCAACATGGAAACTACATACATCCACGCTGGATGGAGCCTCCTGGTTATGTAACAGGATTCTGATCGATACTCGAATGTTTGTAGAGAGAACTCGAGTGTCTGAAGTCCAGTGGAAAAGTGGCGGAGCAGCTCATGGATTTTTCCCTTTTGAGCACAACATTGTGAAATCCCATGAAACAATATCACTGCCCCCCTCCCCCCCCCCCCTCCTCTTGTCGACACTATTTTCTGTCTTGTCCAGGTTTCCAGTTCCATCCTGCAGTATTTCATAACTTCAACATCTCTCTGCATCTATTATGAGCACGACATGGATGCGAAATAGTCAAAAGGAAATGGAACAAACTTATTGAGCTGAAAGAAAAGCTCCCTCCTCCCACTGCTGCTTCATTCATAACAACAACAACAACTCCTCGGCCTCAACAATCACAGCTAATCGCCTGTAGCAGCAGTTTAAAAAATGTATTTAATCCTGTCGGACTTAAAGTGATTTGGGCGGTTTCACTCAGTTGTTTTTGGAGGCATTAACCAGAGATCGCAGGGAGAGGCAGGGAAACACATCTGCAGCCTTCTTTAACAGTCATGGGTGCTAAGACAAATCAAAGCATTCCAGGCCCGCAGAGCTATAAATAGCGCCAGAGGAGGGTGTGTGTTCATGCTTTGCAATGTTTCTGTGAGGGGCCTGTCATTGCCAAAATCCAGTGTTTACACAGAGCAATAACACTGTGTAGTAAACAATTCATCTGCTCCAGCTTGTTCGTTATTTGGCGTCGCTGTGGATCATCCATCAGTGGTTTCTGTTATTTCAAAACAGCCCGCTGCATCTAAGCAGACAAGTTTAACGTGGCATCTAATCCTCAGAGCATCATGCAAATGAGAGTTCGTTCAGCGGGCCTTTAACCAATCAGCACATGCACAGCTGACCTCGGGCCCAAACTGTGCAGCGGCAGCAGCTCTCGTCAGGAAGCTGGCGAAGGCCCAGAGACCTCATTGATGTGGTCGCCTTGGCCTGAAGGCTGGATATGGATCCCACATGCTTCCACGCTATCATTTGTATCGTCCGGGCGCTGTGACAGTTTGCGGTGTATTCTGCAGCACATAGCACATCTCTCGTACTGGGAGCAGAGCGCAAGATGTTTCCAAGCTGGAAACAAACTCCTGTCTCGAAGTGCCGGAGATAAAATGCACCGACCCTGCTGATGATTAGCCTGCATCTGTTGCGCAACAGCTGCAAGCCACCTCTCTTTTAAGGCCTGATAATCTAAAGCTTGTAAAACGCAAAGTGAATTTCAAAATTTACTTTGACTGTGATTGGATTGTGGATTTGGCAGCGGGCCAGCTGGGGCTCCATCGCTGGCTCCGAGGACGGAGGAAAGGCCGTGAATGTGAAGGTCAGCAGGCAGCTCTGTTGATTCTGGAGTGGAATTTCGCTTTTCATGGGACTGATTAAGTCAAATGGTTTCTTTTAATGGTATAACTTGCGCATTTGGGCAATGGAACATGAAGGAAAAAAAACTTGGACATGCACTGCAGTTTTAATTTGAACATGCAGTACTGAGCCGCTTGACTGCATGTTTGAAAAAAGGAAAAGATTTAATGACTGAATGTCGTCCAACTAAAACCATCTCTGGGCCGAGACGCCATGTGAGCTTCAGCACTTTCATAACGTGCACGGATGATTAACTGAGCTCCTTCTGAAAACTCTCAATGTGGACAAATCAAAGAAAAATGAAGACATGTTTCACCTTGATTTAATAAAGACTTCATACACTTCTGACTCACTCATTTAACATGTTATTATTAAGTGATTTTGATTCCTGACGGTTTAATGTCAAACTCTGAGGCTGTAAATTACCGGGGACATGTAGGAGGTGGCGTGAGTGACGGGGAGTGTAACAGCGTCTACGGGCACCAGGGACTCCCTCCTCTGGTGAGAGGAGGCCAAACACCCAGACTCCTCAGGCTGCCTGCAGTACGTCCTGTCTCACCTCGTCAGAGACTCTGAGTGGAATGCGGCCATAATAACCATAATTGTTTTTGCATGCAAACAGAGGAGAGGACTTCAGTCAGTTTCCATGTATGAGGGATGCTCTGGGAGAAGTGATGCAGCTTGTTTCATTCACAAAAAAAATGTTTTCTTTGAGTTACTGTGATAATCGCAGCTCATCTACGGTCACTGAGGCTCGCTGGGCCACGTTCAGTTCAGCTGGGCCCACTTTCACAATTCACGAAAAGGTCATTTGGCCACATTAAGCTCAACTCTTATTATAATAATTATTATTATAGTCCTTTAAACCACAGCAAAATCTGATGATACTTGTGATGTGAGCCTATTTTTAACAATATTTCCTGTTGTTTTTGCCTTCTTCAAGTCTGACACGTTCATCTCATACTGGTTCAGTCCTGCACTCATCATCCTGCTGCCATAAATACGCACTAGGGAACAAAAAGTGTATTAATCCGCAGCTGAAAATAGTCCCAAACAAATGTGCTTTTCACGCCCGTTTGAGTGATGTTTGTTACAGACCACAGCGCCCAGATGTTTTTGGAAATTGAGCTTTTTACAAAAATTGGTGTAAATATTTCAACCTGCTCTGAAACAAACATGTGTGGGGCTCAACGCTTCAGACATGGCAGCAGTAAGAAAACCCTGAAACATCAGTTGAAGCATTTTGAAACTGTGACGTGAAGAAAAAACAGCACAAGAAAAGAAAACATGAGATTTATTAATCATTAGCACAACATTGACATCAACACAATTCTCCCTTTTTGTTCAGCTCAGTTGAGTGCAATCGACACCGTTAAATAAAACGTGTTAATAAATAAAAAAAAACAGGTTATTTACAAGCAACCAAATCGTTTTAGCATCATTTATGTTTTGCACTTCTGTTACAACATAAAAATACAATCAGCTGTACAAAACAACTTCAAACCTTCTGAAAAACCTTCAAACCTTCAAACCTTCAGAAATGGTTAGTTATGGCACCCTGAACGCTCCGTTTGACACGTTAAAATTCATCAAGTCACGTGACAAAAGTGACCGTCCTCTTTCCAAATGAACTCAGATTAGCTTGAATTAACAGCGTGGTCACGATATTCTGTTAGCTGCTGATTATTTACAGCATCTCCACCATCACACCACGAACGAAACATGAGGACCGCAGTATCTCAATGTGCAGTAGTAATACTTATTAACAATATTCACATTGTATTTGACTGAGGAGAGGTGATATGATCCTTTTTTCTTTCACAGCTGAACTCTGGAGGTTAGCAGACGTGAGCAGCGAGGGCGTCCTGGATTAGACGACATGAAAGGGGGCAGCTGGACGCCGGTCGCCGGGGTATTTTCAGTTATGGCTTTAGGTCACCGTTTCAGTGAGTCATCATGCAATGCAGAAAGCGTGGCCGGTGCTGGCCTGCCGAGCGGCCACATGAGAGGCCGCACATTCCCCTGCAGACACGCAGCCAGCCGGGAGCCCCGGCGGAAGGTTTCGGCTGCAAATAACCAACGCTGCTTTGTGGCCCTTCTGACCGCGCTCCACAAACACTAACAAGGGGTCCACACAAAGAGACAAAGACAGATTTAACATCAGACACCACGGGTCATGCTAAAATAAACAACCACCTCCGCCGACGTGTCGGGCTGCAGCATCGCTGTGACGCATAAACAACTACACAAACTTGCAGACGTGTGTTTTATGCAAAGTCTAGCCAGTAAACTTTTTTTTTTTTAACCTTGTATTCTCACACTCCATTTAGAAATCACTGTTTAAGGAGAGTGTGAATCAAGTCCTGAGTGAGGATGCTACGTCAATTTCAGTGTCTAACAATAAAAACGGTTTTACTATTTAAGGTGGAACTGGAAATTAGAGAAAATTAGTTTCCAGCCCGAATGACACGTGGAGAGACGGAGTGAGAGACGTCCAGCTGGTCCTGTGACTTCGCCTGATGTGAGTTTTGACTTTCTAAAACAAACTGGACCTGCAGAGTTTACTGAACTGATTTTGTGCCTTAATTTATTACATACAGGCTAAAAAGCTGCGTGGTACTACGCTACGTATTTACACTTCTGAGCAGCACATTTCTATGTTCATCAGTTAGTCTTTGCATCAAGCACATGGAGCAAGAAACACTGCTTTAACACAAACTCTGGCTCTCAGTAAACAACCTGCCCCTGACATAAACGTCCGTCCTCCAAGCAGAACTTCTCTGAACGAAGTGAAGGGGATGAATCCGTGTTTGATTCTCTGGTCTTCTGGATGAAGACGGGGACGCAGTAAACGAGGCCGGAGGCTCCTCTCAGTCTTTAAGAGGTCAGCTTGGAGTAGCTGGGCGGGGAGAAGCGCCTGCGGAGGTACTTCAGGATGTAAAGGGGCAGACAGCTCACCAGCGTGATGACCGTCACCTTCCACAGGAACGACACTGTGGTGATGAAGTACACGTCTGGCAAAGACGAAGAGTCAAAGGTCAGAATGAGGATGTAGGACACAAACGCACTTTACTGAGCATCATGTAACAGGTCAGAGTGGAAAAAGGGAGTTTTTCATGTAATTTAATTTACAGCAGCTCAAATCATTTCTCCTCAAATAACGAGGTCAGGAAAAACTGAGACTGCTCGACTGGGAATCAGGGATGTCAACAGGAGGTATAACGGTGCCGTGGAAACTTGAGCTCTTGTTTTTTATCCTGTGTTTGTTCGCAATTTGGAAAATGGGCACCATTACACGTTATGTTATGCCGAATTAGCTATTAGCCGCTCCTGTCTGCCCTGAATGAATGGGTGCACTGACAGCTGTCACTGGGTTGCTTCGATACTGATGAACCCTTTAAAACTGGATGATACTCAGTGAAGTTTTGGGATTATAAATACAAAATTGGACCATCTGTCCAACTGCTGATGAGAGACAGATGAACCTCAAACTGTCTCAAACAAATGTCCTTAGAAAATGTCCAAAGTGTGCAATCGGGCTGCCCCTGAATGGCCGAGCAAACTGTTAGTCAAGTCAAGTCTGTCTCAACCAAGTTTTCATTGGTCGGTCAGTCGCAGGAAAATAAAAAGAAAAAAACAACACAGAAGTCCGCTGCTAACTATACCTGCTGTTAGCCAGTTAGCTCAGTTAGCCGTGCAGCTAGCAGTGATCTTACTGTAGCTGAGAGCTCTGAGCACCAGGGGAGTGTTGGTGTTCACACCTTCAGTACAGCAGCTTTGGACTGCAAGGAGGAAGAGGTTTTCAGGCCTGGGGTGGGGTGGGGGGGGGGACACAGTGGGGAACGTTGATAGGGAGCAGCCCCAGAATGAGCACCAGGGCCAGAGCCAATCGAGTGGACAACAGAACAATGATGAGGTGATTTACAGCAGCTCCAACCAGGACTGGGTGAGTTCAGGTAGGGACGGGAGAGGCGTTGGTATCATCGTTGAGTTTAAGTGGAAGTAAAAAACATCCGTCGTATTGATAAGTCTGCGAGTATTTGTTTTGTGAAGTTGGACGTTATTTACTCCAGAGCGTGTGTGATGTTATACTGAGCTGAAATAAACTGAGAAAATGTTCAGTCGCCTTGACGGCTGTTCCAACATTCATTACCGCTCTTGCTGTTAGCAGTCGTTAGCAGGCGGCTCGGGTTAAACGCAAACTCGTAAAGTTTGTATTTGAAGACTCGTTATTATATTTCTCTGTAATGTAGCACAATGTTACTTATGACATCATTTCTCAGCCCCGGAACTCAAACCATTTTCTGATGCCCCAGAAACATTTATTTCAATGAATGAATTAATATCATAAATGTGCGACAACTGGTCGACTCATGGCTTCAACTAAAGACTGCTGGTCGACACGGAAAATCTTAAGTCGGGGGCAGCCCTACGGTGTAAACTGCACACTCAACAAAAGAATAGCCTTTAAAATCTATTCCAGTCTGACTTCAAGAGGGAGGAAAAGTGTCCAAAAAGGGTACATTTGACCACATGCCAGTCATGGTCCTCAGCGGTGGAGATTGTAGGCTGAAAATGGAACTCCACACCCCACATAAAGCCCAAAATAAAGGCTTTGAAAGCTCTCGGTTAGAGTATTGTATATGTCACGGGTCTTAATATGGCACAACTAAAATTGGCTTATTTCTTTGCAAGCTCAAGTAAATAAATGTCCAATAGCCTGGCAA
This sequence comes from Chaetodon trifasciatus, assembly GCA_037975065.1. NCBI lineage: Eukaryota > Metazoa > Chordata > Actinopteri > Chaetodontiformes > Chaetodontidae > Chaetodon > Chaetodon trifasciatus. The sequence continues at coordinate 2,718,523 of JBBMOE010000025.1, forward strand.
CATGCAGGCTGTGACAGAGTAATACAGAGAGCAACAAAACACCCTTCTTCTGCTATAAAAGCTGTTTGTGTTCCAGACTTTGGGACTATTTTTGTGGCCAGTGTTTTCTACCAAACACACCTTAACAGCAATAAACACATGAACCTTGGCAGTCCACAGGAAACTAACAGAACTGTTGGCATTTCCTCTGTGATACTACGGTATGCCTGAGCCTCGTTCAGACCAGGACAACCTGTCAGTGCACTCACCTTTAGCCTTCCTAATATCCAGCAGGCCACAGCTTATTGTACACCAGAGGCATCACACGAACAAGCAGATCCCCCTTATTCCTGAATGCTGACGTACCATTTCAAGGTCAGCAGAAGCACAATAACACCTATCAGGCTGCAGCAAAAGGCATGCAGACTAACATGCATTCGTTTTCTTGTCTCAGTGAAATCCGCCGCTGCGGCCTCAGAGTCACCGTCTGCGTGGAAATACGTGCTTGTGTTCACTCACCTATGAACTCGTGCAGGAAGACGAGCGAGGCGACGTAACAGGCCAAGCTCAGGAGCTCGCCGACTATCATGAGCCAGTGCCACGTCTGAATGGTCAGGGCCACCATCAGCAGCTCAGTCAGGATGAGAGACGTGAAGGAAATGGCGACGATGTGGACGAACTCCGACTCGAAGAGCAGCAACGCTCCGTACATGATGATGCTCCCTGTGGAGTGAACAGAGGGCACAGTCTGAGAGCGGCACCAACACAACGCTTATCCAGCCTTACAGTCAGTCTTTAGTCTGAAGCAGAGCGATCAAAGCGTGAGTGAAACATTATCCTGCAGGTTCAGAACTATGGAGGCCTGAAACAACAAAAGGCTGTTAACAGAGGAGGAGTCCCAAACATAAGAAATCGTTTTAGACTTTTTCATCATTTATTCATTTATCTATCTCCTTCTCTTCCTCATGCTTGAATGATAAAGGGACGCCAGAGCAGAGACTGGTCCAAAGTGAGTGTCCAACATCAGTGAAAACAGAGCAAAAAAGAGGAATGTGCTAGCTAGCTAGCTTACCAGGGAACACTACTAGCTAAACACACTAAGCAGTGAGTATCAGCCTTTTCAGCTATCTGCAGCTAACATTCATTAGCTGACATTTATTATAGCTAATTTAACATTAGAGTCATATTGTGTTGCTGGCTAGTTAGCTTACCAGGAACCACTAGTAGCCAAACACACTGAGCAGTGACTGCCAGTCTTTTCCACTATCTGTAGCTAACTTTAGCATAGCTATCTTAGCATTAGTGTTCTCTTGTGTTGCTAGCTAGCAAACTTACCAGGAAACATTAGTAGCTAAACACACTGAGCAGCGAGCACCAGCCATTTCAGCTGCAGCTAACGTTCATCAACTAACTTTGATCATTGTTAACGTAGCACTGCCATTATCTTGTGTTGCTAGCTAGCTAGCTTGCCAGGAAACAGTTCTTCCTCACAACTTGATCGTGACAGTTCTTTCAAAACTCTTCAGCCTGTCACCGAAACGATCTTGTACCGGAAACGATTTCCCCACCTTGGACATACAAAGCGAACAGAGAGTAGAGGAAACTCTGAGTAAACTGGTATCAGCATACAGAGCGGCGGTTTGGAAACCAGGCCCCATTACTTGGAAATCATGCAGCAGCTTAAGATTATAAAATGAAGCGTTCACGTGTTGACAGAAATAGATAAAGGGTTTCGGGGCGTAGCTTCTGATGCCCCTGTAAGCACCTTTTCACTGCAAATGGCCCATGTCGGAAAGCTAGCTGAGGCCTTTTGACAACCAAAGTCCGCACACAGAAATAAACTCCTCCAGAAATTAAGAAGAAAGTGCGTGGGCTGTTCAGAGTGATGCGTCATGAAGCAGAGACACCTTTTATCTCTGTTTGTCAGGGTTTGGTTTGTCTGTCTGCTTTGTACATTTGCAAACAACTAGACACAAACGTGGTCTAAAACACTGTTTGACTGCTACGATACAGCGTGTTTGTATTGTATGTTGACCTTGCAACGTGTTTGTGTGTACAGATGTTTTTTATTGGGATTATTTTGAGTATGTCTCTGTGATTGTACAAACTCTTACCTACCTTGATAGATACTTATTAAGACCCATATTAGAAAAGTCTTGAAGGACAGTGGCCGACCCTGTGGTGAGAAAACAGAAGAATCAGACTTCATATTGATCACTTCTCATGCATGTCTCTGTAAATCATTTTTGGCTGTGCTTTAACAGTCTGAGTGTGAACATTCATTGAATACCTTCAAGAGATCTTTGTACAATTCTGGGTACAACATGGCGACCTCTGACTTCACATCTTTGTCCAGCACCAGGGAGAAGACGGGGAACATCGTGTACACAGTGGAGTAGCTGAAACAGACAAACTCATGTGACCTCAGTGTGGGGAACATGCTGGGGATAAAATGGCAAGTGGACAAGACGTTTCACACATTTCATTGTTAGATTCAGCAGTGAAACGCATCAGTCAGTACTTTCACATTTTCCCCTTCTCGCATTTCAACAGCGCTGCAACACAGAGGAAATGCCAGGGAAACAAGGCAGCCAAATGCTCTCTTGATAAGTCATGGCCATTCACAGTTTGTATCTCACCCAATAGTCAGGAATCCTTGGTAGAGCGGGACTGAGGCAAAGTAGAAAACAGAGGAGAAGACGGCCTAGAAACAGATAAAGCAGAGCCGAGAAAGTCAGTGAGCCATCGTTTACTTTTCCGAGGCGCTGTTACAGATAATGGGAGACATCAAGGGCATCGCTTTCCAAACGAATAACCCGTTTTCACATCACAGAAATACAAGAAAATGAAAGGCATGACATGAATCTGGCACGGTAACACACAAATTAAAGGGCAACCGCACTTTGACTAATCAATTAGCGAAATCCCACACATAAAACACAACACCGCAGTGATCCCTGCTCTACCGCAGCGCTACTGCCGCAGAGTCAAACTGCACTGACTAATTCGAGCTTCAGCATATGGACGATGCTAATATTGAGCTGTCAGCTAGTGCGCTACCATCCAAACGGCCCCAAACCAGACAGGTCACAGCTGCGGCTGCGGTTGGTGTTAATGTGAGACATGTGGAGGAGGGCCTCCCTAAAACCCCAAAATCCATGATGCAGTGAGTCATGGGCTATCCCTCCACGCGGGGGCTGAGGTTGGACTGGGACGTGGGAATTGGACTGGGCACGGTGATGGGGGGGCGGCTCTGAAGGGCACCACGGGCCTACTCCTCTGAGTCATCGCGCACCCCACCCTTCCATGACCACCCCTGAAACTTCTCCCTGCCTCGCCCCAGTCATTCCTTCCCCACGTTGAGATTTTAGCTGTTGTGGAGAAACATAACCCACATCTCACATGCTCTAACTTTAAGGCAGTGTAGATTCTTTTTCAGACATTTTTCTGCATTTCGTGGCTTCAGCTCAGTGTTTCAGCGCAGAAAACTGTTAAACTGGCTTCCTGATTCCTCACCTTAAACACAAAATGCTGTCCTTACACACAAAGAGCACAACACTAAAGCACCGCTCAGTCTTCAGTGTACAGCCGCCTCCTTTTAGCACAGGTTTTAATATTTATTATTAAATCTACAAATCACTGAATCAACACTTGCATTTGCAAGCATTTCACCTTACTGGAACATTACTACCCAGCAGCATCAGTTAGCAGCATTGCTAATCACTATGGCAGGAGTGGAAAGACAAAAAAAGAAACGGCACTTAGAAATTTTCTTTCTGTCAGATTACTGTTAAAATGCTCGACTGTGCTGTCTGTTACAGTCGGTTTAACTGTGGTTTAACGCTACATGCTTTCCTTGAAGTGATTTGACGCCTTGATTGAAAACAAACTCGGTGGTTGATACAGAGCAGAAAAACTGATGCACTGAATGAAAATCAATATTTCCTTGATTCACTGTCAGATCAAACTGGATTTTATTATCTATACTTAGAGAAATACCGCTTGTTCAGTAAATAGAATTAAAGTATTAAAACATCTTTCTTCCTAAAAAGTCTAATATTTTTCTCCTACTTATTCAATCTTGAGGAAACGACTGTTGCAGACTCCGTTTGAGCTTCAGTCATTGTTTGACGTTTGATTATTTAATGACCAAAATGCAGTGATGAGTATAGATTTGTGAATAAACATGCAAACTGCTGTGATACAGATTTAGTAAAGATTTGAGGTTAGAATTAGGAGCGTAGCATTTTGGGATCAGAGTTTTGCGGATATTATGTTGGTGTAATCTCAACCTGACTGATGGACACAGACCTAACGGCACCCCGGTTCGCTGCACTCTACCTGCATGGCGCTGATGCACAGGCTCCTGTGGATGACAAACTGGCTGAGGGCTGCGGACCTTTTGTAGCTGTTCCGACCGTGGACCATGAGGAGACGGCCCAAATGTTTGAACTGAGTCACCGAGAAGTCGGCAGCCAGCGAGGCCTGCTTTCCTTCCTGTCAAACACACAGCACAGAGGGCAGTGAGGACAAGCCGTGACGAGTCTTTGCTGACCTCAAACGCAGCCTTTTGGGTGCTTATCGTGAACTGATCGGACGGTGACAGATGCATTCATGTAGCTTGGTTATTTGGAAACACAAAAATCAGACAGAAGTTGGACAAATAGTCCCTAAAAAACATGAGATGAGGAAAAAGTCCAGCAGATTTTAATAAAGCGAGGAAATACAAAACCTTCAAATATGCTAACACTTAATAATCTGGACAGTTTCAAAAAATATATGTTTTCTACTGATTATTCTGCCATTTTTTTCTAAATGACTCGATTAACTGGTCTGTAAAATTACAAAAAGTTTGCTTGTTTTGTCCAGTGCAGGACAAAAGTACAAAACCCAAAGAAATGACGTTTACCGTCGCAGAAGACGAAGAAAGAAATGAACATTACTCAATCATCAAAGCTGCTGTTGACCTTCTGTTGACCTAATAACTGATTAAACACCACTGAAGCATCGTTTCAGCTCTGATAACCAGTCTCTTGCTACCTGTAATGGCTTTTCATAATGATGCTATTATCACTCTTTTGCTTTCGGTCATAAAAAAAGTTATGTGCCAGGTTATGTGGACACCTCAGTAAAATATTGCTCCCTGCAAAGAGACACTTCCATATTTAGCTGCTGGTAAAACCACAGGCTGTTGTTTATGCACTTGGGTTTGTTGTACGGATCACATAAACATGCTATAAAGTGTTAATCAGTGAGCTGGAGAAGTGCTGCTGTAGTACACAGATTTGTTAACATTGGTCAGAGCCAGGCTAGCCGCTAAGCTAAGCTAACTGGCTGTAGCTTTCGCTTTATTTTCCTCACACAGACATAACAGTGTTATTGATTCTGGTCGTATCATGGCTGACAGATGCATGAGGCCCACGTCTGAGCAAAGCAGCCATCTTAACAGGGAGTTTACAGAGAGGCGGGCTGAAGAGAGACTCTTACTTTTACTTAAGCTCAAAAGCATCCTGTCATCTTTGTTTCCTCTACTCAGACAATAGATCCTCATAAAGAGGAATCATCTGTGCGCACGTCTCTGAACGTGAGAGCGATCTTGGCAGGAAACACGAAGCGAAAATCTGTGAGAGCGGCACGTCAGTGCGAGGCGATGGGATGGACAGAGTCTTACTTTTCCCTCCACTCCCACGCCACAGTCGGCTTCCTGGATCATGCTGACATCGTTTCCTCCGTCCCCTAAGAGACAACAAAAGCCATGGAGGTGTCAGGATTCACATCAGTGATTCACCAACACAAACTGTTGGTGAGACTATTGTGTATGTGTCTTTCAGCAGACACTCCCTTAATTTGGCCTGATTAAGAGAAAAGAACTGCAGCCAAAGAAGAGAAAGTGACACGACTGCTTGGAATCTGCAGGATGAAGGGTGAGATACAGGGGCAGGGGCACAATAACACAATAAAATCATACATGAAACGTTCAGATTGCCTGATGTTCAGTCCGCTGAGCTGTGTTCCACTGTTAGCATTAAAGGATATGACTCAAGGACATCGACCACAGAATTTTGTAACATGATGAGATGATCATATCAAGATTCTTCTGACAGGCAATAACAACAATAACAAGAGTTATCACCCGGGCCTCGATGTCATCATCAAGGGATACGCAACCCAGATTCCAAAACAGCTGGGAGGCGGTACATGAAAACAGAATCAAACCATCTGCAGTCAAACTGTGTTTACTGACAGTTTCCTGAGCGCATCTATTAATCTCCTTCATCCAGTCATGTGTGAATGACAAGGATGCCCCTTTCATACCCAATCATGATACTATCACCTGCTACCACTGAGCCTGTTCACCTGTGGAATGATCCAAACAGGTGTTTTTGGAGCGTTCCACATCTTTCCCAGTCTTTGAAACGCGTCGCTGCATCAGATTCAGAATAAACAGATATTTACTAAAATCAATGAAGACGATGAGGTCAAAGATCAAATACTGTCACTTTGTACTGCTTTCAACTGAGTAGACGCCAACAGGGATTCTGTGCTTTATGTCTGCATTTAGATCTCTGCTTGATTGATTGTGGCATCTTATCAGCGCTTATACTGGGAGAGTTGGTGAGATAAGCAGGGGGTTGAATATGGGGAAAGGAAAGAAGTTGTTCAATGATCAAAACCCACAGAAAGAAAAAATAGAAAAGGGAGATCTCGCTGAAAGCTGCTGGGACTGAATCCCCTCATGAAAAAGCAGTTGGACAGTTTCTATTTTCGACTCACCTACAGCGCAGGTGAGCTTGCCTGTGCGCTCCTGCAGCAGCCGGACTATCTGAGCCTTCTGAGTGGGGGTGCATCGGCAGCAAACCACAGCCGGACACTGACACGCGAGCTCCATGAACTCATACTCGTAGTATTTCAGACAAACCTGCAAGAAACCCACCAGAACCGACGGGTGAGCAACACAGGCCACCGCACGTAACTGATCTCAACTGTGGATCTTTAACTCCTACTGCGGTTTAGAAAGTGACTCTAACCACAGATACCACTTCCAGAGATGCTTCGGTGGCAGTGATATTATCATGCGTCACACAGAGAACAAGTCAGAGTTTCATAAAGACAGACGAGTCAGTGTCAGACACACACAGATGCAGCCTGAGTTTACCTCAAGCGAGTCCCCCGATATCACCAGCGCGCAGTCGTGTTTTCTCCTGAAAGCGTTGAGCTCCAGGTGGGCTTCCCCTCGCGTTGTCACCTGTGGCAATGGCAACCGCACTTATAAATGCAAGCGCACACAAGGCACACTCACAAGACAAGAAAAAAATTATCAAAGATGACAATCTGCCAGCCTTCGCATCCTGATCGTTATCAGGCCGGACGCTGTGAAGAATGGCAGCTCGTCTCCATCCAGCTGCAAAGACGGCGAACGTTAGAGCAGCCAAACGTCCACCGAACGACACGGGTCACCACTGAGGCTGGATGAGGTGACTGAAGTCAATGTCACAAGTATTTTTCCTCATAAGATTTGATGATGCACTGATCAGACTTCTCCCCAGGCAGCCAAAATCTGTAGAAAAGTCACTCACTGCATGAGACTCACTGGGATTGTTCTCACGTATTTTGCAAGTTAGCACAAGGCCAAAAACCTCCATCACTTAGATCATGCACATATTTTAATTCTATTACTATTTCAATTGGAAAGTAAAGTAGAAAGTCATAACAGTAACGTAATCAGTGATTCACGATCATCAATATTTGGGAAATGTAAGCGAAATCACAACTAAAATGATCGCAGTGATGTAATGTAATGCAGCTGTGGTCCATGTTTCTGCGTTACACCAGAGAAAATATTCACCCTTTCAACCACACATTCTGTTGGCCTTTTAAGTCTAATTTTCCTGGAAAATTCCTTCACATAGCATGATTTTAAAAAACTATATCACTACATAAATCATGATAAATACCATATCAGCAGGGCACGACTGAGAAACGCACCCAGCAATACTAAATATTCATGTCAAGCAACTCTATTAAAACCTCCTATTTCAGCATTTCTAAACTGTATCTGAACCATGAAAAAATGTCAAATGGTTTAAAAGACACTATAATGTAGCTATAGAAGCAGATATTTGTGTTCATTAACATATTTGTGCGACCTCTCCTCCTCCTGCGTGCAGCTGTGAGTGCAGGCTGGTGTGTTAACAGATGCGTTAATATGACATATGTCTCCATAGGGGAAGTTGTGATTGTTGAAATGCATTAATAAACACTTCAAAATCCGCTGTGTCCTGTGTGCAGCTACATTATAGTGTGTTAGGAACTGCTTGTAGTGCTTTTAAGTGCTTAACATGGAGGATTAAAATAAAGCAAAGTACCAAAATCTCAACTGGAAAGCGGGAAAACTATTCCGCATTGTAACACAAATGTTGTCAGGTTCAAATATAGACTTAGAAATTCTCCAAAAATGCAGCACTGACAGGGCACAGTGTTAATCTGTCGACAAGAGTTTTGCTCTGGAATGAATATCCTTCAACCGCTGACTATTCATACGTCAATCCAGAGCAGCCCATTGGTGGCCACCAGGAAACTAATCCAGATGTATGTGTTGCAGGCCCAGTCAGCACTCCCCCGTCCGCTGGGACAGAGGTTTTCAAGCCCTGCCAACCATTGTTATTCTCTTCCAGTAACCGCAGTTGTACGCAAGTTGTAACCTTCCTATATGGCAGGCGCTCCCTCTACGCTGGCACGGCTCCAGAGGGGAAGGCAGAAGCGGACTACCAAAGCAGCGAGAGGGGCCGAAACCTGCAAAACAAATTAGGAAGTGAGCCCTCTGCATGTTCCCTCTGGGAGTGGTTCAGCTGGTTTCTCCTCTGTTGAGCGAAGGCCTGTTTGTTCTCTTTGACAGTGGTTTGGATGCTTTCGCTGGTGGGAGGTGATTTATTCAGCTGTGGATGCTGGCTCGGGCTGCGTGCGTAGTTGCGTGGGGCAGCGCGACCACTGGCTAACGGGCCGTGGTCGCGCGGAGGATGGATGCCCGTGGGTCGAGGAGTCAGGAAGCTGTCAGTGCTGCATTGAACTGGGATGAACCCTGCGGTGCTAAAATCAACTATAATCCACTTCATACACACAGAAAGGAAGAGGGGGCCTTGTCCTGCACTTACGGGTCTGAAAATATGGATGTCCTGGTTGCGGGTGATCAGATGGGCGTTCTTGGCGGTGCATGTGGCCGTTTCAAGTTTGTCTCCTGTCAGCATCCAAACCTACGCAGCAAACACACCATGATATTTAGATTCTTAAGATGCACGGATGTTTGGAGAGAATTTCCAGCTGGACTTGTAAATACATGAAGCCAAATGTATCCAGAACCTCTCTATTAAATCAGCTGACAAAAGCTTAATTCCAGGGATCAAAGACTAATCACGGACTTCATCAATCCACCTGTAGCTGCTCTGAGTTTGTGAGCTTACGGTGTCTTATGATCAGACTGGCTTACTTTATTATAACACTTCAAAAAGAAGACTTAAAGAATTGGATTTCTGCTGCTCGCAGCATTGAAAAAAAGGCATTTAGAAGCAGTAACGGGTCTTTCCTGCCTGCGATGATGCTTCTGCAGAAGTCTCCATTGGAACTACTTTCTAGAGAAGAAATGCTCTGTTGCAGCATGTACAGGCAGATAGAGCTAATGATTTTTAGAAATTTCACTTTAAATGACCTCCACTGTACTGTGGAGCAAATGAAACCAAACCTATCTGCACGGCTGTGCACCGCTGCAGACAAGTGAGAGAACAACTTTTTGTGTTTTGGGTGAACCGACTTTAAATTAAAAGGAGACGATCAGCCCAGCTTTTACTTTTGTGACTAATCCGCTTTCTGGTTCCCTTACAGAAACCAATTTTCCATATCATCCATCGGAAGTGTGCCAACCTACAACCACTGAAAACTTTCCTTACAGTCCATTCAAATTCCTGATAGCCTTGGCTCCGTTTTAGACTTAAAGGAGGCACTTGGATGAGGCTCGTTCATGTAGGTGGATATGAAAAACATATGTAGTGTACTTGTCTTGTTTCTATGTTTTGTTTGTTGCTACTGTGAGCTACGAGGCCGTCTGCCCCCCAGACCTTGATGCCTGCGTTGCGGAGGATCTCCAGGGTGGGCCTGACATCAGTCTGGAGCTGGTCCTCCACCCCGGTCAGACACAGCAGCTCCATCTCCATCTCGAGGCTCTCAATCACTGTGGCCACCTTCAGAGAGCGGTCATGGACGCTCAGCTTGGCCTGGACGTATCGCGCCTGGGGAGCGGGAGAGGGAGGGGGACGTTTTGAGTGGGAGGAGATTAAATTAGGATAAATAAGGTAGAATCATCGCAAGAGCAAAGAAGGGAAACAGCCAGGGACAGAGGGAGAAAATACCAATATGGCCACCAGCTGTGGAAGCCACGACAAACACAAAAAAATTCAACAGGGATGCCTCACGCAGGGCGCACACACACGAGCAGAGTGTTTTCCACCTACACACAGATGAAACTGCTCACACACAAACTTGCATATTGCCTACGAAAGTTTCAGTTTCAGTCCTAATTACAGATATTTGCTTGCAAGCAACTCTTAACGCTCCCATGTTTCAGAAAGCTGGGAACGCAGAACAGACATGATTATTGGCTAACGCCCATCTTCAGCGCTCCAGCTCCAGGGCAATTTGCGAGTGAGATAAAGCAAAAACAATCTGCGAGTGACTCATACAGGAACACAAACTGTGTGTGTGACTCAGTTGGTGAGTCATTGCTGCCCACCAGCTCTGCTCACACAATTATACACTTCAGTCATGGGCCTGGGGCTCAAGACTGCAGGGGAGACAACCCAGCCCTGTTCAAACAATGAGTGGGGCCTGGGTGTGCGTGGGGGAGGGTGGGAGAACGGACTGGACCCTCTCATTATCCACAGCACACTTTGACATTTTGAAATACTGAACATCAGATATCACTCTGCGTGTGTGTGTGTGTGTGTGTGCTGCTGATATTTACCAGCTATAAGGACTTTATCAAACAAGCTAGAAGTGGAGGTACTGTCTTGTTCTCGGGTGAACCTGAGATCCAGTCCCTCAGCTCGGCCTCAGTTCGGCACTTACCTCAAAGTCTTGATACTGCTCCTCTGTCAGGGACTTCTTGGAGACCACGAGGACCCTCAGGCCTTCCCTCGCCATGTTTCCGCACTGCAAGACAGAGGCAACATCTGGAGTCAGCAGTCTGTGAAAATCACTGCTGTTCTATACGTCACGTGTGGTGAAAAAGAAGGAAATCTACCTCCTCTTCCAGCCAATCGTTGTACTGGACGATGCCTGCCATCACCACATCAGCACCCTTCATGTAGAACGTGATCTCTCCTGTAGATTCATCCTGGGAAACAATCATTCCCAATTTATTCAGCGTGACAAACAAACAGGATATACAAACCTGGCAGACATTACATGCCCGGGTCTGTTTCACTCAGAAGGGATTTCCACTTCGTGCCCACGTGAGCCGAAGTGCACGTGCGCCGCTTTATGATTTCGCGTTGCCTAGAAATGCACAACTTATTTTGGTATTCACGAGGGGTTTCGAAAAGCGTTTGAAAATATTATCACGAGGAAGTTGAGTTTAAAAATCCCAGGCTTCCTGAGCTACGGCCCAGCCAACAAAAATAAAGTTAGTCATCAGACTTAGTCAGAGGTTATTATAAGGTGAGACAATATGCTTTAATATCAGTCTGTTTTTCTTTTGTTTGTCTCGTTGAAGCCAGTGTCAAGCTCTAATCACCCCCCTAGCAACAAGCACTGACCTACATTGTACTAATGTTTATAAGTAATATTTAAGCAACTGAGCAAACAAACAAATACATTTCTTTGAAGCACATAAGAAAACAAAACAGCTGCTGAAACTTAACTGACAGACGAGAACATAAATCACAAACACCTCCATGGTGTTGGCACTCACTCGCACTATGATGCCCATCCTCTTGCTCTCATAGGTGAAGGGGAATATCTGCAGGATGGTGAAGTTCAGTATTTGGCCAGTAGGGGTCCGCAGCTGCATGGAGGACTGGTCTCTTCCCACCAGCGTCAGGCCAACGCTCTCAGTCCACTGCACCAGCGACACCTACCAACACCACATGTAAAGGCTTCAGTGGGAGCTCATAGAAGTGGATATGGGTGAATTTAACTGTTGGCATTTTGTATTGTCACCAACTAATAAAATAATTCAGATGTGTTATAATATCAGGTACAAACTGCAAGTGAGAAGCGTGACCGCTGCTCAGGGTGTTTATTATTCTAAAGCCATTCTGTCAATGTGGTGTTCCATTACTCTAATGACAAAGAGAGCAGAGAAGGGCACTTTGGGCCGAGCAGCACGTCAGAGAGCACAGCAACCATTCACTTTCCATCAATAGCTCAAGCATTTCCAGCACTCAAGACTATTGATTGATAAACGAGGGACATGTCCATTTCTGAGCTGAAAATATTGTTTTGTCTTGATTCTTTCTGAAGGACACAGCAAACGACATCCATTAATACGATGTTAACTGCGTGGGGAGGAAAAGAGGGCACATGACATTGCCCAATAACTTCCAGACCAGGAGCCAGATCACAAACCCAATTCATCATCCATCCTCTGACAGCTCTAACAGCACAGCCGCCAAATGGACACAGATGAGAGACGAACGGCGAACATCGCCAGGTTCCAGCTCCAATTTTATGACCGCAGATTTCGCAGTTCTGAAACTCTTTATTTTGGAAATACATGACCGTGTAGTCTGACAATGCCTGGCCAGCAGCACTTGAACGTCAGAAAAGCTCTGACTACCGTAATGTTTGTCATCCAGGTTGGGAAATATGAAGATTGTGCTTAGTCACAGTCTAGGAACAGTCACAGCGGAGGCATTCTGGGATCTGGCGCTGGCCACAACAGCACCACCTTGTAACAGCAGCATCTGGGTTGGCTGCAGATTTCTAACTGGACTGAATAATGCTGCATGCAGTTGCCTTGACTCAGATCTACCACATGGTTTTTTTATGAGCTGAAGAGCAAAGTGATTCAGATATCAGCTATCCTCTGTGAATCACACATAACAAAAGTCACCCAGGACATTAACGCCTGAGGGGGGAAATCCTACTTTCCTTTGCATGCAGATATCTTTAAGAAAGCGTGTAGGAAAACATCACCTTTGACTGCATTGGTAAAACCATGCATTCAACAGTCACTGACACTGTGTCCATAGAGCTCACAGCCAAAACCAGATCTATATTAAGACTTCCTGAACGCTGAAGGAAAGCAAACTGAATCTAGATTGTATCAAACTCATACAATGCACCCTTCAGGGCTCCGAAACGCAAAGAAAACAGTTGAACTTTTTATCCAGCGTGACCTAAAAGAATAAAACGGCTCAGTTTCCTTCCCACACTATAAGCCACAGGTCTTTAATCACGACAGATGTACTGGGCTCTATCAAAATATGCTATCAAAGAGGAAATTCAAAAGGGGATAAGTGCAATGGGCCGGGGAGCACATTAAGGAAATCCGTATTTACGCCGCAGGAAATGGATCCAAGTCGAATTCCGCAGCCCTCTTCCTGATGTTCAAAGAATTCATACAGATCAAGGACATAAATGTGGGACGCCGTTCGGCCTCTGAACGTTCCCCTTCAATAGTGAAGACACTCAAAACCAAGAAGTCTGTCCTGCTGTCAGGCCTCCCGTGTCTGTTCTTGAGAAAATGACGTTAACGTAGATTAAGCGTACATTCCCCAAAAGGCCAAGCTGAAGTATATCAACACGGACATGTAGGTATTTGCCTGTGTGTATTTGTGTGTATTTACATGTACCATCTGATGGATATACTGCAGCTGGACTCATAATAAATGTGGGAAAAGTCTACATGTATGATTCCACACAGACACACAGAGAAAAAAGCAGAGCGATAAATCAGCAGCTGTTTAAATTGTCTCTCTTTTTGTGAAGCACTTTCAGCTGCATTTGTAATATGAAAGCTTCCACCGTGTGCGCATACAGTTCCTTATCATTAGTGCTGTTATTATCATAACTCAAACAGGATGGGCTTGCACGTTTTCTCAGTCCAGTCCAGACTGTTGGTCAACTAAAAAAACAGGATGAGGCGGACTAACAGAATATTCTCAGTCTTCTAAGGAGCATTTAACTCCTGATAAAATGACGAACGCCACTAAAACCGCAGCGACACGTCTGCGGTTCCGCGTGGTGAGCCGTCGTACCTCATCGGGGCTGGAGGCCTGGTAGACCCTGCACGTGTCTTCGTAATGCTGCTCGGCCTCGGCCTGGTCTGTCACACCGTTGGACTCGTACACCGGCGTCACGTTGTGCACCAGGGCGATGGCCTTCACAGCCTCGTGAACTCTACTGCTGATGGTTTTGCGGACCTTCGTGGCTGCCGGAGCTCTGGAGGCTGGAAGGTCATGGGTGGGCTGAAGGGAATTACAGAAGGTGCTGTGATCAAAAGAAGGCATGCAGGCATCTGAGAAGAGTTATAACATGCTTTCTAATGGGAGGCTTTCATTTGACTCAAGGTTTTTCTAAGAGTGGGCAGCTATTGTAGTCAATCTGTACTGTGTGGAAAAAAAGACGCTGTATGAGTGACTGAAAACCTGCGGCGTTAAACTGGAAAGTAAACAAGATGTACGAACACTTACATAACTCCTCTATACAACAACACACAAAGCTACTCTGAAAGCACAGATTGCTAACTGGAGGTGTGGAGGTTTTAGTCTGAGAAACGAGCCGCTTCACTAAGCCCAGTTTCAATCACCGCTGCGATAGCGGCCTGTAAACATAACCAGATGTGTAAAGTAAATATGAACAATTTGCTATTTTTAGCAGACTGTGCGTTCCAGGGGTTAATGGCAGCGTCATTAAAGAAGTCCGGTCAGTGCTCTGCTTGTGGGCTAATCCTGTTTCCTGCTTCACTAACCTCTGGTGTCGAGGGGGACAAAGAGTGTCATCTGAGGTCAGGAAGCATTCAGCCAAACAATAATCACAAACTGATCTGTTCCTGAAAACAATGCTCGTGTCTGTTTGTTTGACCTTTTCCCAAGATTTTGGAATTTCAATCTTTTGTTTTGTTTGTTTTCTGAATGCTCTGGGTGAATTCTTTCATTTTCAGTCATTTCGTCTCTGTGGCGGACACGGAGCAGTGCTCAGGCTGCGGCGCTTACCTGCGTGTAGGCGCTGAATACATGACTTTGTACTTCGTCCATGGAGTCCATCCCATATGCCACAGTTCCAAGGTGGAGCCGCCTGAACACCATTTCATTCTGAGTCAGGGTCCCTGGTAAAGGTGACATGACAGGCAGTCAAAGCTAATTTCAGCATCATGCTACATGTGACACTTCTGCATAAAGACTGACAGCAGAAAATATGAACCAGCGTTTTAAATTTTGGATGCTACGTGAATATAATTTTGGAAACTGACCCTTCCAGCTTCAAAACTTCTGCAAAAGTATTCCTACACCTTCCCCAGGCTGAGATTTACAAACATGAATCAGTCACTTAAAGCAGAGTTTGCATGTCACATGTGGTGACTGGAGAAAAAAAGTGGAAAGAAAACCAGAAGCCGTCCCTTCGACACTGCGCACAGCCTCCGTATCCTCACACTCACTTTAAAAGCATTTTCCGCCAGTATATCAAAAAGACCTCGGGGGCCTCGCGCGTACATTAGCCTGACCCGCAGACCCCGCCGGCCTTATCGCAGTCTGGATGGGAAATGGCTGATCATTTTATTGGGCATGAGGGCTGTAAATCTGACGTGTAACACCTCGCGCCTCAGGAAACGCACTAGTGGAGGTGTTGTGCTCTAAAGGTGTGTATGGATGAGAGACTTTGGGCTTTTTTATGATTTAAGGGTCCAATAAGTAGCAGGTCTCCAAGAACAGAGACCCCACCACACAGCAAACCCCCCCCCAGGAAAGGAAACGACTTAACTCTGTCCCACTGGATACTTCCTTGGCAAATCCCCAGCACTGAAAGCTTTCATTGCAGCGCTCCACACGGTGGCACAATCAAAGGTTTATAACAGAAAGTGTGCTGCTTCTCACAGGCTCACCTGTTTTGTCAGTCAGCAGGTAGGAGATGCGCCCGAGCTGTTCAGGTATGGTGCTGGCCCTCACCATCGTCCCGGGGATCTTGGAGTCTTTCTTAATCATCCAGCTGAAAACTATCTTTCCCATATCCAGATTGACACGCAAACTTCATCACACAAAAACAGCAAATGAGCGCTTTTCAACTCCTCACGGTCAACACAATGCAACACCGCAGAGGGCTTTGAAGTGGAGGAGCTGAAGCCCTACCTGATGGGCACAATGTTAGAGAAGAGCAGCAGGAAGCGAAAGATCTGAAGGTACCACCGGCCAGCGAAGTGCTGCAGGGCCACCATCACCAGTGACACCACCACCAGAGCTCCAAACAGGATCTTAGTCAAGCAGTTCACTTCCAAGTCAAACAAACCCACCTGCCACGAGCGACAGAGGCAAACATTAGGACAAATTTCAACAGAAACGCTCTATGTAATATGTAAATCTAAGTAAATCTGCGACTTAAAAGCACAAAATCAAACCAAACTAAATATATCTTCATGCACAGCAAGCGATCAAACGTTGGTCTTCAGGCTCTGGTTCACGCTACTGTACCTTGTGCCTCGGGTTGGAGGTGTTCATGACACTGCGCAGCTCCCTGCCTGTGTAAATCACAACCCCCACCACAGTGCCTGCAGCGAGGGGGAGAAAAAGACCTTAAAAAGCTGCCCAGGTCAATATAATAAAGGGACAACATAAAACACAGTATGTCCAGAAGATGTTTCCCAGACTTATAATCCTGACATGAGTGGACATTTGGATTAAAGGATGCATATTTCAAATTGCGTAATGGGAAACATACGACAGCGCGGTTTAAAGTGGATTAAATCTGCTGTGGAAGGAGCACACTTTCTTTAGCATTACGCTGAGCAGCCCCCCGAGCTATTAATAAATGAGCAAAACGTCTGACTGTGTGTGTGTGTGTGTTTGGTGAGAAGTCGTAAGATGAACAGTTTGAAGGAAGCGACGCTTCAGTGCTGCTCTGTGGGTTAGGAGCAAAGGCTGGTCCTGGTTATTTCCTGGTTATTAGCTGCCTCTTCAGCAGAGCTGCACCATCAGTCACACATTTACCAGAGGCGACCACGCTGCTGGCCCACAGAGTGTTCTCGATGCTGAGGCTTTCGTTGACCGGAGGGTCCCCGTCCTCCTGTAACACCACAAATATACGAAATGATGCGCGAGGACAGAAAAACGGTCAAATACCTGCTGTCTTTGTCAAAAGGACATTTTGTAAATGTGTGATATAAACACTCACTCTGGTGAAAGTTCCAATAAAGTTGTGGATATCAATGTTTGGTTCTTCGGCGTACACATATGATCTGATCTGCAGAAGGTCCTGAGAGACATCACAACGGTTCAGGATCAGTGATGCAGGAAAAGGCGACGGGAATAAAAATGAATGATGGAGAAGAAAAGAGCTGTGTGGTTTGCTGTTGATGCAGTAGCAGAGTTTCCTCCGTGGTCTCTATTTTCATTGCTGAGGCTTTGCTTGAGGCTATAACTACAAGCGATACCGTTCAAAACTTCAAATAATCGATGATCATTTGGTCTGTAAAATGTCAGAAAACAGTGAAAGGCGCCAGTTTCCCAAATTAACATCTTCAATGTGTCTGGTTTTGTCCAACAAATAGACCAAAACCAAAAACATTCAATTCATTATCATCAAGAAAACCATCTGAGAAATCACAATCAGTGATTTTTTTTGGCATTTTTACTTAAAAACTGACTTAACACAATGATAAAAATTGCCACCAGTTTATTTTCTGATGGATGAATTGATTAATCAGCTAATCGTTTCAGCTCTAAACCAACATTATCAGTTTGCCAGCAGCAGCCAAACTTCACCTCAGCTACGTAACAACAGTCTGTAAAACCTGTAAAACATTTATTCACTTAGTTGTCTTGTGAAATATAAAAACATCAGCTGGAGTCTTTGCTCTGAAGAACTGCTCACACACTGAGGAGCTCTTTGAAGAGCTCGGGCCTGAGGGGAACCTTCAGTCACGACGGTTTCTGATGACGAGGCCGCCCTGCGCTCGCGTTAAATCACCACTCTGTGCTAATGAAAGACTTCACTGAAGATCGTGTTCAGCACGTGCAGTTACTCACATATTCAGGAAGAAACACGACACAGCAGCTGCACAAACGCAGCGCTCGACGTACAATCCCCCCCCCAGCGTCCTGCTTACTACCTCTCCATCTTTATTTTATGACTCACGGCAGCAGTCGGCAGCCTCTGCGTGCAGGCCACTGGGAGGCGTAGTTTCCAGTCCGTCTCCCCGTCCAGCTGGTCAGTCCGCAGGAAGCAGGAGCCTGGGAAGGAGAGGACAGGAGCTGTCACTGACGCCGGGTGCAGACACATTCACCCCTAGAGGGCAACAATAGACGGGCTTTTAGCTAAAGGACACATCACACATCCCTCATTCCTGATGATTCATCGATTGTGCAAATCATCACTTCTATATTTCAGCAGGCTCTGAAGGCTCCTGTCAACTGTCGCTGCTTCTGGATTATATCTGCTCTAACCCACAAGTTCCCAGTTTGAATAAACACATGAAAAAGGGGCAATAAGACAATTTAGCATGGAGTCGCGGATGAATAGCAGGAACCTCTGTGAGCGGGACAAAGCTGCACTTTACTGTTGGGACAGACGTGAAGGCATCCACACAGCCCATCCCCCCGCTGCCCCGCATGCGTCATCCTGCCCAAAACTCCCAGCCCTGGCCTAGGCTCTTCATAATTGACCTAATGGCCTCCACATGGAAGAGAGATAACCGAGCACTATTTCCAGTAAAACAAAGCTGCTGTTTTTCTTTCCATAGGAGCGGCTCCTCTTACAGAGCTGCGTTTCTGGAGGCTGAAGATGAATCATCTCCCTGCGATGGCATTAATGCTGTGCTGAGCCCTGGAGGTTGTTATTTTGAATGGACTTGTGTGTATTTTGTATATGTGCAAATAAACAATGCGATGCAATTCACTAAGTGTGCTATCCCTGACAAATCTGCTCCTAATCCATATTTGATTATTCAGATGAGGCATCCTCCTCTCATGTCTCCGGTTTTGTCTTTGCATTTGATTTTTGTGTGTCCCTCCACTTTCCTTTTTCATTATCTTCTCATTTGACAGACAAAATTACTCATAGACGAAGATGAAGAGAAAACGCTTTTGTCTGCAGAGTCCGTCTCACCATTACTCTCCACCCAACCGCGCTCTGAGTGATAGTTCAGTACTGGACTCAATTACAATTTAGACATTGTAGGACTTCCTGTCCTGGCTCAGGGCTAATCCCTGCACCTCAGCGCCTTTTTAAACAAGTCATTTCCCGGGCCGGCCAGCCAGGCAGCCGGCTCGTTGTGGAGATCTGGATGAATGACCAGCAGATGTTTACCATTTCTTTCAGAGGTCCTTAAAAAGATCATGTCAGCAGGAACGCGCTGGTTCTACAAAGAAAGGCAGAAAGAAAAACATGACTTCAGCATCACTTCCTGATCCTGCACCCGCTCTGCTCTTTAACTGCACAAAAGTACAACTTTTAGCTTTTCCTGTGCCACATTACCAGCAGCCAGTCAGTCAAAATAATAAGCCCTGCAGCAAATCATCCTGTCGTGGCCTGAACGGGACCCTGACCGGGTTTTACACTCTGCCTGACCTGCTCCCTGTACGACACCGCACAAATTCTGCGTTCAGTTCATCCGGACAGCCTCCCAAAAGCTGATCTGTGCATGGATTATTGCTAAGTGGTCGATACTCGAATAAAGATTATTCAAATGCAGGTCAGTTAAAAGAGTTCATGCTCAATCACTCAGTCATATCGGTGAAAGGACAACATGTGTGACCTTTCCTTCAGCTGCGTTGAAACGAGCTGGACTCACTTCTCGTATTTCATGTACAAAGAGCAGAGACAGTCCGCTCTGTCCACCAGAAGAGTGAAACCTGAGACTAACTTAGACCTTTTAAACAACTACAAACTACAAATGAGGGTTTCAAGATGAGGAAATAGTAAAAATAATACATAATCGAGTTTGCGTTTAAGATCTAATCAAAGGCGTTCTGTGTGTGCATTGAGTCTGACAGGCTGTGGCTCAGCATTGATCACAAGATTACAAAATCTTTACTAACTCCTTTCACCTCAGTCACCAGAGCAGCGCAGATTAACAGCCCCCTCATTACTCGCTGTCATACAAACGGTAACTTGACAGTCCTGAAAAGCAGAACTATTCGCAGGTGTGGATTAAACAATCTTTAACAAACCTTTTCCACGATTATAAGATCTCCAACTTGAATGCTGCTGCTTTTAACCTTCACTGTGCCTGAAACACACAACAGATTGGAAAGTTAATGCGGTGTTTTGAAACTCTGGACGTGACTTGATGAGTTGAAGAGTGAACTTTCTGAGCATTTAATGAAATAGATGCTTCAAGGAAAACCACACAAGGTTCCCCTGTGTTAAATCCAACATGGCTCCAGCCGCTCACGTCTTCCCGGGGTGAACTGCTGTCCCGCACGCCTCAGCGGTCACCCCCGTGAATCTGAGAGAGCAATTTTCCTCACAGATTTGAAAGAATGCTGGGGGAGTTGAGCCTTTTCTCTCATTTCATTTGGAATGAACGGGCGAAACTGTTTGGAAGAGATCACTGACCCTTGACCTCTGTCGCGACCTCAGGGCTTTGCATATGTAAGACATTAAAGCACATTAATATTGCTATGCGTTCGGGTTCAAGGGACTTCACGTGAGCGTTCTGCTCCACTAAAGCCCAAACACTTCACAGAGGAACACAAGCAACAGCTTTCAGGAGGAAAATATATCTCATATCTAATATAAAAGATGAAGCTTTGATTGATATAAGCCAGCGTTTTTTGGCACACTTGTTGCTAAATATCAATCAACTGATCAGCCGATCTGTCGAAATCAGGCTGATTTTATTCTGATAATCGATTAATCTTGTTCCAGCTTCTCAAAAGGAAAGAAGTGTTGCTTTTCTTTGTCTTACATGTCAGGAAACTGAACAGCACTGCTTTTTTGGCTGAATGAAAAGTAATTTGAAAGCATCCTCCATGAGCGGAGGGAAACTATTTCGCCCATTTTTTGCTTTTTTTTCCACATTTTATGGACAAAACTAAACAGAACAACTTCACCCAGTTTACTCCAACCCACCAAAACAACACACCAAGTTCTGACATCATAAAGCTTCTATAAAGCACAAGATATGCACGGGGGCCGCTATCATGGAGGCAACCAGTCATTGTGTTTATGGGTAAAACAAGCTGCCACATCAAAGGGGAAAAGTGATGGAAACCACAAGAGGTCTCCTGCCTTTTATTGCTGGTAGCACTTTATACCAAGGCCTCTTATGTACACTTTTACATCTCTGCTTTGAATTACCCACCATTTCCCCTAGCCCCAATAAGCTTTAACAGGACCAACCTCCTACAGTTAATAGACGCTGATGCTGAGAAATAAGCAACGTGGTTCAGATATCAACAGGAGGAAGCGTAAGCAGCGTCCAGGCCTCTAATCCGTACCTCTGGTTGAAAGCTTGCTGTAAATCTGAGAGTTCACTTCTTTGTCTCGAATGTAGCATCTTATTTCTTCAACTGCCTCCCTGATGACGGTGACAATCAAAACGAGCCCCTGGAGGGTGAAATGTCAAAGAGAAACGAGTTATTTTCTCCAGAGCGGAGAGCAGCTGACCAGCTTTACATATGTGAAAGCTGTGGAAAGTGCGTTTGAGGGAAATACTGAAGATTTACGTCACAAAATACCGAGAGGCACAAATTCAGCATGAAAAAAGCAACGGACTGACTATGATAATAAAGAAGGAAGGGAGGAAAGCTTTGTGGCACATACCAAAGGGACCCAGTAGGTGTAGAGAGCGCCTAGACGCAGCTCGTTGACAAACTGGGAGCAGGCCAAGAGCAAAAAGTACAAGTTGAAGAAGTACTTGAACTGATTGAAGAGAACCTGCGAACATAAAGCACAGAAGCACGGAGTGAGACGTTTGCTGTGTGGAAAGTCAGCGTGCATATCTGACATTTACTGCAAGCCTTTTTTTTTTTTTTTTTTTTAGGCCATGACTGACGACTGATTTTGATAGAAAACGTATTCGGCCTCCGTCTGCCGCGTTACGACATCGCTTTGGTGACCTGAGGATGAAAAGTCGTCTGTGGAAATGAAAAATGAGTTCAGGTAAAACATTTTTCTCGACACAACAGACCAAACAGTTAATCTACTGAGAATATGAACAGCAAATGAGCCTTACATGAAAATCAAACGCAAGTTTCTAAATGAAATCCTGTGTATTAAAAATCAAACTGATGCAAAAATATTCCTGAATATAAACAGTATGACAAAATCTTTGACTGCAGACAAATTCATATGATCTCATGCTGACATGTGACCCACGCCTAGTAAAAAGTAAAAAATGTTCAGTGTAGCCCAGCTTTAACCTCGGACTCGTACACTGAACACTGTGACACATAAAGTAGTTTTTCCTGCACTTGTGTCAGTCTTTAAATTAACACTCATGCAACAGCTTTGCTCAATTTCATTACCACCAGCGTGCAAGATTACTACCAAGTCAAAAGCTGTGTCTTCACATGGCTACTGTGCGTCATTTCCAAAGCTGCTGCCACATGCAGATCATGAAACATCAAGACTACAGTCTGTTCCAGTGACAAGAACTTCTTGACATGAACCAAAGTCAATAAAAAGCATCATTATTTGCAATGCAAAAAAAGGCTTTGCTCTTGTCTTCTGCTTCCCAAACAAATCTGAGCTACTTTCAATGTCTGACTTCACGAACAAAAAAAAAAAAGCATAAGATCTTAAGACAACTGAATGTCCGGAAAACAAATGCATATGTAAATCAGGCGGGGAGACACACAGCTTAGTAAACCCTGTCCATGTGATCATGAAGCGCTTTGAGACCGTGCAGCTGTTTGTCCACATGAGGCCGAAACTATCAAACGCTGTCTCACTTTAGATCATCTTCATTTTCACGTGAGACATTCCGACTAATGATCTTCTCATACTGCCGGCGTGCCAGCTGAGGAAAGTGATCAATATTTTATTTACTAAACCAACCTCACCAGCATTTCAGTCCAGCACGTTCCCATGAGAGTGCAAACTGTGCATCTGTCAGAAAACGCCCTCTGGATTAATACATATAGGTAAAATATAACCATCCATACATATGCTAACAGGCAGGAGTTTGGGAAACAAGACTACAGCAGTCTTAGATTAAACTAAAGAAATATGAGCCTAAAAACACAAATAATATTCATATCTGAGGAAGGTATCTGATCCAGAGCTGAGACACAATGTTCATCTACAACTATTTGGATAATTTAGTTTTAGTCCCTTTGAAGCTAAAATGCCAAACATTCGCTGGCACCGGCCTCTCAGACCTGACTTTCTTCTGTTTTATGTTGCTGTAAACTGAGTATCTTTGGGTTCTGACCTGTTATAACACCTTGGACTCCACAAAGTCCACATGGAAATTTTTCTTTTCTAACAATTTAGAGACTTAATTATTAATCTGGAAAATAACTGCAGCCCTCATGTGATCCACAGCAATTTAAAATGAGTCAAACATTACAATGAGCTTCGATGTCCTGACCACCCACAATGTTAGCACTGAACAGCGAGGAGTGAAAGATGACAGCCAAGATGACCACAGTCCTGAGATTATGACTGTCTTAAAAGGAAAATATGGCAGACGAGTGACAGCGAATCAGAGCCAGGCTGAGAGAGCTGGGTGGTGGTTCGGGGGTTAAAAGGGAGGGAGGGTGGAGGGGTGACCTCTGACTGACACTAACCGCAGGCAGGAAGGTGAAGAAGTTGTACTTCTGGTTGTTAATGACATTCCTGGGGTACCTCTGCTCCCTCTTTTCTGGGTGGCCGAGCCACACGGTGCGGGGACGGAAGTCACCCAAGCCACAGCATCTCGACCACGGGCAGCACCTGAGGGGAAGACGTCGAGGAATTTCACGTTTAATCTCACCATTTTGTTCAACAGCGATCACGAAAAACAAGTCAATGTTTAGGATTTAGATGATTAACTTGGGCTGTGTCACTTCAAAATGAAGACTCTGTAGTTGTGTGACACTGTCAAGACTACGGCTCCATTTTTAATGAATTTCCCGTCACAGCTCTTAGTTAATGTGTTGCTTACTGCAGCTACAAACCCACAGAACAGACAAGGCTTGACTAAAGATCCATGACCATGGAGTCCGGAGAGATTATGCCTTACAGAATAAATATTAACCTCATGAGGAAAAGGGTGGCCACTCCCTTCCATCTACCCAAAGAAAACATAGCATATCAATCAGCTAAGAGCCCAGTGACTTCCTGATTAATAATTGAATGACTGTGTTATAAAGTTATAAAACACTGACAATAAAGAAAATATAGGTGTGACAAATAAAAAAAAGCCTGCATTAGCTGCAGACTATTTAGAGATTAAGGAAACAACAGTTTTATGACATGACTCAGATTTTTAAACGCCTTCACAGCATTCAGGTGGCACGGTGGCACAAGTGGTAACACTGTCGCCTCACAGCTAGAAGGTCCCAGGTGTCCCGCTGTGGGCGCTGGTGGCGTGTCCTCCACCATGCCTTCAGTGCCTGCTGCTCGAGGAAAAAGGGGCCTTTCTGTGTGGAGTTTGCATGTTCTCCCCGTGCTCACCTGGGGTATCCTCCATAAAAATACCCCCACTAAAAACATGCAAGAAGATCACCACCTGACCAATGGTGACAACAATGGAACCGGTCCCCGGGCGCTGGTCGATTAGCAGCCCACCGCTCCTGGTCTGCCGTGGAGGAAGGTTTGACCATGGATGGGTCAAAAGCGGAGAAAGAATTTCACAAATGCATGGCGTGTGCAGTTTCCCTCCTCAACTCTGCATGTTGTGTGTTAAAAAAATTGTGATGAATAAAAAGGAATCTTAATTCACTGTCCACAAGCCGTCTGCTGGACACGGCATCTTGTCCACTGCTGTTAATTTCTGGAGTTAAGTGTGTGATAAGACCTGCAGTGGATGAAACACAAGGTTGCTTCAGTTTCGGGGGCCTGGTGTTGTGCATGCTGGCTCACTGTGGTACTGCCATGGCTAACTGGAACAGGTGAACAGCATGAAGCCTTTATTAATATCTATTAGTAACACCTGTGCTTTTCCTGCCATGGTAAGTCAGAATGTCTGCTGTGAGCAAGATCCATGCATTCACTCACACACACTCACACACACACACACACACACACACACACACACACACAAAATCTTCCCACAAAACCTTGTGCAACACTGAGTTTGCAAGTTATGCACCTTTTGTGAGAGGCACTCCCATTGCCACGCCCCCCTTGAGTCAACCAGCCTGAACACCAACGCACACCTTCACACACACACACACACACACACACTTGACCAACATGCCAAATTTCAGCTTGCTGGGATGAAAACTGTGGCTGCCAAAGGGTGGGGAAATCTTTGCAGACCAAAGGCAAAACGCTTACAGAGCTGCTGCAGCTGAAAAACATGGCCATTAAAACTTCCCTGAAAGCATGTTGTCATACTCAAAAGTCTTGTTTTGTCCAACCAGCTGCGGAAATCCTGCAAATCCTCACATTGAAGAAGCCAAAACAAGTTAATGTTTGACATTTGACTGCAATCTTTCGGTTCTGTATTGCACTGAGCTGCCAGTTTATTAGGAACACTTAGCTAAAACCAAGGTGGTCTGATGCAACAGTAATGCTGTTTTTACTGAAACTGCTTTGAGAGCTGCTGATATTATGCAGTGCTATTGATCTGTGCTGCATAATACAGAGAAATGTGTGTGTTTTAACGCAGCCTACCCTCTGGTGTAAAACAGGACACCTTCACGTTGATGGAGGTGGGATGTATTGTACTTTTGTACTGGACTGCCTTAGTCTAAGCTAGGTGAGTGTACACCTTCCATGTCAGAGGATGGGCAGGTGAGCTGAGGGCAATGATGGATCAGGTTTGACTCTAACTAGAATGCTAACAGCAGGAAACTTGTAGCAGCTAGCTTCAATGTGTCTGCCTTATGAGCAGCTAATTAGCGGTTCCTCACTCTTTGTTCAGTGTGTCATCAGAGGCGGTGACATCAGCCTGGCCGCCTCAGCAGACCACTGGCTGCATGTCAGCCCTGTCGGTGCCTCTTCCTCATCATTTTGCAGGCCTGCCCCGTTACGTGCCGGTCAAAATAAACCTGCATCACGTAGCTAGCACGAGAAATTAGCATACAGTTCTGTAAAGTCGGGGCCTACATTCGTGCTCTTTGAGCTCCGAGCAAATATTGACATCATGGGCGTCATGCACTTGTTCCGACTGTAGCCCGGAATAAGGATGCCTCTGGCAGCTCTAGCTAGCTCTTAAAGGCTAAAATGAATGGCCGCATCGTTTTTATTAACAAATATGTATCTGTTAGCCGTCGTTTCCCCCCCTTGCTGCTCTTTTCCCCTGAAACCCGCCGCCGTTTAGCTAGTTTTTGAGACACCGTCGACGCTCCGGTGAACGTTTAAACGGCTGATGTGACATCAGCAGAAGCTCGCGAGCGAAACACGTTTAAAAGACAATAAAAATGGCTCCCAGTCGATATTCCCGCTATGTTTAACGGTCTTACCCATTCCTGTGTTTACTGTCGTGTCTTTTCTGCCGTCTCACGGGCTGCAGCGGGATGTTGTCGGTCATTCCTGCGGCTCCCGGCGGCGGGTGGAGGCTGTCGGCGGTCCGCCTGGCTGTGGCGGCGCTGGGCGGAGGCTCCGCAGCTGTCAGTCAGACAGGACGGTTCAGCGGAGTCAGCTGGGACGCGAAGAGCGCTGATCTGACCCGTTTCATCACGAAATATTTGGATTTTTAGACCTCTACTTGTCCAGGACTAAATAAAATATAAGCAGAATCAGTCTTGAGTAGGCTGCATCTTTACAATTTATAGGATAGTAGAAATAGACATGCAGCTAAAAAAGAAGGACACCAAAATAAACATAGAATAATTACATACATACAAGTAACCCAGGTGTGGAAATAGGTACACATATAAACACATAAAACAACTAACAACATACAGAGTCTATAATCAAGTGTCAAGTGTTGTAAACAATACAAACAGTATGTAAATATTGAACGGATGTGCATGAAGTGGATTTTATGTTCAGCATGTATTCATGTCTATATGCAGTATTCACAGCCTGCAGTTATTTTTGACAGTGTGCGTTTTAAACTGTAAATACAGTAATTTGTAAGTAAGTGGATGTTTTCGTGTTACATTATAATTATTCATTGGATGTTTCTTGTCAGTTACTCTCTGCATGACTCTGAAATTAACATCAACTTATTATGGTTGATGAATAAATTCTTCAGAGGCTGGTGTGTTTGTGGAAGTACATGTCAATCTACCTCTATGTAAAACTGTTTTGATGAAACTACAGCGCAATGGTGGAGATTAACAGTACATCTACTGTACTGAAGTGCAGTTTTGAGATATTTGTACTATACCTGCACATTTGCCTTTTATGCTACTTCATACCGCTGCATCACATTTCAGAGGGACTTTGCACGTCGTTCTTCCACAACATGTATTTAACCGCTGCAGCTACTGATCACTTTGATTTTACATTACACAGACATGTGAGTGTGATGCATTATAACAGATTAAATGCAGGTGTTTTCAGCTGTTCGGCCTGATTTGTCCAGCTCAGGTTGGATCTGTAGGATGGCTAAGGATGCATGGATGTGCACTAATGTAGCAGAAATGTACTGTTTGTATAATCCAGGCCAAAACTTTGACTTCAGCCAGTGATGTAGAAGAGGCACAGCGGTGTTTGTTATCTTGATTTGGAGCCACCACAATGAC
Organism: Chaetodon trifasciatus; assembly: GCA_037975065.1. Taxonomy (NCBI): domain Eukaryota; kingdom Metazoa; phylum Chordata; class Actinopteri; order Chaetodontiformes; family Chaetodontidae; genus Chaetodon; species Chaetodon trifasciatus. The sequence continues at coordinate 2,746,494 of JBBMOE010000025.1, forward strand.
AATACGTTGTTTTTACCTTTAGTGTTTACATCCTGTGCCATGCTTCAGATTTCTGCAGAAAATCTTGTAGTTTATTTCATAAGAATCTTGCTGACATACAAACAACTGAAGTAGTCAATGCAGTAATGTCCTTTATCCAATCATGATACTATCACCTGTTAGCAATGAACCTGTTTACCTGTGGAATGATCCAAACAGGTGTTTTTGGAGTGCTCCACATCTTTCCCAGTCTTTAGTTGCTCCTGTCCCAACTTGTTTGAAACATGTTGCTGCATCAGACTCAGAATAAGCAGATACTTACAAAAATCAATGAAGCCGATGAGGTCAAACATTAAATATAGTCTTTGTGCTTTCAATCGAGCTGTTATACCAGAGTACAGGCGTTTCTGTATTTCCACCATCTCTCTGTATCCCCAAAACTAGTTTGAGTGCCCTATAATGACAGTTATGCAGAGTATTACATCATGTAAAACTCGTGATGGGAAAGGCCACTGTATGGTTGACCTCAAATGGATTGTGGACACACATGATTGCAGAGCGCCTTCAGTTGTGGATGCAAATAGTTTTTCGTTGCAGATGCAAAATGGGAAAGGATTAATGGCCGCTGATGGGTCATGAGAATAGGGAAAAAAAAAAAAAAAAAATCACTTGAGACATCTGAAGGTTAATTGATGTAAATTAGGGATTTTATGTGCATTCAAACTTGCCTGTGCTGGTGCCATCAGGGGTGGGGTACATTTCAATGCGAGCTGCAAGTGTAACGTGACCGAATGGGTTTACGCCGGCTGTACAACGTCGACTCAAGTATCAGCTCAAATAAGTTTGGCAACAGTCTTCTGTGGTGAATTAACGACAGGAAAAATGTTGAAAAAGTCACCCTGATTTTATTTTTCAAAATCAGAAAACATTTAGGTGAAGGAAACATTTGAAAAACAAAAACATTTACATTGTAAACAGGCCAAATTGGCTCAACATTACTTGAATTGTAGAGACAACTTGAAAGCAGTTTTGACATTGTTTGCTAAAGAAAGGCACAACTTGGCAAATGCATATCGATAAGGAATGTACAGCAGGGGCCTACGAAGTACTCTGACCATTCTGAGTTGTGTAAAGTGTCCAGTGATACATTCATTACTGTTCAACTCAGCAGGTTGAGAATGAAAAATCTTATCGCATACTCGAGAATGTATCGGAAAATGTACAGATCATTGCTGTGAGAGTCGGGGGGGTGGAGGACAAGTAAAATCTAAACGAGGTAGAACTTACCCCCCCGAACTCAAGCATTTTGTGAAGCATAAATAAATTAAATGATGCTACAAGCTGATAAGATAACCTAGAAAAAAAAAGTCTGACAGTTAATCGAAATTGTTTTTTTGAAACCACATCTGACAGGAAGGGAAAGTTAACAAAATAGTCGATTTGCCCTTTCCCTGTTCAGCCATCACGATAAAAGCAGTGAAATGCAACTATAAAATGTAAATGTAACCACAACCTGAAATAAAGTGCAGGCATGAGAACGTTAAGCATATAAAAGCCTTCAGACCTCAGCCAACTAAACATGACTCTGCAGATTTACAAGTGGAATATGTTTGTGGGGGACTTTTGGAAACTGATAGTATGAACTAAGTGTAATGCTACACAGTACAACCCACTAAGTTATCAGTCTAACGAAGCCTTCAAAACAACCTTCTGGTGCAATGAAGGACAACAGCAACATGTACAGTTTGAGTTAGGCACTTGGCAAAAGGCTCGAGTCAGTAACTACTGTATCATAGCACCAATGCGGCAGAGATGAAAGCCTATTCCATAACCTACATTATCCGAAACCGATGACTGAACTGTTGCACCTTGATAATTTGGAATAATCCATCAATCCGATCAACGCCCCTTCAAAATGAGACACGCTAATGACATTTACCTCTACAAAAATGTACAATGTCATAAAACATATGGCACACAATAGGAGGGAAAGTAGTCATCATAGATACATACCGTTAACTACACCATTATATCCGAACACTGAGACATGGTGCCATGCCCTGAAACTTTTCCTATTAAAGTCAAAATCCTTCAAAAGTATCTAGGAGACGATCTGAAGTAAAGCAGTTTCAAGTAAGTTATACATTCAAACTTCTGGATAGACAGCAAAACAAAAAAAGAATGCACAGGAGAAAAAAAAAAAAAAATACCCGCATATATATTTATGTAAAATAAAATACAACTACAGTAGTTATATCAAGTTCAACTAAAAATAACACTTGAGAGTCGTTCAGATCAGGAGGGAAGAGAGCTGCGATGAAGTTACTGGAAAAATTCAAACAATCTAAGCAGAATTCTACAAAGTTTCCTCTGAATATCGATTGTACCTCATTCAAAAAGGACACATTCAAAGACTGACTTCATGTGATGAATCGATGGCTGAGAAGCCTAATTGACTGCAATTTTACCCTCCTCCATGAAATGTGGGAACTGTGATTTTGGCACATTGTCGGAGCCGTTCTTCTCAATTTCAGCCATGGTGGCAGGCAAGCCAGAGTGGGATCCATCCATCTTCATGAGGCCTCCAGTGGATCCAATCAGGGGCCCACCGGCAGGGCTCCCGGGCAGCGGGATGCCGCCGCCCTGGATGACAGATATTTCATTGGTCTTCATGGTCAGGCCACCACTGAAGGCAGCAGCATACTGGTTCCACAGAGAGGGGTCGAAGTTTATTTGTGGAGCACCCAGTTCTTTGGGGGCCTGCATCATTTCTGGTAACATCTTAGCTTCGGTGCTCATTGCCATCAGCGCCATGGGATTATCCAGAGACAAACGCTGGCCACGCCGTGACGAGTTGTTCCACATGTGAGTGCCGATATGCACCTAAGGAAAAAAAACAAAAAAAAAAAAAAGACAAGACAAGTTGATTACAATCCCATCAAACACATAATTATTCCCAGGTAGACGCCTAAAATTAGGGCTGAAACTAACAATTATTTTCACTATAGATGGATAAAATCAATAATTTAGTCTACAAAAAAAAAAAAATTGTGAACAATAATAAAAAGTGATGTTTTTAATTAGCTTCTTTTGTCCAATAAAAAGACCAAAGCCCAAAGAAAAGCAACAAATCCTCAGATTTAAGAAGCTGGAACCAGCAAATGTTTGACATTTTTTGCTTGAAATATGACTTATCTTTGCAGCGCGACTAAAAACAGCCTACTCAGCACTTTGTCAGACAAACAAAGACGACCTACCTTTAGATTTCCCTTGGTGGTGAAGGCCCTGCCACAGATGTTGCAGGCAAAGGGCTTCTCTCCTGTATGAGTGCGCTCGTGGATCTGCAAGGCGCTGGCAGATGAGAAGTTCTTGCTGCACACATTGCACACGTGCTGTTTGGTTGATCGTCGCGGTGCGGTGGAAATGGAGGGCATGGCCGTTCCCTGAGGCATGTGGGAGCTGAACAAACCGTGAGGGCCCAACGGATTCTCTGGAGGAATCTTCATCTCCAGACTGGCCAGACTTGATGGTATCCTCATGAAAGGCATGTTACTAGGAACTGTTGGCAAAGGGAGGTGGAAAATTACATCAAAGCATCTCATATGACAGCCTCTAAAATGCTTTTCGTAACCAACACTCACCATAGTCCCCGTTTGTGAATGGAACGCCGGGTTCCTCTTTAATTGCTTTGGGGGTGAAGCTGCTGGAAGCTGTGAGGTCAAGGGCTCCACCCGACTCAGTGCCACTTTGAGCACCACCATCAGCCTCCGGTTTTGACACACCGCGGGCGTACTCGTCCACAGCAGACTCGGGAGACTTGCAGCTACTCGTGTTGTTTACTGGGGAAGATGAGTGGAAGGACATGGCCGAGTCAGAAACGGCAGGACTACGGCCGTTCTGATATTCCTGCTCTCTTGGAGCCGATGGTGATTCTTTGGATGTTCCCTCGCTTTCCGAAGCGGTGCTACTCTGTCGTTTCAGTGCAAGAGCAGAGGTGAGATTCTTCAGAACATCTAGGCTGGAAAACACAGCGGGGGCGACATGCTGCTGTGGTTGTTCCTCAGAGGCGGATGGGAGGGACTCTGAGACATCATTTGGCTTGTGGGGGTTCAGCTCTGCCTCGTGATCCTCCATGTTTGCTTCGAAACCATTGGTATCCACGGTATCCTCTGGTAGAGAGGACTCCATTGCTTCTGCTGCTTCAAACTGGTTTTCTGGCATCGGGGTGTTGGGGATCTGCCCACCCATGTGCATACGAATGTGCTGCTGCAGAACCACAGCGTTGGTAAACTTCTTCTGGCAGATGGGGCATGAGTGCTGCATTTTAAGAGGAGTGTTAGCCCTGTGCACGCCGTAATGGGCCTTGAGGTTACCTTTGGTGGAGAATGCACGGCCACAGATTTTACACTTGTAGGGCCTCTCGCCGGTGTGTGTACGGTAATGCATTTTCAGCGAGCTCTGGCAACTGAGCACCCTGTGGCAGATTACGCACTCGTTGGGGTCATTGGTTCTCTTTTCCAGGCCATCCACCATCTGCTGAAGTTTTGCAGTCCCAGAGCTCTGTTCTCCTGGGAGGGCACTACCATTCATGTGATGCAGCACTCCAAGCAGCTCTTTAGTGTCCTTCTGATTGGGATCCAGTCCAGTCTCTTGGCCAAACAAATTAGAGGAAACAGATGGGGAGCCATCACTCGTTGATGGAGAGGGTCTATGGGAAAATGGGTTCTCTGCAAAGCTCTCAAATGTTGTCTTCAAGCCTGGCATGGATGAGGGGTGGAACCCAGCAACAGGATGGCCTAGCATGGGCTTGATTTCAGTCAAATTTGACTCATCCATGGGCACGGACATGCCAAAGGGAATGCCACTGCTGGTGGGAATATTGTCAAGGTGCTCTGGCACAGGATGCGGGTTCATGCTGATGTTAGGGTACTTGTCTTTATGCCTCTGGAAATGCACTTTGAGGTTTCCTTTGGTTGTGAAGCGGTTTCCACAAATGTTGCACTTAAAGGGCCTCTCGCCGGTGTGAGAGCGCAGGTGAATCTGCAGAGCACTGTCATTGCCAAAGGTCTTTCCGCAGTACTTACACTTGTGCTTGTACAACGAGTCACCGTTCTTTGAATCTGGCGTGAGGTTCAGCATCTTCGCCTTCACTTTTTTGGAGGACTCGATCCCTGCTTGGATACCATTGAAGGTGCTGGAGAAACCCATTACACCTGGTGACTGTGGCAGTAGTGCTGGTAAACGGCTAGCCAGATCTGGAATGCCCTTCAAAATGTCTGTTTTAGAAGTCATTGAAGCCAGTCCTGCAGGTAGAGACGTGGGGATGCCGGTGGGGAGAGGTAGTTTACCTTGCTTCATCGTCTCCATAGAAAGGCTCTGACTGCCGGTCCTTTTTCCTATCAATGCCGCTGCAGCAGACAGCTGTTGAGAGAGATGTGCGCCAAGAGCTTTCAGAGGGTCCATTACTGCCCCTACTGATGACTGCAGACCCTGTGGAGTCATCATGGCTACTTGGATTCGAATCTGTTCTGTGAGCTGGATTTGCTGTAGCTGCTGTTGCTGGAGGCACACTAACTGTTCCAAGATCATTGGGATGGCCTGGATGGCTTCCTGTGATGGGGAAGGGGATTTATTATTTGAAGAATGTTGGGAGACGGCCACTTTAGTGTCTGCCATGGTCTCAAGAGTGACATTTGAATCTTGGAGTTTGGACAATGCATGGAAAGCCGTCTCAGGACTAGCAGCCACCTCTTCCCGGTCCTGTTGTCCCAAGTCCTCTGCATTCTCGTCCTCTGTTCTCTCCATGTTCTCTGTATTGATATTTGACAGGGAATGACTGCTGGACCGACTGTCATCATGGTCACTCGTCAGGCCATCAGGTGAGCCTTGCGAGTACTCCTCAGGCACTTCATTGCCATCTCCATCTTTCATGATGACCACTTGCTGACTTTTAGTGCAATTCTTCTCATGCTCAAGAAATTCTGCTTCATCAAAGAACTCGGCACAGCACTTGTTGCAGACCCTGGTCTCCTCCATTCTGAACCTCTTCACTTCATTTCCAGTCTCCTCAGCTTCATCATCTTGAAGAATCCCTAAAAACAAAAAAAAAAAAAAGAAGATGCATGATTTGAATGACTGCTTGTCATACAGTTATGACAACATTTGATGAATACAGTAATATTTGGGAAAAAAAAAATGAATTTAGCATAGTCATAGTATAGTCTAGTTGCAAATTTTGAAAACAATATTAGAAGTCATTTGTCCAGATAAATCAAAATGTGGTAAGAGATAGAGAATAAGACCCTTAAGACAACATCTTGACATACAACACACCAGCCTGTGACGTTTTAACTTTGTGATGCTTATTATTAAATGCTGTGACTAGGTGCTGATTTGAGCCCATTTTAATCTTAGAGGCTTCAGTTTGCTGCGTTTATTGGATAGTCCCGTTCCTCTTATTTTGTCCACTCCCTGTAGGTCTTTGCACTGGCTGCTGAGGAATCTGAATTTGGGCTGTTGTCAGCAGGGCCAGCAGAGGGCAATCATCTACCTGTGACACTATCCAGAACAATGTCCACAAAGACAAAGAGCCCTGAGCATTAAATTACTGTTTCTGAAACATGCCACCAAGCACTTGCTAAAAATCAGATCTGTTTCCACTGGAGCCACATGTGGGGCCACACTAAGATCCAGTAAAGGATGGATCTATGCTCCACAGTGAGAAATTAATCTCTATAAAACAAAGTTTACTCTGCAAACATGGGATCAGAGGGGGGAAAAACAGAGGGGCAATCTAATGCTGATTACCTTCAAGCATTTTCACAGCCTGTGAAAGCCTGCTAACTTCTCCTCTGTGTATTTTAATTTGTCTGCTGACCATGAGGCCATTTCACAACTGGGTGTATTGTTAAATGCTAATGCTTCAGAGAAAGGGGGTAGACCACCTGTTTGCATTTGCCCGAGGAAACTGTTGGACTTGTTAATTGCTCACCAGGAGGCATTGAAGCGGTGTTACAAAAAAAAAAAAAGTTGAACTGATGTATGAGCAAACAGAAAAGCACCCACGCGTGCGCGCTACAGTTCTGGAGCTCTTCATACAATCAACACCGACAGGAGCAAAAGGTGGAACTTCATATTCAGGCATGCACTGTTTTCTCATCCTCCAGTGGAAAAGAAAGAAAAAAAAATCACTACTTGTGGATTAGGAAGTAAAAAAGAGGAGGCAACGCGCTGGTTAACCACTTGACGGCGCATGACCTTTCGTGGGGTACATGACACGAGGTCAGACTAAACCTTCAGCTCACGGGGCTTGTGGGCGACACAAAATCTGAAATCTTTCAGCAGACCATAGAGTTAAAAAGTCAGATACAAACCGCAAACACGCTGCGGCTCTACAGAGCAAGTCACCAAAGTTTCCCAATTGTAAAAGGTGAGGTCTCCGGCAGCGCAGCAGCCTGCATATGGCACCACCAAAACGCACCCCCACCCAGCCTCCACAGAAAGGCCACTGCTCCATCCCCCACCTCTCCACATATGTACGAAAGGAAACAGTCATGCATTAAACTGGGGGATTTATTGCCTTTAGGTCAGCTTACTCCAGAGTCACATTTCAGACAGGTTTTGGGGACCTTTGTTTAAAAGCTCATTTTTGACGCACGCTAGCAAGAAAACATCAGGAACCAAACACTCACTTTACTACATTAGATACAGAAATACTCCAAGCAGAGAGTCATTAAATTTACGACACAATAAACAATGGCGACTGTGACAATAGTCATCTAAATTCAGTGAAGAGGCTCTGAAAAGCCGCAGTAACATTTGCCAGTGATTAAAAGTTGTGCGTCAGGATAAATGAGACCAGTTTGTTCGCAAATATCTGAAGGGAAAAAAACTGCATCCCGAGCAGAAAGGCAGTGATTCAGTGTCACAACTTCCCACACGAGTCGACAAAAGCATCAGACAAGCAACAGGTAACGACACACGCTTCATTCAATGAATCCAAAAAGTTCAAAAAAGGGATCGACCGGCTTCACTTCCCACGAAATCACGACCCGAGAAACCTGAAAAGCATCGACGACTCAGGATGAAATGACTCATTTGTTAATCTTCAAAACCACATAAAAAGGCTGAAAAGAAAAGATGCTTCATCGTTTGACCTCTGGCGAGGAAACGAAGTAAAAGCTGACGGCGTTGCGTTTTTTTTTAAACACCTGTACTGCGTTTAAAATCATTTCTGAACGCGTCGCTTCCCAAAACTAAGCGTGACTGCTGGTCAATTCAGACGGACAGCAACAGGTCAAAGTGCGAGAGGGACAATATAAAAGGCAGCAGCCTCCAAAAACTTTCAGATAAAATGTCCCACAGTTCGCAGGACGGCATGGCGGGGCCACACGGTCGCTCCCGGGGAGCCCTCTCTCCTCTCCTGTGCGTAAACTTACCGTTTCCCAGCGAAACGGGCTCGTCGGAGTCGATGTGCTGCGGTTTGGCTTGCTTTCGCCTCGACATGGTGCAACCATCAGGAGCAAAGAGTTGCAAACAATTTCCCTCTCCTTCTCCTCCGAATTCTTCGGCTTGGAAAATTAGCCCCTCAAGTAGAAATGCGCATGTCAACGTAATTATTATTATCAATAATGCATTGCGATTTATCACGGTCCTCTGACAGCTGATTGGCTCCAGTCCAAGTGCTCACACATTATTCAAATGCGCTCCCCATTGATGAGCGGAGCGCAGCGGCGGGAGGGGGCGGGAGGAGCCCTGCGAGTGGCCGGAGCGCAGGATGGAGGCAGGGTTAATAACACCCAACTCATCGCTCCTTTTCCTTGTTCATGAAAAAAAAGAAAGAAAGAAAAGAAAATATTGTCACCGACGCGCACAAGCGACGGAACGATCAGCCAAAGCTTGTCCTCAGCTGCTTTTAACTTCTGACTCTTTGAACTCAGGAGTATTAGGAATATTTTAATGAAATGCTTTTAAACAGTAACCATACGCGCTGTGTTTTATTGATCAGATCCAAGCACACGTGCTGTTTCTGTGTATAAGTGTGTGTTTGTGTTGTGTTTTTCTGCAGGAACTCGTTGTGTGTTCAAGCTGCCCAACAGGAAACCCTTCATGTGTTTTACCCTCACAGCTTCACTCTTATATATTTATCATGTTCCTGTTGCTGAATGTGGTGCATCTGTGGTCTAATCATACATATGTGGTATCACCATAATGTTCCCAACATATTCCATCAGTATTTATATGTGTGTTGGGATATTATTGTAACTAATAACAAGGAATGGCTGTTTATTAGTAGTAAGAGTATACATGTTCAGGAATGTACACTCATGTTGAGTGTTTGGAGCTCTCTTCAGGTATAAATATTCATGATGTAGGTTGACAAAAGACAGAATATGACATGAGGCCAATTTTAATGGACAATAAAACAAAACATACCTGCTTTTATTGTTGTTTTCATAGTGGCTGGGAGTTTCTTGCTTTAAGTGTGCAGCTGTGCACACTCACTTCCTCATGTGTCTGTTCCAAAATCCTTCAGTATCACACACACAGATCACTTCACTGCTGTGAATGTTCAGACTAATACAAACGATAATCAGCCATTACACTGGTGCTCTTTGGCTCCGGTGGCTCGGTCGCGTTCTTTCTGTTAGATGTTAGGCTACCTGAACTGTTGGCAGAGATTATTATTAATTAATGAGGCTGAACTTGTCTCATAGTTTGTCCTGTTTTTGCTGCATTTTTCTAGCAGTGAAGCCAACATGAACGTCGCCCCAGTCATCAGATGCTTTGGTGCCTTCTGTGTTTTAAATTAAGGCAGTAAAAAAAAAAAAATCAGCTGTGTTATGGAGGGAAGAAGATGCTGGAATAATGCTGCTTCACATTAACACTCACCTTGTGGGCATAGCTGGTGCAGCAGGGATATTCCAGGAAGTATCCCACACCTCACTGAAGACGCTTTGCACAGAGGGAAAAGCTTTAGGAGCGCAGTGATCACCTCCTGCACACTTAGAGTGAACTCAATAATGAAGGTGTGGATTATCAGCTGGTCGATGTGTTTTTATCTGCAGAGCAGAGATACATGAAATATGCTGTACAGGATGGATAACTTGCCTTATTTGTAGCTTTATGCAGACAGGAATTTATTTTTGGAAAGTGACATGCCAAGCACATACCAAGCTGTGTACAAACGCTGCTGTTCAGACACGGAGGGGTCATTTGAGAGCACTGAAGTGTGGGAAAATCTATTCTGGATTCAAATTCACTGCGCATGAAATGTGGAAAAAGAGAGAGAGGAAAATAATCTCCCAGAGACACTGAGGTATAACAAGAGTGATATTATGCAGAAACTGGCTTTCGGAGAGTAAACAGCATGAAAGCAACAGCACATGTTTGTGCACAAAGAAGAGTCAATGGAGTGTAAAGGGTGTAAGTGGATTAAACTGTCCACAGATGCAGAGCACACACAGAGGAAGTTTCCTTTAATGCAGGAACAGTCAGCGTTAGGGAAGCCAGGGAAATGTATTCATAAAGCACAACTCAAACTCAGGTTTCAGTGTGCTTGACACATATTTAAACTTTCAAAGGAGTTGAAAACACTGTCGATGATTGAATAAAAGAAAGTCTGTCAGAGCTGTCCAAACTTTTTGCCTTTGGGTCGCAAACACCTTTTGTTAAGATTCAATATGGTGTGAACATCCAGAAAGTTCCCTTTAGTTTACTTCCAGCACAAACTCTAATGAATGATTAGGACTGCCACATATCGAAAGAGCATTTTTACTTCACAAAAATGAAAGAGCATAAACAGCCATGTATATTATTCATTTGTTTTTGTTCTGTGCTAGAAACATCTGGCGGGCCAAGTCAAACCTCATGGTGGCCAGCTCTGATTTACACCTGGAGGCAAATCTGAGGTGGAAATAAAGACAAAAACAAAATAAAAGCAGCGAACAAAAAAGAATATTTTTGGATTTCTTGATGGACTAAAGATGAGCTAGAACGCTGTCAGTTCTGCTTCTGGTAACTCACGGTGTGTTTATTCTGACACTTTACGACAACGAATCGACTGCAAACATGAAAAATCATTCATAGCTGAGAATTGTTGTATGTAAAAGCAAATTTTAATCTATGTGACTGAATTAAAGGAGCCACAGACGAGTGTCTAAAGTGAATAAACTACAGCCCTTTTTCTATCTGAGCCTGAAATGTGTTATATAAAGCCACAGCTGATAAGTGTGAGACAAAGACGAGCCAATATATCCAGATAAACAAATGCTCTTTAAGGGGCTGGCTGAGGGTGAAAAAGAGGGGAGTGCTGTCTAGACGCTTTATTGCCCCAATAAGAAACTATGCTTGAATACACTGTTTCTTCCACATTCAATCTAAACAAGTCAAACTGTGTGCGGTCGTAAAACTGCAGTAGTGGGAACTGGAAGGATATCGGCTACATGAGCTCTTTGGAAATTAAGCAATAAGGCTCAAATGACAATGAAACACAGCAGAGATGTACAAGATAAGTTCACTTGGAATTAAATTCAGTCTTCACCTTGACACACACACACACACACACACACACACACACACACACACACACACACACACACAGTGGAGACAACGATTATGTGAGAGAATAGAAATCCATCTTGTGCTTCATACTTGTTCTGTAAAGAGCAATAAAGCACACAGACAGATGGATTCATGCCCCCCCCCGACACACACACACACACACACACACACACACACCCTGCCTTTTGTTAAAGTGATCACTGTTTCTGAGCTGCACAGAAAGCATAACATGCACTGTGTCCTTGACCGGGTCGTGGAGCTGACAATAGTGACTCTGCGCTGGTCTCAGATGAAAGGCCTCATAAATGGCCATCAGGGCGGTTTGAAAGCAGCCTCTATGAGCATTTTCTATATCCTGAGCCTTTTCTGAATCTCTCCGGAGTCAACACGGGAGGAGGCTGCGAGATGGAGACACATTACGCTTCTCAGATGTGTCATTTGCCAAGCTTTACGACGACCTTGCGGTGGACAAACAATAACGGCCCGACGCTTGCTGAGGAATTGTGAATTGAACATGTGTTTTTTAGGACTCAGTAAAAGATGAAAGGCGCAGAGCGGCTTGGGAAGGATGAGCTGTCTCACACGAGTGTGACCGACAGTGCTGCTGTCAAAACAAGGCCAGGTTTTCTGAAAAGAGCCTGTTTTAGTCCTGCTTCACCGACCTTCACTGTTTAACACATAAGAACCTGATTTAGTGACGTCACAACTATCTGGAAAGCCAATCCAGTATGGAGCTCAGACAAGCGTCACATGGACGCCTGAGCCCTCACAGCACACATGCAGTGAAAACGCGCCTTCAGTGAAGAAGGAGACGTCTTATGTCAGTGTTTATCAGCAGCTTTGCATACTTTAGACTTTATTGGGTCTTCAAACATGTCTGGAATCATAAAACTTCAAATAGTTTATGATGTAATGTGTGTGCAAAATGTACCAGGAAACCCTTTCGTCGTTCCTGATGACATGTCGGTCTAAACCTGAGCTCCTTGCATCGAATCACGCTTGACGAGTCTTGGATTGCAAATAATTAACAGCCTATGGGAGAAAGTCAACGACAAAGCTGCATTTTCCTGCATACGGAGCTGAAAACACAGCCAGGCGGCTCATTTCTCACCCTTCCAGATGCACCCCCCCCTCAAACAGCGGGACCCCGCTGTAGTCTTTTAATGGTTGACCAGCTTCTTGGTCGTGGACATCAGTGTATTTCCCATATCCTGTTTTATTTTTTTATCCTCCGCTGGCTTTCTTCAGGTGCCCCTTAAAACATTTCCTCTCTTGTAGTGATAAATAACGTCATTAAACTCGCACAAAGGACAAAAGGGAAAGTTTTTTCTTTCTCATGCAAGACTTGAGGGTAAGTAACGCTGAGGATGGTCAAACACAAATGAAAACAGGCCAGGTGACCTTTAGCTGCTTAGGCTACCTGTGTTTTTTTCCATCCATATTAGTCATATCACAGCATAAGCTCCGCTCGCAGGCAATCAATGCCCCCTTTTTCTGTGACAGCGCTGTTAAGACTGTGCAGAAATTTTCCCTGCCACCCTTTGTCCTCAGTGATTGTACAATCATCTGAACATGGCATTATCTAGCAAATACAAGTATAGAGGCTCATGGCAATTACTATAGTGTCAGACTGTTTTCATTATTGATCAGCAAACAGCCTTTCAAATGTCCTCCTTTTCATGAACACATGTATTTAGTTCTTTTGTTTGGTAACATCAGCCTAGAATAGAGACTGAGGGCATTGAGGTGAAAGGTATTGGATGCTTGTCTGTTGTACCAATATTGTTTTTCCCCCATTCAATGTTGCTCTTTTGGAAAGCATATGAGTTATACAGCATGCAACACATATACATACACAGTGATTATATAGAGCGGATTTTCTGGAATAGATTAAAAACCCTGCTTGTTGTTGAGCCTCGCTGTGTGCGATGATGTTTGGGCTAAAATGCTGTTTTCACGTTTATCTGCTGAGGGATGAAAGTTCCTCTGAGCTCACTTTAAAAGATTAAGATGTGATTGTAGGAGCAGGATTTTGTGACATTAGTTTGGAAGCCAAGATACAATTTATGTGACGTGGAAACCTCCAGCACACATTTGCTGATAATGAATAAAACAAAAAAAAAAAAGTCATCAGATTTGCAGATTGAGGATTTTTAAAAATTTCTAACTTGCTAATTTAACTTTTTTGTATAAAAAAAATACATCAGACACACATTATTGTCATGCTCTGACCGCAACATCAAATCTGACTGATTAAAAAGAAAACCACACACTCATTTGCATGTTAAGAGCTCAGCCGGAAATGGTTGTAACACCTGGGTGAAACAGGAAGTATAAATGACCGTGTCTTTAAACTGGATCTGCGCCTTCAGAGATAACAAGAAGACTGCTTATTTGTCTCACACCATTGACTCAGAGGTTGGGAGTTGGGGCTGGAGGAAATTATGTGAGCAGCATTCCACAAACAACCTCTGCTCCGGTCAGCAACACTTGGTTTTGGATTATAATTCCTGTCGAGATCATTGTAACCGCTGTTTATTTGTCGTTTTCTTACAGGTGATGACAAGAGGGAAGAAACCCACAGTGTGTTTTTTAAGGTAATATCCTGCTCAGCATTGAGTGTGTGATCTGTGTGTGTGTGTGTGTGTGTTTGTGTGAGTGTGTCGCTGGTGCAGGGCTGGCGGGTGAGGGGAGAGATCAGTGGCCCACACATGGCTGTAATTTAATGGAGAATTGCCCAGTGGTTCCTGTGCAGAGGTAAACACACCAATAGTCAGGCTTTTGTTATTGCATGACTATGACAACCGCCTCCATCAATAAACAATAGAGTGTTGGGGGGTGGGGGGGGTGGGACAAGGACTCACTGTATGAAGAGAACCCCACTGTGTCCACTTCTCACTCTCTAATCAGCCACACGGTGAAGAAGCGCATGATGAGTCTGAGCAATAACGAGCCCGGAGAGCTGAAGTTTGGAGAGAAAGTGAAGCACAAACTGATTCAACATGCAAGACTCTTCTATTCAACTGCCGCTGCCGTGCAGGTTTCTATATGTGTTTTAGGAGGAACTGTCGTTTCGGGGATGAAGAGGTCAAACTTGAAGAATTTGAGACACAATAAACAAAGAGATAGGGAGAGCTTGGCAGTCACCATCAAGCTGTGAGTCAACAGGGGGCCAATCCTTCAAATCTGAGATGCAATCTGGGCCTGGGTCATAAACATTTACAGGGTGGGAAGTGCTGAGCAGAGGGCCTGCAGGATATCAGCGCTCTCTCACTTCTAATTAGCTTATGAGAATGCACTAGTTATACAATAGCGTCCTGCCAGCTCCTATTTGGGTCATTTCCGAGGATTAATTTCAGTTGAAAGGCAGAAATGTGATAAGATGAAGTCAAAAATGCATGAATGTGAATCTGTGAGTCCTAAATGTTCACAGCAGAGGAATAAGACTGATTCATGGGCATGGCTGGCCTTCAAGAAACCAAAATTAAACTTCACATGCATGTAAATTAAATGTCCAGTACGATCTGAAGTGCTGCATAAGTCAACGTTGTGAATGGTTGGATTGAGTTAAAGCACGGTTCATGGTGCAGGAGGCTCATTCACACTGATGGATTAAGTTTTGTGGAAAGTGCAGCCAGATGGCGAAGTGACCGGAGTAAAGTATGGTGCTGATGAAACATTGATGACGGCAACACGCCCATGTTAACATGATCTCATGCTGACACACCCACCGACATATGCACACACACAGCTTGTCGCCGGAATATTGATTGATCTCACCGAGGTCACATTTATTTACAGAAATATGTCAAAATGTGTGAATGACGAGCGGAAAAAAATCATAAAGAAGCACTGACAGAGGTGGCACCAGATATTACAGGTGACGCACATGTCGAATAATGGCTGAAATAGTCTTAAAAGAAGCTCTTAAAGCCTTAATTTATTACGAGGAGAAAGCGCCTCCGGGTGCTGAAGGTAAAAACTTCCCTGAACACAAAAGAAGCACTTGGCAGTGAGTGTGTTCGTTCTTCTGGGACTCAAAGACCATCAGACACCTGGTGGGTTTTCAGGCTCTTCAATGTAGGTTTACAGCGGCCATTGACAAAGACGGCCGTGGACTTCAGAGGTATTGACCGCCTTCTGCGACCTGCTGAAAGGAAGTCTTAAGCCCCGCAGCCTCTGCCTACTGTATTCAACACTTGCCGCCATTTAAAATCTGTTCACATTTCCTGATGAAGATGAGCAAAACATTGTGGTGTTCCTCTTCTTTTGTGCTCTTGAAAACGTGACGCTTCCATAACGTCTGACATTCAGTAATCTTAACATTTAGATTTCCCTTTAATTGAAAAGAAAGCTCAGAAAAAAAGGGCACGTTTGGGTTTGTTATGCTTCATCTTGTCAATAAAGTTCAAAGAATCAGAGCTCATTCTACCATGAGTGCAAGGACATGGGTAAGAGTGTATTATGGTTGTTATAGCAACCACAGAAATGGTCTCTATGCTGAACAATGGTCAGATGGGCCTTGGGGAGGCCCGGTGGCACCCCCTCACCCCGCACCCCCCGACACCCACATCTGCTGCCCCCACATTCAGACTTATGGGATGTTCTGCCGATTATTTTCTGTCCTGCTTCCCCCTTTCAGAACTGACAGGCCGAGTGAATGAGAGTGAAATTAGGAATTCTGCCTACATCTGTGCAGGAACTGGGGATGCAGTAAGCTGTGGGAGTGCTGTTTTGATAGGAAGCAAGAAAAAAAAGAGACATATGAGGTCCTGTTGAAGTTATTCAACTCAATGGGGTTAAAAAAAAAAGTGTGTGACAAAAGTTCTTATGTGCTGCGCAGGGTTTATAATGGCAAACAATTCCAGAGGAAGAGCCAGAAACATCCAGCTGCACGGGCAGTAAATAATAACAGAGCATAGCAACCAGGAAGGTATGCAGAGGCAGAATATGTACGCTTCCGGGGCTTTCTTCTGTCCTTTTTTTTGCTTTTATTGGCGAAACATAGCAGGACATAAACACAGCAGGTGGCTAAAGAGAGGCAGGTACAGCAGAAATCACTCTACAAACTCCAACACAGATGTATGCATGTGCACACAAGGAAAATTGCAAAGGAACACACAGCTTAAAATCACTGATGATAGGGAGAACGATGCCTCTGTCATTCCCACTCTGCACCTGCTGCAGCTGCACTGTGTGACTTGGGTCGGCAGATAGTGTGTAACACCTTTAACTGCGTCCTTAATTCTAATGAAACTGGATCATATTTTATGGAGAAGACGTCTTCTGCTTTTCCCTCTGATGTCCTCCCGCTTCCCGGTGGACAGATAGCTTTACTCGTTGCTGAAGTAACATGCTAAGCTAGTTAGCTCAGTTAGCCGTGCAGCTAATGTTTTCTACTGGCCAGTTTCTGATCATAAGAAGCGTAATAGATAAGAAATGCACGTGTGCTGCAGTCCATATTATAACAGGGGTGTAAAAGTGATTGCACGTGTGCCAAATAGCAAAAAAGCCGAATTATTTCATAAAGCTGCTTATAAATGTAAAATATTGCGAAGAGTAAATGACGACAAACAGTTGCTGACTGATCTGGTTCTTCCACCACAACGACCTCACACTCTGACAAGCAAAAAAGTGTGTGTGTGTGTGTGTGTATGAGAGAGGGTGGTTTACTTTATGGGAGGCACAACTGTAAATCACAAGCGAGACAAAAAGGAGAAAACCCTGTCGTGCCTTTGTGCTTTGACTCCTGGAGGACAGCAGCCAGGCTGCGCTGGATTGAAGCCACCTGTCTGTCTGCAAAGCCACCGTCACTGAACGAAGGAGAGGCGCTGCTGCCTTCCTGTGATGGAGGGAGGATTTAAGCTTTTACTGAAAATGAGTTCACACACACACACACAGAGCACACTAATAGTGTGTCATTTGTACAGTGTTTCCCCCCAGCTTGACTCCACAATGATAATAATAATAACATGGAAAGCTGCATGATCATGTGACATTGAATCACATCACTGTATCCTGTTATCTGTCGCTCAGAAACACGTCATCCAGTACCTAAAAAGACAAGTACTCAGGTAATTTACTTACACATGGAAAAGAAGCAATAGCACAGTTTGAAGTAGTAAAGTAAGTAAAGTAAAAGTACTTCAAAAGCAAAGTACTTAAAGTATCAAACATGGAGGTGCTCATAATGCAGAGCGGCTACTGTCAGTCTATTATATTGTGGTACTTTAATGTTGTTGTGGAGCTGCTTTTAACTACTTCATACACTTTTCCCCATTTAATCTGTAACAAATGGTCATATTTTAGAAATTCATGTTTTGTGTGTAAAGTCTTATTTTGAAATGTAACTAGTAACCTAAATAGATATAATGAAGGGAAAAGTACAATATTTTTAGCATAAAGTAGTATTAAATGGAAACACTCAAGTAAAGTACAAGTACCATATGATTGTACTTAAGTAGAGTACTTGTCATTTAAAGGAGAGATAAAGAGGAAGGCGGTGGAGGAGGTGAAACAGAAGAGGGATTCCTCCTCCATGATGGCCAGACATGCAATAGATGTTGAAAGCGAGTCATTGTTATGAAGCGTCCGAACTTGTATTACTCGTTTGCATCTCTGTGCTGTTTGGCCAGTGTCCTCCCGATGGCGGACGTCTGTCCTCTCAGGTATGCGTCTCTCATTTTGTGTCTCACACATGAAAAGCCTGAGTTCTCCTAATACTCAGTGACCGCTGATGCGTTTACATGCAAGAAAAAAGGGAGGGGGAAAGAAAGACTTCTGTCCGAGGAGGGAATCCAAACCCCCACATCCATATTGATTAAACAAATTTGCCACAAATCATTTTACAAATGCCCAGCGGGGGGCTATAGAGGTTGGTGGAAATGCCCCATTCATGCTCTGTCCTCCCCCGCGGGGCTGAAGCCTCGACTCTTGGCTCGTTTAAGCGTGCTGACAGCCTCTGATCCTCTGGCCATCTGCAGGGTGGGCTGGCCAGCGCTGAGGGGTCTTTGTGTTCTTACCTTTAGGAGATTTAACCCTGAAAAAAAAAAGGTGAGGGACCCCCCCGATAATTCTGGTTAACTGTGAGGCATGGAGCAAAGTACTCATAAACTTAGTGATAGGAAGCTCACTGATAAGCATCTTTATGATAAACAGTTTGTGTGGGGGTGATAAGGGAATTTTCACAATAAAAGCATCGCTTGGCCTGATAAGGGACTTTCTCTGCAGCACATAGCAGATGCATGTTGTGCTCCCTCTGTGACTCCTACAAATTTGTGCTAACTTTAGCGCCGCCTCCCTCACCACGCTTCTCTTTGTGAATGAAAATGGGTGGAGACAGCTGTGTGTGTACATGTGTGTGGATGAGTGTGTGTGCGTGTGCTGATCTGCTGCCCTGCAGGGGAAAGTAAACAGGGAGTTCCAACATACTTTAGCAGATGTACACATGAATCCCTAATTGAGTTATGATTTTAAAAATGATGTTTGCAGACATTTCATCTTAGATTTTATTTTATTTTTTGGCCAAGTACGTTGTTTTAATTTGTTTCCAAGATCAAATTTTCACCAGCGTTCAGTTTAAATATTGTAATTTGTGGGCTAGTGTTGGAAAAAAAGACTCAATAGAAGCTGTATGTGTTGCATGCTGCCTGGTAATGATGGAAATTAAGGCTGAAGGGAAAAAAAAACAATCAAAACGATCCATAAAATCAGTCCGTCGCCTGCAGCGCTGAGCTGTAAACAGTGAAAACTGATGAAAAATCCTCATCGCTGATGTTTTCTCATCATCTTCTCTCCAGGTTGTAATCACGCTGAAGTAAACTGCAGCAGTCTCTGTGTAAGGGGGCCGTCCCTCCCCTTCTCATAACCTCAAACACATGGTCAGCTCCTATTATTTTAACTGCTTCCAGTGACTTCAGATCTCGCTCGACCTCTGAGTGCAATCAGGAGAAGGAATGGCCACATTAAAACAACCGGGCCGGCGACAGCTTAGGTTACCCCGTTATGAAGGCCTCGATGCCACTTTTAAAGCTACAAACGGTCGTAAATGATTAATCGGTGTCTCTGGGAATAACATAACCCACAAAACATGCAAAATTTTGATTTCTGGGTACTGAAAAAGGAGACGACTGCCGTGCATACATGTTCATGATGAATCTGCAGTGACTCCTGTGTGTCTCCTTTCCGTTCATGTGGAATACATGTCTGGAAATGATCTTGCTCCTGTTCATACAGAGGTCAAAAGACGCATGATGAGTAGGCTCAGAGGGAGCCTGATTTGGCTTTTCAGGAGAACAACAAACAGGTAATGCTTACAGCAGCTGTGAGACCACTCGTGTGTGTGTGTGTGTGTCAGAAGGCCCTCACTTCCTGCTGCGGGGGGGTTTGGCCAGTATACGACCACACAGACTCGGTGGCATTTTGATCAATCGCAGAGTCAGATTCATGCAAACATGCACACAATCGTGCAGAGGATTATACGCACCAAACAATTATTGGGATCTAGAAAAAGTCCCTGCATGGCTCTGCTCATAGGCCGGCCCTGAATGCTTCCCCAGAAACCTAATCCAACAAAACAGCCCATCGCTCATAAAGACGCCACATGAGTGATGTGAGCAGAGCGAGTTATAGTGACCCTGGGACACACAACTCTTCCCTTTTCTCAAACACACAAATTCCACTGATTTGCGCTCATCTGTGATCTCAAGCAACCGTCACATCAGTTTCAAGGTAACGTTTATTAAATCTTTTCTAGCCCTGGTTTTACATTACCTGTAAAAATGGCTAGCAAACACACGAGCAGCGCCCTCCTTCAACACCAGGCCGCTCATTTCATTCTGCGCTCTGATTGCCGCTATTGACAAGCAGCTGCTTTTGAGTCGCTGGAAATCAATATCTTTTTTCTTGTTTGCTGCTGCTGTTAGTGGAGATGGAGGGCTGAGTCAATAGTAAGCTGCTGATAATGGAGACACAAAGAGAAATTTGTTTGAGGATAGCTAGCTAATCCGAACCTTTGTGCGAAAATATCTCATCTGAAAAAGCAGAGGCTGAAGAGCGGAGAGAGGGGAGGTCAATTAAAAAACTCCCGTGCTTGAAAAGTTGGGACAAAGCTGATGGTATTCCTGAAAAAGAGATGATTTCTCCTGGCTGACTTTTAGCGGTGGTGAACAAGCACACACACACACACACACATTTGTGTATCCAATTCTCAACCCACCTAGTCGGAAGTTACAGAGGCTTCGTCCACACAATGAGATAAATATACTACTCCGCTCTTGCCTGCAGATTTTTCTCATAAAAAAACCCTTTGATAGTTTAGCCATCTGGCCGGAGCCCAAAAAATCCTCATAAAAGAGGCCCAAATAAGGTCAGGGGTCACTCCCTCCCTAGGTCAGGGGCCCTCGAAGGTTGTTATAGTGGACTTTACTAAAGTTGTCAGCTCAGATCCCCTTGACAAATTAAAGCACATTCTTCTGTTTTTAACAAGTATTCCATTACAGTCAGTGACGGAAATGTTCATACTGTCTTTGAGGGGAGGGCGGGGGTAGATATGGAGTATTAACTCACACTCTTGGTGCATGATGGGAGATAAATTCATTATTTTTTTTTTTTACAAATCTTACAATCAACAGATGCAAATGTATTTGCAGCTCGTAGCTTTTCATCAATATTGGATGATCAGAATCCTTTCATGTGTATGATTAGCCTTTTCTTCTGTCCACTAACAAAACCATTATCCATATCTGAGCAAAGTAAACGCTCTTTACTCAACACATAGTACATTAAAGGTGCAATGACAGGCTGTCATTAACCCTGACCTGAGTGTGTCTCCGTCCAAATGTCCAGGGGATGAAAGGCTTGGCTCGGACTTATCACACAGACACATTTAGCCGGCTGCTGTCTGCGTGTCAGCGCGTAGAATCTGCCCGCTAACACGAGACAGACGCCGCGTGAGATACACACAGAGCAGATTTAAAGCCTAAAGTCTTCTCTTTCACACATTCAAATGGCCATTAGGGCCACACTCTGCAGTCGAGGAATAGTTTGACAATAGCTGAGTTGGATGAGATGATTGATCTCCCTCTCGTGTACGTATCGTAGCTATGAAGCTACAGCCAACAGCTTAGCTTAGCACAAAGACTGGAAACAGGTGGAAACAGCTCGTCAGCTCTGTCCAAAGGTACAACAAGAGAGAAAATCTTAATTAGCGAGCTGTGGAGGTGCTGATAGGTGGATTGTGTTACCTTCAGACTGAGCCGTGCTAGCTGTTTCCCTCTGATTCCAGTCTTAATTTTAAGCTAAGCTAACTAGCTGCTAGCGGTCGCTTCATATTCTGACATGAAAGACGTATTGATTTTCTCATCTAACCTTCAGCTAAGAAACATGCATTTCAAAAATGTCAAATGATTGATTTATCAAAATAAACATTTGATTGACAGCAAAAAAGAAAAAAATAGATCGACACACTGAGCTGACATGGACACACAATATACACACACATGCATAAAAACTAATGTAGCTGGTAAAGAAATAAAAGATAATAAAAACTGAATAAAAATGTATTTAAAATTAAGATAAGATGGACCTTTACTGATGCCAGAATTATGTGGAAATGGGAAAAAACCAAAACAAATGCACAATAAAAACGAATACAAAATAAAAATCAATTATATAAATATAAATATAATGTACATTATATACAAAAGGCCGACTCCTCCAGGACACAGGCGAGATGGGGGAACAGGAGTCGAGCAGCGCCCACATCTGTCTTTATACCCTGTGATTTTCACACACATAAGAATGTGCTTGGTTCCACCCCACATGCTTTCAAAAACCCATCGAAAGCAGTCAAACAAATGCTCGGCGTATGACAGCCCCTATGTGAGTGTGGGGAGGATCGGACAAAGGCGAGCGGTTTCCACCACACAGCTGCTCTGCTGGAAATTTGTCTTGAGCTCATTGTCCGGGTCTTTAAAGTGTTAAAGCGCTCGCTCCATGCTCCAGTCGCTTCCTAAGAAAGGTGCCGCTGGATGATACATGGCCACAAGTGTCCAGTTTCAGGGGAAATGGTGAGAGAATTGGGAGAGAACGATGAGCTCCATTAAACACCACTGAAGAAGTGGACCTGGCGAGGCTGATGGGAGAAATCAATACTGCACTAGCTACAGGTGGGGTATGCGGAGTAAGGACACACACATCTTTGATCAGGATAAAGTGTGTGAGAGTGCGTCATTTCAGATCTAAAATTCAGAACTCAAGCACATGAAAGATGAGCAGAGTTAAAGGTGGTTGAATTTAACGCTGAAAATCACATGCAAATAGCAGCTTCCATGACTGCTTCATTAAAACAAAGATGCCTTCTTTTGTCCTGTTTTCACTGAACTGATGACGAACGGTGACAGGGGAGGAAAAACACTCCAGATTCCACGCGGACAAGAATGCAACGTCTCCGGTTTCTTATAATCAGCATGACTATGGCGGGAGAAAATAAACAAACACTTTTTTCTTTCTTCCTCGCAGAACTTTTGCCCGAGGGACCCGGAGCGAGGAGGGGCTTCATCGCAGCCCGCCGTTATTAATCTTTGTTAATTGCAGGCTTCTCCATTCAAACGTCCCACAGCTGTATTTTTCATCATTAAGCCTGTTTATAGTGGCAGGAAACTGACCTCCGTGAGCTGAGAGATGATCAAATCTCAAGTTGCGCTCAGTGTCCTGGATGAACTTCTTTCAGCAGGGAGGAGTGCGCCGATGATTTTTTGGTATTAATTTGCAGGTTGTGAGGTCTTTCTGAGTCTAAAACACACACCCATTGGGCTGTGGCTTGCGTACCCCGCTGTGCGTGCGGCTCTTAATACCTCTGTGAGCACCTGCTTTGCTGTTTGCGATGCACATCTCCAGCTTTTCATGAGCAGCGGGAGGATGTGACATGCCTTCAGAGCCCATAACACAGCTTGCATTCCATGTGTTGAGCAGCGATAGTATCCTCTTTTGAAGAGGAATGCATCATGGTGGAATAATTGCCCTTACTCCTCTCTGGCCACTTAGTTAAAAGGGATTCAGATGGTTTGGGATCTCTCTCTCTCTCTCTCCACCACCCCTCCTCCCATGGGGCAGGGAGAGGAGGAGAACATGAGGGGGGATGGGTGTGTTTGACTTGGGAGAGCTGCATTTGGAAGGGGGTGAGAGCATTTACATAAAAGGCCAAACTAACCATTTTTCAGCCATAGAAAGTTACTGTTTGGCTCTAAGTTACAGCTGTTCCTCCACCGAACCAAGAGCTGCTGCTAACGCTCCGGCCGGTGAGACTCCTTCAATTAACTTTCCAATAGAAAATGACCTGCACAACAGACACGGACACTGGATTAAAGTGGTGTTTTAGAGGCCACATGATCCCGCTGGATCACATAACGACTTGGCTTCTTGTCACCTCTTGTTGGCAGGGCTGGCTGGCTGCTGGGGGGTCCAAGTGGTCCACGCTGCAGGTTTGGTGGTGGGACAAGTGACTGCATGTGGCTGTGGCTTATCCAGTCCTCCACATACTTGTTTGCACACACCCACGCTGCATTTGTTGAGTGACAACAGGTTTTAGGGTTTTTCTTTTGCAACATTTGAGGTCATTGTCGATTTGCATGTTTCGCTGCAGGTTTAAGTCAGGAAATATTCATTGCCGCTCACTTAAAGTCCTTGCTGGGTGTTAATCTCCACTACAAATCAACTGCTGGAATAAGAAACATGCTGCATGTGTCTTTATATTCACATCATCTGTTAATTAAAGTTCAGGATAATCAGAATCTTACAGCAGAAGCCAACAGTGACACACATGTAGCTGATCTAAACTTTGTGGATTCTTGTTCACAGCTCTGTGTTAACCATGGATGGATTTGATCTAGAATCAGCCTGCACTGATCCTACATCTGTCGCTTTTAACCACTTACACACCAACATGTGTCTGTCATCTCCAAGCCGGCAGTATCATGCTCCTGTGATTTTGTCAATCCTATTGAGTCAGTCTTATGTTTTGCAGCCCCAGCCCCCGCAGTGGGGCTAATTAAAACAATTTCAAGGACAAAGGAGGAGAGCCTATTGTATCACCCAACCAGCAGTGCAACGGATATGGTGCCAGAGGGGCACAGTTGTCAAGGATTAGCGCCCCTTCGCAGGCACAGATGGATATATCAGCCTCCCACCGCCGGTGATGAGGGTCTGAGCAGGACAACCGCCTCCAATGAGCTTTGAGCAGGAATGTAGACGCAGTCAGAAGACTTGGCAGGAAGTAATGAGCCAAACCAGAGCAGATGACAGAAAACAAAAGGGGTGAATAGGATCAGTTTCTGATTTACCTGTTGCAATGAGATTTCTGAAGAGATAAAACCTGTTGCTCAAGATGCACATGAAGCAGATTCAGGTGCTGAGTTTTATGAGGGATTATGATGCCGCAACACACGAAGGGAAATAATGACGACATTAAAAATAATATTTGTGTTTTGCATCTTTTTTTAATTGCTGTTTAAAGGCGCCACACACAGAAACTGGTGACTGGTTTGGCAATTTAGTCTATTTCTGAAAAACCACCCAACACCCATAGTTTTTTTTACACATTCCTGAGCGGTGCAGAGCCCACCCCCTTCCTAAAACAGAGAGATCTGCTGGTGACAAATCTTCAAACCAACTTCCTCTCCTTCCTTTCAGCTCAAATAATGGCTCAATGAGCTGGATTCCCCCTGTCCTGACTCACATCCTCTGTGCCATAATATTTATGCTGCCTATTCAGGAGCTGCCCTCATCAAACTGCTATGTGAATCACACCACAGGCATCCGACTCACCTCATTACTTCCTGACTAATAGTCTGAATATTAGTTAGGGAGAATGTGATGTTAGGAACAATGGCTTACCAGAGAGCCACTGCAGTGATATAACTTTCCATATACCTTCATTGTTAATTTCAGTGTTCATTTTCTTCTCCTCAGACACTCACAGCTGAACTGACTGAGCTCAGCTCGCACATTAATCTGGGCAGGAATCTTACAAGCGGAGGTGTTGACAGTGAGCGTCTCATCCATGCTTTTAAGGCATTGTTGTTATCTCTGTGGCCTGGCCATACTTATCTCGCAGAAGGAACTGTATGTGAGCAGAAACAATAGGCTTGATTGAGTGCATTCCCCAAAAGGTGTTAGGTTACACGGGCCTGGTCTATTTAATAGATGATATCTGTCTGAGGGGTCTTTGCCATGTGATCTTTATCACTGGGCTTTTTGAGAAATGGTGCATCATTCATAAACTAATCAATTATCTGCCTCGAAGTTGTGATAACAGGAAATACCCCGAGGCGGTGAGCTGTGGTTAATATTAGGGAAGAGTTTGAGAATATATGTTTTACATTTAATGCTAAAAAATATTCAGCAACAAATATTTTATCAGCTCTAACCAAAAAAATCTCCCCGAATAAATTCAATTTAAGCACGAAACCTGCAGCGTCCAGGGTGAGAAGCTCATTTCATTTCCATTTGAAGAAAATAAATCTCATCCATAAGTGCTTGTACATTCATACAGGCCCATATACCCCCTGCTTGATTTTCAAACGGCCACAATAATGCAATTAGCCTAACAAAGAAAATGGTAATCCACGAGCCAGTATGAGTGCATGGGTGGGATGCATCTGTAATGACCTGAGAATGACTCTGAGGAATTTTCACACCAATAAGCTGCAGGAGAGCCGGGCTCAAACTTAGCAGCAACACACACTCATATAGTGCTAATCTCTGTGTGGTGCAACTGAAAAAACAAAAACTTCTTGCATGCATGCACATAACAAAGCCCTCTTCCTCTACCTCAGTCGCAGGTCAAGATGGGAGATTTTAAGCGTGAGTGTGAACCACAAAGCATTTGTTAGATGGAGTATTTTGTATTTACATTCAGTTTGTATTCCCAGATATCAGTGAGACATTATCAGACCACCAGCAGATTCATAGCTGGGGGTGGAATCACATATGCTAATAAAGCAGATGTCCGCAGTCCTCAACACATTCCAGGCAGCCTATAAAAACAAAGCGTCTTTCTTCCCTAAGGAGCAGAGCCCCGTCTCTGACTGTCTCCAACAGTCACAAAGCTTCATATAAACATTCACTGTTATAACCCGGTGATCCCAGCAATGCCTCCCCGCCACTGTCGCAGCAAGTCCACCACTTCGGACCACATTTTGGGAGCTCTCTGAGTGTTTGGCCAAGGCGTGGGTCCTCGTCTGAAAACTTTCCACGACACTGGAAGTTTCGGGCCACGTCCCTGTGTCTCTGCCGTCCACTGTGCCCGACTCCCGCTGAATTCATCAGCCATTGTTTTCTCTGCACAGGCATTTATGATGTCACTGCAAACATAAGCTTTGTCCTCAGATGAAGGATCAGCCAGGGTTCGTGCCCTTATGGGGTCAAACCAACAGCAAATATGGACAGGCTATGACTTAGATCATGGGGTTGGGTGGACATTATGGTGGCAGTAAGAGAACTTCATTTAAGGAAAAAAAAAAGGGCACCAATAGGGACGGAGACGCAGTTTCTTTTGTGTTGGTGGCAACAAAAGTGACTCATTTCGCAGCCACATTAGTTATGCTATTAGTAATACTTTAAAGCTTTAATCTTATCTTCTCTCTGACCCTATCTCCACCCCCCTCCCTGCACCTCTCTGTTCCCAAAAACACCATATCAAAATGAAAACAAGTGCATTTCCTGGGTCTGTCACTCACTGCGTCCCTCAGCGTACTGAATCATCACCGCTGATGACATACAGGCCGGTCACAGCGAGAGAAGCTCCGGCCACCCTGATGAAAAGAAAATATTTCCTCAACATTTGCATGAGAAAACTGGTTTTCTCACATTGGCTTCGCTGCAAACTAAATTGCTGAGTGAATCTTTTGCGTGTCAGCAATAATCCACATCACCCACGCTGCCTTTCGAATTTTGATTTTTCAGACTGCGTAAGAACGACTTTGGCTGCTGCAGTATCTGTGTGCATTAAGTGCTTTGAAAGCAGGCAAGGTAAACACAGACTTAAGCACACACACACACACAGACACACATGCAACAATGGCTTGTATCTGTAAAGATCAGATTTCCATCATGTTTGTTTTCTTAGGATAAGGCATGTGTGAGCAAAGAAAATATTTTGCTTGCTCATAGCCATCTGTCGAAACCGCAGGAATTTCTAAAATTGTAAATAGGTTTGTTTTGTTGTGCGACAAGTTTAACTGAGACAACACTCGGACACTGACCACTGACTGAGATGGTAATTTAACTTAAAGTGAAATGTTTGAACTGTGAATCCCGCCAGGTGCTTACACTCTACTGCCTCATTTCAACAGTCCACACAGTCCTACAGGACCCCATTTATCTGTATTGTTAAAATCAGCGTTACTCCAATTATTGAACGCTTAAGAACAATCTAATCACTCCATAATGGCAGGCTGACAATGAAAACAAATGTCGAACTGCACAAAAAGTGACTGTCCTGCCGTGCAAACTATGAGAACGCGGACAGAGAAGACACAAAGCAACATGCTGACGTGTGAGAACGATCAGAGGCTGTCACAAACCTGAGCATAAAACAACAAATCCTGTGCCGAGCTAAACCTGACGGCTCACACTTCACCACTGCTCCCAGCGCAACTTCAATCCCACAAAATATGGAATAAAAGAAGACAATTGAGCGATTGTTCCCGCTTCAATACATGGCACCATGTGCACGGTCCAAACTAGGCAAACATTCATTTGTTTAGGGTTAGTGGCACAGAAACAGGACGGGGAGACAATGGCTAAATGTCTTTGTTACTGCATCACAAAAGCTGATAGCTGCTTATTTGCATTCACGAGATCACACTCAGCGCTCATTGCTAAATGGTGAAACCCACATCGTTATAAAGGCAGCTGGCTCTGTGGTGGAGGGCAGGAGATACTGTAGCATTCCTTTGTCCATTAAAGGACTTTTATGGGCCTTGGTACTCTCACTCCAGCCATGCCTATTGGCTCAAAATTATACTTATTTTTCTGCCCCCTGAGGACTGGTTTTAAACTGCTGCTTTCAATCATAAAGAAACAACAACAAAGGAGCCTGTCAGGGTAATGCTTCCTGACAACCCAAGATAGACAAAAAAGACAAAAACAACACCCTAAACACTCAAATGCCAAATGGACACCCCCCCCGAAAAGGTGACGGAGCTCTCACAATGTGAAATTGTGATGAGATAGAAGACATGAATGAGTCTAATGTGTACATTTGAGCAGAAAATCACTTTAAAATGTGTATGATTTTATAAATAACAAAGAAAAATATACACCCACAAAGGCAAAAAAAGGAGAAAATTTCTGCTATTGATTCCACTCTTGGATGCTACAATAGCCTAATAATGTCTTAGCAAATAATCACATTGCATTCAGAAAGGCAAATTAAAGTGTCTTTTTGTCCCTTGGCTGTAAAAGGCAGATCAATTAGCTCTATCATCTTGTGTTTCTATCACGCGGACAAAAAAGAGCCGAACAGGGACGAGATAAAAGCCGCCAGCGCGCCGAGAAATCAAAACTCACTTAAGATGTCAATAGTGTCACGGCGAAAAGAAAAGACGCCTGCATCGGAAAACAAATCCAGATCAATACGTTACCAATCAGTTAATTTCATTAAGACGTTCGCTGCCATTTGCTGATGGGATGGAGAATTGTGTGCAAACAAAGCAAAGGTCACAGAGGCTTTGTGGCAGATTGTACCTGCAGTGTGAAGAGTAGTTTGCACTCAAGTGGCTGTCTGAAGGATTTATAACCACCTCTGATGGCAGAAATTAAACGTAACACCAAATTCATTAAAGTTTATTTTCCAGCCCTTTGACGCTTTCACACTTTTTCCAGCGCCGTCCCTCTCTCTAATGCTCCGTGTTGATCTAGTTCTGGTTGTTTTCCTCCCATCACCTGCTCCTCTCTGGATCTATTTATGTCCAGAAGGAATGCATCACAACTTACGATTTCTTTAAGCAGCTGTGAGTGGAAATTGCTTTTTGGGGAGACATTTATGACCCCATTCAAAGGCTGCCATCTCAAACACAGGAAGGAAGGAACTCAGAAGTGCCTTACAGTATCAAGAGGTCCATTTAAAACTCCTGCTAGCTCTCTGAGAAAAGAAAGAACTTCAAACCAAAGTGAAAATTTTACTTTTCAGAACGATGGGATTTCTCTGTTTTTGAGAAGTGCGTAAAAAATGAGCCATATCCCACCGTGCATTTATTATTCATCCACAAAGCCACCAAGCACACGTGAATTAAGTTGAGATTCTAACATTTCACACAACAACAGCTCAAACTCCCCCCAAAAGCAAAGCTCTAAAGATGTTGTAGCCCATAGAAAAAGCACTTAACCCAGCCATGATGTCACATGTGGAAGAGGAGGAGGAAGGGGGGGACTCTCCTCCTCAAGGGTGCTCAGGATTAGGGCCTGGAAGTCTCTAAGATAATAGATCAAACAGATACACCAGAGAGCACTTCTTGCTTTTCCCACGTAACGCTCATCTTCATACATAATGGAATTTCAGGAGTCCACCTGAAGTCCAGGTCCTGGAATCACACGCATTGTTCAGAAGGGTCACCAGCGACGCCGCGGATCATTGGTGTGATTAGAATATCAAAGTGAGCTGAAGTGCAGGCTCCGACAATGCGAGAGCATAACTTATCCCAGTCCAGCCCCGCCGGGGAGTCAGAACAAGGTGCTCTGAATGAAGTTTTTCACTTTTCACGCGTATCTCATTCGTCAGGTTGAGGGTTTGTCACAGACCAAACAGCATGATATGAAGGAAGAAGCATTCACATCTGTTACTTCAGGAGCAATACGACAGCTTGGAAATACTCCATTCCAAAGATATTATCATATGATGCAGCAGAAAGGAGCCTGCATGACACATTACTGCATTGCTATGCTAAGTTGGGTTTTAGTGACTTTATCTTGGAAAATTTTTGCAAAGAGTAAGATGAGAGTATCACCGTGTGTGTGCATCATGTCTGAAAAGCCAAAGCCAGCAGACAGTTAGCGTAGCTTTGCAGAAAGACTGGAAACAAAATGAAACAGTTAGCCTGCAAGCCCAAACTGAGGTAATAAAATCAGCTTCTTCAAAGCTCAACACATTGAATCTTGTTTGTTTAAAAGTGAAGCTTTAAAAAAAACACAAGGTTTTACTCCTTACCTTCGGACAGAACCATGCTAGCCGTTTCCCTCCGTTTCCAGTCTTTATGCTATGCTAAGCTAACGAGGCTGCTGGCTGACTGACATGAGAGAGGCGGCAATTTTCTCTCCAGCTCTTGACAAGAAAGTAAATAAGAGTATTTCCCAAAATGTCAAATTAGTCCTTTAATCTGCCAAGTGACTGCTAGCAATGGCTGCCAGGTTAATGTAGTAAAACGCACAATATTGCCCTCATAAATGCAGTAAGGTAGCAGTTTAAGCAGCTGACTGATACTGGTACTTAGAAATATACATATAAATGTAAGGTATTCAGCCACTTTCAGGCAGTAAATGGACATAACGGAATAAAAGGCATCAGCTGAGATGAGTCAGTTTCTAACACATCACCCTCAACACGTAAGGACAAAACTGTCCCTGGTGTCCACAGTCCTCTACTGTTTGTCATGTCTGCCATTTCCTTTCTCCCTTTTTAAACACAAACCAACTGTGAGGTGAAACTTCAGAATCATTCATCAAACAACTGCATCTGAGTTTGTGGCCATGCTGAGCGAGGCCGCATCAGCAGAGCCATTAGTGCGGAGGACGAGGAAGAAATCGATGGGCGACTGTTCAGAGGAGACTCCTATTAAGGTGCAGCCTTCGCTCTCTGCAAACACTAAGTGCTGAAGTCTGAGTGTAAAAATGGCCAAAATAATAGATAGCCACAAGCAAAACAGGCACTTTATTGAAAAATCTATTCAGAGAGCAACTCGGCTTTTAGAAAGAAGACCTTGATATGCAGTCAAACGTTTTCTACAATTGACATCTACTTCCTACATTCAGGAGGACGCGACCCCCTCCCCCCCAAAAAAGATACACACAGAGCATATGTAGACTCAAGATTATAAGACTGCAGCAATCTGAGGGCAAACCTCAGCCTTTCATCTCACCTCTGCTGCCACCTAATGGACAAACTGCAGAAATGACACAAACACGTTCACTCCAGTCCACGTCGAGTCCATCTCTTTCAGACTTTATTCCTCTTTATTCAGACGTTTGTCTACGATGCGGCCTGAAAATGACCCCTCTCCTCAATAAGACAATTCATTTCAAAATAAGGTTTCATTTTTATGCCTCCAAAAATGACACATGAAAATAGAGGGTATGAAATTTAAGCCCGAACGATCAACTTTCACATTCAACAGTTATTCAATGTTAAACAACATTCTAGCGTGAGCTATTGCGCTACGACAACATTTAATTATTCTAAAATGTGAAAACATTTATGTCTCTGAAGCCAGCAGCACTGTTGCTTCAGTGGTTAATGATCAACTTGCGGGAAACAAAAGCTGTTACTGTGAACGGCCTTCACACGCGTAACCTTTAGGCCTACGGGTTCTTGCTGGCAAAGAAATAGCTTATAATGCAGTTACAGTCTTTTCGTTTTCACAAAAACACAGCGAGCCCTCCAGTCATTGCGGGATGCCTTCCAGTGTGTGTGAATCTGCGTAGAGTGCGTGAGGAGAGAGCTGCTCTATGGCGCTCTGCTGTGGCTGAGAGGACGCTATCAAAGGAACGCCGTGGATGACCACGTTCTGGCCGCCCAGACTGATGTTCGGCACCAGTAACGCGCTTTCCTCACAGGGCAGGGCGCTCTCCTCGACCGTCCCCGCAGGCTTGGGCACGTCGTCCGACGGGCCGCAGACCACGTCGGGTGGAGCTGCTGCGCTCACCATGGCGGTGTTGCCTTCTGTCACCACGGTGACCTCTGTGCCGCCCTCCTGGATCAAGGCGTTGAGGCCCTCCAGTTCAGAGCAGGTTGTGATGAAAGTCTGCGAGCCGCTGCCGGAGTCCTGAGCGGTGATGGCCGTCTGCAGCAGGGCCTGGTGCAGCGGGTTGTTGGCGTCGTCGGGGCCGAGCTGAGTCAGCAGGACCGTCTGGGGTTCAAGAGCGGCCTCTGCGGCCTGGGACGACACGAGGGGTTGCATAGGCGCCAGCAGGTTGACCTGCTGGATCATGGAGTTGACCACCATGTCCTGGCTTTCTGGGCTCAGCAGGACCATGTTGGTCTTATTCTGACCGTCCACACCAGCTGGAATTAAGGGGTTCTCCTGGCCCAGAGGGTGGGACACGATGATTTTGAGCTGTGCGCTGCTGTAAGGAGCCATCGCGTCAGACGAGACAGGAACTTCAAGCTGGGTGTTGCATTGTGACGTGACGGGGACCAAGCTGACGGCGTCGGCCGGGCCGGAGAGCCGGAGCTGCAGCACGTTCTGAGCGTCCCGGTGCTGCTTCTTGTGGCTTCGCAGCGAGTCTTCCCTCACAAAGCAGGCGTCGCACGAGTCGCAGCAGAAAGCTCGAGCTGCATCTAGTTTGGCCCGATATCTGGAGCCGACGGGCTTCGGCGAGTCGCCCCCTCCGCCTTTCCCTCCACCTCTGCCGCCTTTCCCGCCGCCGCCCTTTTCAGGCTTATCTGAGTGGCACTTCTTTTTGTGGATGACCAGGTTGCTGCGCTGCTTGGAGGCAAAGTTGCAGAAGTCACATTTAAAGGGCCGCTCCTCTGAGTGGATCCTCTCGTGGACTTTGAGCGCCCCCTTGCTGGAGCAGGAGTAAGTGCACTTTGAACACTGGATGGGCTGAGTGGGCTGGTGCTCTCGCGCGTGCTGCCGCAGAGCAGTCTTGTTGGCACACTGGAAATCGCAGTGCACGCAGTGGAAAGAGTTCTCCGTGCCGTGTTTGATCTGAACGTGAGATTTCAGGTTGCCTTTCATGGCGCAGCGGTATTCACAAAAGTCGCACTTGTACGGCTTTTCGCCGGAGTGAATCCGGATGTGCCTCTTCAGGTCTGAGTTGATTTTGAACTTTGCATCACACTGCTGGCACTGGAAAGGTGCGTCCCCTGGTGAGGTGAAAACAGAACACACAACAAGACAAAAACGACTTTAAATGCATTCTGCAAAACAACGTCATCCCACTGCTGACAACTCTGGATTTTTGACGACCTACCAGTGTGCGAGCGGAGGTGCACGGTGAGCTGGCTGGAGTTGCGGCTGGCGTAAGGACAGATCTGGCACTTAAAGGGCCGTTCGTCGTAGTGGATGCGCAGGTGCTTCTTCAGACTGCTGCTGTCCGCTGCTGCATAGGGACAGTGTTTGCACTTGTGCGGCTTCTCGCCTGTGTGCGAGCGGCTGTGCATGTTGAGCTTGTCCCTCCGGCTGAAGCGCTTGTGGCACAGCTCGCATTCGAACGGCTTCTCACCTGGATGGCGGATGGGGAAACAACTCGCGTTAGCGGCTGATCCTGAGGCAACAGAGAATCACACGTGGAAGGTATTGACGTACCGGTGTGGGTTTTGAGATGTCGCTCCATGTCTTTTTGGCCATACTGCGTCTTGAAAGTGCATCCTGTGGATCATCAGAAATTGTGCTTTTAGACGTTGTGTGTGTGTAAGTGTCCTAAATAAATTAAAGTTAATAACATGGGGCTTGACTGGCAGGAAGGCCTGCTCGCTGCAGCCCAGCAGAAGGAATGTGTGCAGTCATAAACGGCGAGAGGCACCAACCTGAGAAACAGCAGGTGTGTCTCTTTGAAGTCAGGGCAGGTTTTAATTTTTTGGAAGGTGTTTTCTGTGCTTTGGTCAGGATCTTTTTGACACCTCTCATAACACAGGTCTGGTACGTTTCCTCGAAAACAAACTCAGTGCTGGAATCTGAGCAGGACGAGACTTTGTGAGTGCACGATGCCAATTATTGACAATGAAACCTGAAATCTTGCTTTTTTTTTTTTTACCTGTGAGAGTGGCTGTCGCGGTGGTGGCTGGTGTGTCAGAGGTGGGTAAGGAGCATCCATTTTGCTTATGGGCGAGAAAGACCTCAAAATTATTATACTGCTGCTTGCAGAAGCCGCAGATGTGGATGTCTGGGCTCACCTCCACCACTACAGAATGTCCTGCTGCGACTTCACAAGGCAGAAAACACAAAGCAGGAACCCGTGATTTCAGTCGGAAGTTGTACGATATACAGATATGAAACTTACAACAAGAATATTACGATTCAAAGCCACCAGATGCTGCAGATATGGTCTCATCGGGGACCTGATAACAACTGTTTTCCTTTACCTTCGGGGTTGTATGTTGCCATTTTCGAGCTCGTTTAGCTGCAGATCAACTCATCTTCTGGCCCCTCAACGCCGACACGACGTCCACCATGTTGTTCAAGGGCTAAACTGCTCGAGAGAAGATGCAGCCAGAACAATTATGACATATTTCAAACTGTGAAATCGACCGCGGTCTACATTTTAATGGCAATAACACTTTACTTCTCTAACAACACTAATACATGTCGGTTTTACGACAGGCTGCACCGGGTTTGCGGCAGCGGGATAAGCACGCGCTCTGTGGCGAGTGACGTTATGTGCTGCCTTTAAAAACTGTGGGAAAAATCTCAATCGGTACCTCTGAGCATGTGGATAGCAGGATTAAAGAGGGTTTTTTGTCACACTGTTATTATTTACAATAACTACTGCTCTTAGAATTGATTTTTACGTTTTGGTTTTCTTTTAAAACGTCAAGTATACGTTTGTTATTTGGAAAGTCAACTAATCAAACAAAAAGCCAGTTTACTGCCAGTGTATTATAAACTGCTTCGACTGTTTTAATTCAACGAAGTGAAAAATATTACCGCTGGCCCTTAATTTATTTTGGAGTTACCTGAATGCAGCATGACCATTGTTGTTAGAGGGATTCAAGCACAGGGTGACTTTTGTTCTGAAAATATCATTGAATTCTCCTAAAACCAACCGAAGCCCCTACTCATATAAACCTTTAACATGTAAAAGGCAATATTCGGCTGAGAGTGGCAGAAATTTGGGCGACTTGAGAGTATTTTACCTCAATTATTACCGTGTTTTCTTCGTTTCTAAAAAGCCCAGCAAGACCGGAAATGCTACTGCCGCCTGTCGTATTGGAAGTCCGAACAGGCCCCAAATTGCCTGACTACCATGTGCACTAAGACTATTAGCTTGTTGAACCACATTTCACTAAAAATACACGATTTTAACCGACGTTAGGCCAAAAGTCCGCCGTCAGCTAGAAAACAGAGTTTAGCTTAGGGCTAGGATATTTTAGAATATAGCCTCAGCACTTCCTGTTGTACCTGCATGGACTTTATGAGTGTGAGAGGTAAGCTTTCACATGTAGCAGCTGTTGTAGGGCACTTAGATAAACACACTCCACCATCTTTCAAGTAAGGGCAATTTACTGAGTTGTTGAGGTGAGTGAATGAGAATGCCTCGTTTTTATGCCAGAGCAGTTGTGCTGGTGTGAATAAGCCATGAAAGTGACTGACGTACAGCTCCATTTTCAGTGGCAGGTCCTTAACTGCCTGATTGCCACTGTGAAGATCAGGAATTTCCTTACGCTGACTTTCCTGCATGGCAAAGGCACAGGACTGATTCCTTCCCTGCTGAAGCAGCAAATCCTTGAGACAGACAGGAGGTACGCGTTCACGCACGCACACACACGCACACACACACACACCGCACAGGGCCTTTCATGGCCTGCCCACATGAATCTGATGAGTTGATTACTGCTGTCTTTGAGTTTGATCCTGTCAGGATTGTCCCCACAGATTCAGATAAATGTATGGGAACAGTTTGTGTCATATTAGCAGAAAAGTACTGTTTTCTGAGGGCGTTTTGAAAATTGATGACTCGGCCCAGAAGAGGAAAAGACATGAAAAGG
The DNA here is from genome assembly GCA_037975065.1 of Chaetodon trifasciatus. NCBI lineage: Eukaryota > Metazoa > Chordata > Actinopteri > Chaetodontiformes > Chaetodontidae > Chaetodon > Chaetodon trifasciatus. The sequence continues at coordinate 2,782,960 of JBBMOE010000025.1, forward strand.
CGATAAGTAAATAAATAATTAGATCTGACCGAAGACCGTGCAAATCATACGCACATAAATCCCCCACGAACTCTTTACAGTTAAACGCAGATGAAAGACCACATTCACATGTGACAGACAGATGACTCAGAGATGGGTTAATTAAAGAAAGACTTATGTCATCCCCCCCAGCCGTGAAGAACAGGCCAGCCTGCTCTCTACTTTGATCTAGACTTCAGTTTTACAATCAAAAGAATTGTAAATCTGGTTTTTCACTTTTCACACTTGCAGCTTAATGTTCTCACCCCGCTTCAATAAGGAAGTGTTATGATTGAGCAGTTTAGTCGCTTCATTATTAGGCCTTATTTGTGAGGAAACGCCGCATCGACACTAATGTGTCCCATGACGAATATTCCCAGTGGGACTGCAACTAACTATTATTTTCATTATTGATTAAGCTGCATATTAATTTCTCAAACGGCTGTCGCCCTTCCCCAGAATGCAAGTTAACATGTTCACATTTGTTTTTCCGTTTGACTAAAAGTCTGCAGACCAAAGATGTTCAATTTGTTATCATAGTAAACAAAGAAAAGCCACGAATCTTTACATCTGAAAGGCTGGAGCCAAAACATTTTTGCAGTTCTTGCTTGAAAAAAAATGCTTAAATGATTAGTCAATAATCAGAATTGGTTCCAGTTAATTTCCTGTCCGTCGATTAATCGTTTAAGCTCTAATTTACAGCGATGCTAAAGTACGCCGCGTGTTAATTACTGTTTTTCCCTACAACACATCCTTTTAAAACAATAAGCTACGATTCATTTGTTGTATTCAGAAACAGAGTATCATTTGGACGTCCAGCTGTGCCAATTCTAATTTGTAGACGTGCCCCTTTCCCATTCATTGAGACGCCGGAGAATTCAGTGAGTGATGTAATGTCCCTTTTTTCCCCAATGAGACAAGGGCAACAATAGGGGGGAGTGCCTCTGTCACATTATTTTCCCCCACCGAGGCACGCCAGCTGCTTACAGTTGCTTAATGGCTACGAGCTGTCACAAGGCATCACAGCCCGCTGCCACACAGGAGCGGCAGATGCTTTAATTGCACAATGACTTGTAGGTTGTCAACAGCAATTATACCAGGCTTCCACCTGAGGGCACCCAAAGAACACCGTCGACTCACTTCGCCGGCAAGACACAAGCCTCTGAAGCTGGCTGCTACACATAAACCTGATCTCTGAGTCTCGCTTCTGTCCAGACAAGAGCTGCAGACGGATTCCAGGTCTCCTTTTAGCTTAATGGTTTTGCCATGTGCTGCAATAATCTGTGCAGGATTGTCAGACAGCAGGCTCAGGACCCCAAAATCATATTTAGAAATAAAATATTTATCTACCTTTGTCACCTTAGGGCCCGTTGCTCACCGTGCTGCGGCAGGTCGTGGTGTGCAGAGTTTGAGTAATTTTGCTCATTATTAATTCATGTCATTTTTTTTTTTCCTTTTGCGATTCAGGGGAGGCTCATTCGCCGTTGCCAGTCCCAAGATTATTATCATTAAGAGGAGGCAAATAAAATGGTGAGTTCAAAGCTTTGCATGCTTCAGCCCACATCGGTTCAAGTATGTTGATAGTTTGTTATACATGCCGTTCTAAGAAAATACTGTGTAATGTGCTCAGACTTGTGGTATATTCTATTTATAGACGGCCCTGAAATTATAATCAAGCAACCCAGAAAGCAAACACACACAGCGACTTTCTGTTTGTGTCATGTCAAATTGAACGGGTAAAAGATGTCCCGAGTCCCGTGTTTGTTTTGAGCCATAAGACAAATTATACACACATGTATGAATTCCTTTGGTCAACAGCTGCCATCTCAGCATCAGATAAAACGGAGCCAAAGTCTGGGAACCATCAGATGCCTCCAACACTCCCACTTTATCATATAAAAAGACAGTGTACACAAACACACACACACACACACACACACACACACACACACAGGCACGCTTGCACACACGAGCAAGTGCAGCAGTGCTACACACAAAAGGCGCACATGCTCACACGCAAAACAGCGCTATGCTCTTTGTATCTGCCAACTGATGCAGATGATAGGGCTGCAGATGAGTGCAGGCTAACCAGAGACTAGAGGGTACATGTGGCTTCACAGACAATAGCAGGCCACAGCCTTTGGAGGAGAGTATTCAACCCTAAGAAACATGCTGGGGTGGAAATGAAGACAAAATTGTAACCGTTTTTTATGTCGTATGAGTATTTTTGATAGTGATAAGAATCAGGTTTTTGCTGATACGGAGAATCACGCAGATGTTGACGTGATATATAGCTGGCATACAGTAAAATGTGACCGTTACCTAGAGGAGGAGAAATTAGCTCTCTTGTCTCCTGATGAAAAGCGTGTTTCTATCAAAACTGAAGTGTTTTTAGTGGAGTTTGCTTTGGAGGGATGGTGCTGCAGGTGCCTTGTATTGTGCTGTAGAGTCAGCAGGGGGTGTCCAAAATCAGGCTGGAGAAAGAGACCCTGTGCTTGTTTGAAGCAGCTTCCAAAGCACTGCTCCAGTTTGTAGCAGCTGACATTTTGGAACCAGTGGGTCAGCAAAATGGAGAAGGCACGGAGATGTATCAAAAGCAGTGAGACTTTTGATCACCGGATGCGTGCGTGTGATTTATTCCGGCTCTTTGCTTTTCTTCAACGCGAGTCCTAATTACGGCTGCCGGGAAGTGACCATTAACATTACTGCAAGTAGGTTTCAGGTGTAGCTTCGTGCTCCAAAGTAGAACAGAGCAGGAAATGAAGCCGTGCACTCAGTATTTTGTATTTGGTCAGATCCGCAGAGCTAAATCTAAACAAAAGATGTGTTTGTGTGTGCGCGCCACGCGTGCGTTTTCCTGTGTGAAATTGTCAACGATGTCGTGGTGGAGGAGGGAATCTTGATAGTTAGACAGATAACAATGAGGGTGGCTTATTCATGCCCTGCACACACACACCTACAGACACACCATGGACACACACACACACACACACGGCATCATCATCGTCACAGAGGGAGAAAGGCTCATAATTGGACAGAGGTGTCTGTAGATAATGAAGCCAGACCTCACACCTGCCAAACCTTGGGGATTTCACTTGACTGGCCACTTAAATCTTCCTCACTCTGCGGGTCTGGAGGGCAAGAGAGTGAGTAAGGAACTAATGGAAAAAAAAGCATGCGCTACAGGGAGGATCCCTGTCAGCATGAGTGTAGCGTGGACCCCCCCTCCCCGCCCGCCCCAGCTAACTCAGCCCCCACAGCTCGTTCCATACAGCACCCACCTCACTTCACTTCACTGTAAATCCTCTGGTGTCAAGGATTTCAGACGGAAATGGGGAAATGCTGCACCAGCTATTTTGTTTCAAACTCTCAAAACACTCGCTTCTCCCAAGTTGTCTTTGGTGACAGCGTTGTGTGCGGGAAGCGTATTGTGCCAGCTTTTAGCGGGGTGTCATTCGAGGTGCTGAAAGGGAAATCAGATAGACGCTTCAACGGAGAAATACTTCCATGTAGAAAGTTTACCTGACAGTCATCAGTGACGGCGTGACAGCGTATCAGTGGTAGCAAAAAGCTACACCAATTAGGGGTCGAGTTTACCCCGGCAAAATCTTAACAATTTATGAGAAACAAAATGGAATTTCACTCCGTCTCTCTTCATGACTTGATCCATAAATGAGGCGTGGAAATCATTGTCATTCTGGCTACAAATAAGGCAAAGATAGAGCACCAGAGGAGAAACTTGTATTATATCCTGTTGTCTTCTATTCTATAAATACACAGACAGCGATGAGAGGCAGCAGGGGGGTATCACTCTTTGTTAGCTTGTCATGAAGTCAGCCGCGTCAGCTTTTACATACGTGGTTGTGTCTACTGTCAAAAGGTTGTAGTGGTAAATGATAAGAATCAATAACTTTGTAGTGCTAACAGACACAAATAGAGACTGGTAGCTTTGCTTGTGGGTCAGCGGAATCCAGATGGCCGCGGTATATCTGTCATACCTTCTTCTTTATTCTGCGGATATTGGATAAAAAGCATAAACACACGCTTGTCAAACTCTGCTGTCTTGTGGAAGTTGTTTTGTGCCTCCACTGCTACCCGAAGTCAAGCCATGCATTAATGCTTTGACTTTAGGGCTAAAGCAAGGTTACCTGGAGAGCCATCATTTCTCAGAAACGCAGAGACAATAGTGATTCCTGGTGGAGATCTGCGTGCACGTCTGTGTACGCCGCGGCAGCACGCAGGCTCGCTCAGAGAAGTTGTCAGGTGTCAGTGAAACCGCGTACAATGCACACAAGCTGGCAGATTCATAGCAGGATAATGACAGAAGTGCACAATATTCAATCGCTGTGCAAAATCTGAATGAATTCTAAAATCATCCCCTTTTGACGGAGACTCTCATTCAACATGAAAGGAGCCGGGAAGCTCAGCCCAGGGTAGTAATCTTGGATACTCTCAGTTTAATTTTCCAATGTCCAGGCCAGGTGGGAAGGTAAATGAGCCCAGGTGGCTCGCCTGGCCTGTGATACCCAGGAGGGAAACCTTGCAATCAACAGCAACAGAAACTAGCATCCATGGTGACGGATGGTGTCACATGTGCACCTCGTGTTTGTGCTCTGAGTGCTGTGCATACTGAGGCGATGGCTCGCCTCGTCCTCTGCTGTGATAGATTATAGATAGACGAAGAGCTGCGTGAGCACAGCCAGTTTTGGGAAATGTGCTGTAACCGTAGACCCTGGATCATCACGGTGCCATCTTTTACCAGCCTAAACCGCCACGCCGAGACACTCTTAGTCGTCGGAAACCTTCGCTAATGTGGATCTTCTTTCCAAATTGCGATGATAAGCAACGCTGAGATGCGCCCTGAAATGAAATCACACGGAAACCGAAAGCTTATCAAGATGAAACTGTGCAATAATACAAGAATTATCCATCACCATCCATCATGTATTTGTTTGCAGGAAACAGATTACATGGATCTTAATTGAAATATTATTTTACCTTCATTTGAATTATTTATGGGATTGCTGACTACATTCATACCTCAGAGAAAAAACACGAACACATTATGTGATGCAAGAATGTGTGTGCGTATTTGTGAGCGTTTCTCATATATTATTCAAAGTGTGGAGTCAGAATTTGGTCTTATGTAGCCATATGAAGGATATCAAACGGCCTGTCTTTGATACAATTTACTTGAGATCCACTGGCCAGAGCAGAGCTGTCCATTGGCCTACCATTGCTAATGAGATCGGGGGGTAAAATTGAGAGTGGTGGGCTGGCTGTCATCCGCTAGGTGATGGTTTTAAGACTAAGCAGTGATACTTCATTAATTAACCTTCACATTCTATGTAGATCTGCTCATCAAGATGCAGTTAATTAAAGAAAGGTCATTCCAAGGGCTGCTGGGAAGCGGCATTATTACAATGGAGGGATGGCACTGCTTTGAGCGAGATAACACAGGGGAGGGGGGGGGCAGGGAGCAGGCGATCACCCAGTCACTACTAAAATGGCAGACGACTTGCCAAAGCCAGCGTCTGAACTCCTGACTGTGGACCGTCTTGGTAGATTTTAGTTGTTTTTGTTTTTTATTTCTTACGTTCCCTCTTTTTTTATAGAGAAAGATTCTGCTGAAAAGCTCTAATGGAGGAAGCCTCGGTAAAATATTCATTACACTCAATCGACAGCATCTATCTTTTAGCATCTCAGTATAGTTTTTCTGCTCTCTTTTTGCAGCCCCGTATCTTTCCTGCCAATTTCTTGGGTGATTTCTGCTTTCTCTGACCTTGCTCAGCGTACAGAAAAAAAAATGGCATCTTGAGTAAATAAAAGGCCGGGAACTCGGCGGGATATGAAATAGTTATGCGTCATCTTTAAGTGAAATCCACTTCTGGGTGGTGACTTATTCATTTTGATTTCTTCCTATCTGTCCATATGTCTATCTTTGTCACAGCACAGCTCAGAGTGCGTCGCCTTGTTTGGGAAAGAGGATCAACTTGGTGCCGCGTTTCCTCATAAAAACATTAGCTTTCGAAAACGTCCCTGTTAGGCTCTTACCAATCAGGAAGCGTCTGCTTTTGTGCCTCGGTCTCGTTTGAAACCTTGGCGTCAGTTTTTCAAAATGTTGCTCTGCTGCAAAATTGCAGCGAGGCATCAGCACCTCCCCCGTGTCCACTCAGTCCTCCCGTAGTCATCCCTGAGTGTCTTTTGGCATTGCTTCCAATGGCAGGTGTAGAGAAGACAAACGAGGAGCGGTGCGCGGGCGTGCACGCGCATGCATTCAAGCGTGTGTGTATATATGTGTGTGTGTGTATCCCTCCCACCCTGCTGCGATACAGTAACTGCTGACCCCGGACACAGTGCCATTATGGCAGACGAGGCAGGGCTCCCCTGGCAGCGGCTGGGGCGGCTGGTTGCTAGGTGGAGAGACATTACCGCGGGCCTCTGCAATAATTTATCCTAAGAGCGCGGCGAGCCGTCATGTAGCCCCTGACAGAGAGCTGCAGTACTTTATCAGCCTGCCTGTAAATCAGCCATGTGTGGGTGCAGACGGCAACATTGTTTGATCTCTTTCAGACACTCTAATAATCTGCTCCCCTCTGATTGATACCTTCACACAACAAAGCACATTACACCAGCAAACCGCAGCAGCCAGCCGTGTGTGCGTGTGCGTGCGCGAGTGCGTGCACGCGCTAATGTAAGAAGCATGTGTGCCCGTGCGTGCGTGCGTGTGTGTGTGTGTGTGTGTCTTTCTGGTGGTCATCAGTATTGCCAGTGGCCTGGGGAGGAGGAGGGAGGGGATGAATGAGTCTTCTGCAGAAACACAGGGTCATTTGGAGTCTCTAAACCAATGACAGGCTAACGGGTTCACAAAACGATCACTGGATGAAGGGAGGGGCAGGGAGGGAGGGAGGGAGGGGGGAGATAGAGAGAGAGAGGCAGTGCCACCAACCTCAACACAAGAAATACAGCAAACAGATAAAGAGCCGCTGAGGCTGTTTTTCTTTTCTGAAATGATGGCGGTTTTTCGAAATGAGAATTTTGTGAAGACGCCTGCGACGCTGCGGCGTTTCGCTTCCTCTTTAGACGCATGTAAACATTTCATTTATTCCTGTACTTCCAGATTGCACAAAGATAATTCTCCTGTAAAACTGCACAAATACAGTTTAAGAAGGATTAACCCCGTTTCAGATTTCCTCAAAGCCAAGATTTCCCAAACTGATATGTAGTCCACGTGTTGACAAATACAGCGAATGTCGCCACGCAGCCGAATGCTTGTATCTTTTCTTTAAAATGCTGATTTCTTTTTTTCCATTCACGGCCTTCTATCAAATCAAAGTGAATTGCATCCTTTCCAAATTGCCCACCAACTCCTTGCTTGATATGGCTCATATACAAAGGAGAGCAATGTCCCGTCCAACAATACCCGTACCATTTGTGCCGCTCAGCTTCAGAATGTCATTGGTTTGAGTGTGACAGTAAAACATAACTCTACCTTTTCTGCGGGTTGCATTGGAACACGGCTTCCAATTATTCAGCTCCAAATTCAATAGCAATTTTCTGCTCAATGAAATAGTGGTTTCAATCTCTAGAGTAATGTCACTTTAGAGAGATTTTCAAAATGGCACGTCTGTGAGTGAATAGATGGACGCAGGAGGATTCATTTTGCTTGAGGAAATGGTACTTGTCTGCTGAAGCTTGTCATTTATTGATGAAGAGAATACCTCTTCAGATACTATAGAATCTACTGTGTAGGTATAGATATGCGTTTGTGCTCCGGTCCTTATTAAATAGACCTGATTTTTAGCTTTTAGTCGGAATTTCTAAAAGGATAAAAGACGCCAAGCAGATGCATAACCTTATGATTGCGTTTGGTCAGACGGAGCCCATTTTGCTTCAGTGCAGCATTAAAAGTAGCACTGAACAATAAAAAAATGCAATTATAAGTGTGTTTGTGTGTAATGTATCAGTAGCCCATCCAGGGCCCCATAATGAATGCGATGCAACGTGCGATCACTGAGCCGTGTGTATGCCCCGCTCAATGCATCTCTGAAAATAAACAGAGCAATGGAAATGGTTCTCATTAGTGTTGTTTTCATATTAAGTCCCTCAGACAAGGTTGACAAACCCAGCTCCCTGTGCCAGGCTCCTCAGGGACCATCGCTTCAATACAGCTAGGGCAAACAACACCAGCCGGTACCAACACCATTACCACCTCCTATAGTTACTTATCCTCCCCTCCCTCCCTGTGGAGTGCTCTGTCTACACAGACCAGAGGAAAACGCATTAAGATCTTCCAGCAGCATAGAGAAAGAGTCCTGCTTTCATTTATCACCATTGCTATTGGCCCTAAAAGGGACAAATGTCTGTTCTCCATCTCCGTGCTATTAGAATTGGAGAAATGTGTGCTGCGCGTGTGAGATGGAAGTTATTTTGTGCTCCAGAGACGATCCACTGCGAGGCTGTTTAGCAGGAAGGGAACAGGTGTGCTGAGCTTCTGGCTTCCACCATGTGTTCCAGTTGTTTCATCTGCACCTGTTTCCCAAGTCCTATATATGATGATCAAAACACTTTATTAACCATAAAGTGTTCTCGCTCGTATGCTGCACTCTGTAAATGTTCCACAGTCTCATATTACCGCGAAGCAACATATTAGCATTGATGCAGCAGAGGTCAAAACTCGTGTGTATTAACCAGGAAAATACAGACGTTGAAAAAGATAAACCTTCATTTACCACTGCGCTTACTGATGAGCGGTCTGCTAAACTGTGGCGGAGGAAGTATTCAGATTCTTTACTGTGGTGAAAGTGCTAACACTACACTGTAACAATACTCTGTTGTGAGGAGAGGTCTGCGTAAGTTAAAGTGTGTCAGTGTAATTTGGAAAAAGTACTTAAAGTATTAAAAGTACTCAATGCTGAAAAACGTCCCCTGTGACTGTTGTATATGATGATTATGACTCACGCATTGATGCACAAGCAGGATTTCACTGTTCAGATGGAGCAGTTTTGTGCAGGACTGCAGCTAACGATGATTTTCAGTATGGATTAATCTGCTGATTGTTTTCTCCATTAATCAATTGTTTGATCTGTAGAAACGTTGAAATCAGTGAGAAATGTGACACTTTTACAATGTTTGTTTCGTCCAACCAACAGACTGAACCTCAAAATGATTAAAAATACATTAAAATGATTAAAGTAATTGAAAAGCAGCAAAGGACAACATCATATTTATACGCTGTTCATATACTTAACGGGTAAAAATCTTAATCTGAAAAGTAACTAGTGCCTAAAGCTGACAGTAAAGTACAGTATTTCCCTCTGTCATCAAATGCACTTGCGTGTACTTCTTGATTGAATGTACTTAGTTACTTTCCACCGCTTCATGCATGAAATCAGAGCATCTTTTCTTAGAGAAATGTGAATTTTCATGACCAAAATCTGACAGCAACCACATCCAAAGAGTTTAAATAATCTAACCCTAAACCAAAGCCGAAATCTTTCCACCCGCTGTCACCGTGAGCTGCAGCAAAGACTCCAAAACATCTGGTGTAAGGCTGCAACTGCCCATTATTTTCATTATTTCTTAATCTTCACGGTATTTCTGTGATTAATGGATTTAATGCTTGGTCTACAGAATGTCAGAACGCAGGGAAAATGCCCAAATTGATGTCTTCAGAGTGCTTGTTTTGTTCAACAAACAGTCCTTAACCCACAAATATTAAAATTACTATCAGATGAATTAAAGAAAAGCAGCAAATCCTCACAGTTGAGTAGCTGGAAGCAGATAATCGTTGACATTTTTGCTTAAATACGTCCAAACAATTCATTTACGATCAAAATAGTTGCTGTTTATTTTACTGTAGCTCCACTAATTGACTGATCGACTAATCATTTCAGCTCTAATCACAACTGGAGGCACAACTTGGTACTGATGATTCACTTTAAACAAGTAGTAGAGTTCAGCTTTGTCTTCATGGCCAAAACGTGGTTACGTGCGTGTATGTGGCCGCTCTCTGCAGTGGAAACGGTCGGACTGTTGCCACGTAAGCCTTTATTAGAGAAGAACACATTCCTCATTATTGTTATTGTTTGCGTTCTCAGGGCATTATGTGCATTTCAGTTTGTGGCAATTCACCAAATCTTTTTTTTTTTGGGACTCTTTGCTGAGTAACCTCTCAACAGCAGCCGCAGTGGTTTGTCTGACAGAATCAAAAGAGCATAAGCAGTTTGTCACCGTGTCTAACCCGGAAAACACACCAAAAACTGCCTGTGCAGACACTTGATTAACAGGAAACCCAAAGAAAACGTCTGTAAAGGGCACTTAAACCGTCGCCTTTTGGTTAAATTTGCTCTTTTCGGCGCACACGTGAGCGTTCATGCTCTCCAGCGCGCCTTCGCAGCCTGTCTCCGACGCCGACTCGTCCTCCTCCCAACACGGAGGAGCTCTCTGGCTCACCTGAGCTGTGATTTGGCAGGGCACATCACACAGCTGCAGGCTACAGTAAATATCACCTTTCTTGTTATCTCTAAGACCTGCTTTTCCAGTAAATAGGGGAACGTGTAATTCAATGCGCTGTGTCGGGCCGTTTGCTTTCAGAGGACATCTCGGTGACGTGACTTAGTGGCCCCGGAATGAACATAAAGATTAATAAGTAATGGCCACATAAAGATGATATTTGCACTCAGATATCCCTTTTTTAGATTAATGCTTTTGATCACAGGGAAGCTGGTAATACAAAACGAGCAGCGGACAGCAGAAGGTACGACGTCCCAACACGATCCGGCACATGAGCGTCCCGGAGAGCCTCGCGCGCTTGACTCGAGCTAAACTTGGGAGCCGTTGATATTTCTTTTCCTTTATTATAATCAGTAATTCTGCTGGTCTTGCATGATATTTGTGACTGTGCACAATTACCCGCGATGATCATACAGCTATCTCATGATTTGATATGTGACACCGGCGGCGATGACTCCAACTAGCTTACACGTTTCGATTTATGGACAATAAGGATAGTATTCAGCTGCATGTCCCACACTCTAAAATGAAACGGTATTTGGCCGTCCGCTGTAATACTGTTGTTGGTCCCCCTGGCATTTTGTAATTTGTTGCAGTGTTTGTGTTCTCTTTCACACTTTAATATCACGGTATTGCTTCAATTTGAGCTGCAAGATAAAGTTCTATTTCATTTTGTAGGATTAACTTACCGGGTAGCACACGTCTCAAGGTATTTGTTGTGTTTTGTTTTATCTATGAATTATTTAGAGGCTTCAAAAATAGAGAATGGGTTACAAGACGTGTGCGTCCTGTCTCTCCTGCAATCTCAGTCAGATGTTTAATTTGGTGTGCTAGCGTGGAATAGCGCTCGCTACGACTGGGATTAGGTGGTTGGCTATGTAATTTCCCTGAAGGAGGAGCATGTTGAATCTGAGAATAATGATAAAGGAGGACCTGAGCGTTTGAAACAAAGGAATATGAAGTCAGGATTGCTACGTGTGCTTGAAGTCGTCATGGATTTTAGCTTCAGGGTGAAACGCTGTGCAAAAGTATACAAAAGAAAACACAATTCAACTTGTTGGTCATTAGATGGTGTCTGTAGCAACGCTATAATCATCCTTTACCAGGTCATTTTTCATAATTTAGCCGACATGCTAAAGTTCACTAGGTCTATTAATGAAAGATTCCCTGTTTTTCTTTATACTCCGTAGCACTTTTTAAAAATGCTAATGGACTCCAACAAGCACCTGAGCAAGGATGAAAGTGCCCTAATTCCTGCTCAAAAGGTCACCGAGATGAGTTATAGTGGTATAAGCACCTGAAAGCTATTCCCTTGTTAGATTTGACAAAGGGAGGCTGCCATTTCCCCCCTTAAAAATAGTGTTGGGTAATAAATGATCATTTGTGGAATGTGGTTGCTACCGGCAGTGACTTTTCCTCTGACATAACTTTACTGCTGGCTGATTTACATCCTGAAAGTTGTCCCCAAAATATTTAAAATGAGCATTTTAGTCATTATGCACAGCAGACGGCAGTGACACACACAAGAGCTCTTATTGTGCTTCTTATGGGAAATGGCTAATTAGTTGGCCATGAAAAATGCAGGCTTGCCTGTTTTACTATCATCCTCTGTTTGACTCAACAACACTTCAGGCTTTTGTAACAGATTTGCAGTTATACACCCATAATCAGCTCAGTATGAAATATCTGCATGCCCACACTTTGTTTTCGCGTCATCAAGTAACCGACACATGCGCGCTTCTATCAATTATGAAGCGTCCTGGTCTCTGGGCGATGTCCCCTCTGTACAGTAGGTGCTGTGTGCACCTCAGCATATGTGATAGTCCTCCTCAGCAGCCCTTCACAGGTCCCCGAAAGGTGCTCCTGGTGTGGATGCAGGGCTGTAGAGCAGGGATCACAGTGACAGTTTCAGGTGGAGGAGTCTATTAATAGTTTACCTCTCAGCCAAAGCATTTCATCATTTTTGGTGTCTGAGGGCTTCCTGCTTCAGAAAAGGGGGGTGAAGTTATGCATCTCAATCTACCCTTTCATATTTCATGCTGTTGAGGATTATAAATAAAAGGACAGATTTTGACCTGGGCTATTAGTTACCCGGGATCCTGTGGGTGGATGGTGCTTTGTCTCCTGTCAGCTTCTGGTGTTTTTCCTTCAGAAAGCAACACGATTACAATCAAATTCTTCGGGATACAATATGAGATATGATCCCCGCTGCCTAGAAGTGAAAAGGAGGAAGTCGGCAGGGTCCGAGGAACAACAAAAGGCCAAACAAAACAAAGCCAATCAGTCAAAATCAGCCAAAAGGGAGCATCAGAATAGAGCAAGGTGGGGAGTTTGACAGTAGGTCAAGCTATGGGTCAGTCTAAAGTACCAGTCTGGTGATTGCTGTTTTCCCCCTCGTGTGACTCTCTTGTTTTGACCACACAAACTGGCCGAAAGTCTCCGGAGAGGAGCCTCTCTGACAGAGTGATGAGGAAAATAGTACGGCAGAAAGCTCTCACTCTCTCACCTTCCCCGTGGTCCAATAGACGGGCCCGGCGTATGCCAAAGCAGCCTGTCAGTGCTTCTTGTTGTTGGACAGACCTTTGATCTTGAACAAATAGAGAGAAGAGTCTCAGAGCGCCTGCCTCTGGGCATAAGGAAATATGGGCATCACAAAGGGTCAAATTCTGGGAGAAGGCAGTAAAATTAAAAACCTTTATGGCCGTCTTTATGGCTTCATTCCCTATGGCAATTACATTATCTATGGAAAATGACAGAGCTTTGTTCCCATTATCAGGGAAATCTCCAGCAAGGAGTGTCTGATGTGCTGAAAATGAAAGTGATGCATGTCAGTGTGAATATATCACAGTGGATGTGGACCTAACCTGCTGTGTTAAGGTGGCGGCGTCGCAGCCATTTAACAAGCTGAAATTTGATCACTTTCTGCAAATAAACACAAGCGCTCGGATAACGAACGGAGCTAAAAATAACGAGAAAACTTCTGCGGCTCAGAGTGTTTCTATCAAATCCAGATTGACAAGCCTCACTTGAAATTAATGATTTTATTTTCCTGCGACCACTCAGTCGCTAACCACCCGAAACCCCACGCATTGACTTTTCTCCACAGATTGCAACTCATCCATTTTTTAATTGTGTTCATTTTTACCTGGCTCCCACCGGACCCGCAGCGGCGGTGGTCGTTGTCATCCGTCTGCTCTGACAGGAAGGGAGAGCGAGAGAGTGGCGCCACGCCACTTTCCACCCCGAGCTGATGTGTCAGGCTTATCACACAGCCGAGCGATCCTGAGGTGACATCCTCCACTGAATCAGTGACATTTCACGGACGGTGCAAATCTATCCATCTTTGTCAAGCATCAGCCTCGATTTTAGCATTCCACGAGTTAGCATATTGATCACCAAGAAACGCATGAGTGAGGACTTCTTGTTTTCTGCTCCTTAAAATGGGCAGTGTGAGTCCACTGGACTGCTCTGTCAAAGTCTACTGCTGTGGGCCTTAATCTGCCCTCTTCAAAGTTGCATAAAATATGGATGGCTTTTGTCATTCAGGACCAAGAGGCTCACCAAAGACTTTCTTTGCCACTTTACTTTGTGTCAGGAAACTTCTCTGGAGTGAAGTTTCAACAGAGTCTACTGCTGCGCCTCACTGTTGTTTTCATTACATTAAACAGTGTAACGGAAGTCTCTCGGCTGAGTCTAAGTAGAGTTCGCTCCTTTTCTTTTTGCTACTTTGCTTTAATAGCTTCATCATGAAACAAGCAGTTTGCCGGCAACCATGTCAAAGAACGGTTTGCTAACTTGTCAGAGTGGTGTAGGTCTTTAAGCACATGTGTGTTCAATAAACCAAGGAGTTATGCTTCCTTGAGCCGCCTCGCTTAACAACAATGGAGCTTTGTTTCCAGCAGTTAAATTTCTGTGATGCGTTATGAGAAAACACACGAGAGAGAGCCCTGTTTGTGATAGAGAAAGTCCTACCCACCTGGGTCCAGCGCTGTGTAAGCTATAGTGGCTTCTGTTATTTGTGTTAGGGCATGCGATGTAATAATTGATTAATAATGCAGAGCTTTAGGGAAAACTATAACCCCTAAAATGAGGGCGATGATTGTGCTTGCGCCGAAGCAAATCAGCAGCGACAGAATAGCACCAGGGATTACAACATCTGCAGTCTGTGGTGTCGAGGTTAACTTGTCCTGTGATTACAAAACCCATTTCCCGGGAGCAGGTGTTACATTGACACCCTCGCGATCATGTATGTGCAAATGCTGGTGCAAAGTGAAGCGCGCAGACACACAAACTGGAGCACCCAATCACACAAAGGGTGAGAGAGCAGGAAGAAAAGAAAGGCTGCTTCCCCAACCATATGCTTTTGGCCTCTATGCCTGTGAGACCCGTGTGAAAACATGAATGAGCAGCCTGCAAATCGATAGGGACAAGAGATCTAGTGTCTAGCAAATCCAGTGCAGACTGACATGTTCTCCATGTAATCTCCTGCATTGTGCTGCGAGGGGAAAGATTATCCTTCTCTGACTGGCTGGTAAAAGGTTGCTTTGCTGTAGTTCATGTCTGTGTGAAGGGAGGGAGCATATGCCTCTCTGTAAACGATGCTGGCTCCCCCTCCTCCTCTGTCAGAGGCTGGATTATGTCCAACATTATCCACCCCCCTCACACACACCCGACTCTCCAATAAAGGGCTTTCTCTCTCCCCTTCTCCTTTCAAAAATCATCGGATTTATGACAGGGGATTTCGGAAAAGTTCTGCGCCAATTTTGATGCCTGCTAAGTACCCCGGCAGGATTAGAGGAGGCCTCTTGATGTGTGCACTCCAGTGTGTTGAGCAGTGCATTGTGGTCAGGGTTATCAACTGAGGAAAAAAGGCAGCAGCACATAGTGCATGATGATAAGGCTCGTTATACACATCAAGCGCTGAAAGCCGAGAGTGAGGAAGAGCATGTGTGTTTGTTTAGAATCAATAGCGACCACTATCACATTTAATTTGTCTTGCGCTGCCTTTTCCACCTCTTTGCTTTAATTTCATAAGCAGCAGATCGGAGGAGATGGCTAGCTCCGCTGTAGCAGCGCCATTACGGCAGATGCAGGGGCTTGAATGAAATGACCGCTTACGTTGACTGGAAATTGAAACTTAACACTGCGGCACAATTTACAAAGTCACGATAAAAGGCAGCGACCAGCTCAGGGTGGACTTGTTAAAAAGCGGCGTGCACGCTGTAAATTGTAATGAAATACAGCCACGACTTTGCCCTGATCTGGAAACAAACAGGAAAAAGTTGCGCCATATCTGATTCAAGATTTATTGTGTCACGCTCGTATTGGCGTGTGTGCTCTTCAAGTCTAGACAGACAGTCACCTTCACAGCCAGCTGTCCCTCCGAACAGCCCGCCTGCGTTCCTCTCTGTGGCGATGTCGGGCAGCACGCGTGTGCGGCTGTAAATACCGAGCCGCCGAAGCGGTTTTGACCGGCCGCCTGCGGCCCCGTCGTCTGACGGGAGGTCTGGCTTTGGGCAGGTGCGAGACGAGGAAGAGCCAGGTTAGGCTCAGTTAATAAAGCCTCAACCAGTTCCTCAGTCTGCCCTTGGAGATCGCTTACATCAAAGCACCAATCAAAAACTGGTGCAGATATAATTTGTCATCAGGGATTTCCTGCTGGAGAATTATAGAGAAGATACAGGCCGATCAATACTATGGATTTTCACTGCAGTGGCTGATTGTCCAATTGCCGTGAAACATGTACCGAGATAAAGGGCACGCCTGCCATTTTGTAACAGACTGCCGAGTCAGCATAGGGCTTGTCAGATACTTATAGGCTGCTGTGATAGAAAATTATCATGCTGCAGTGTCCAAGTACTATTTAACACGTTTTTCCTCCATGGGACGTGATTCATCACGGATCCCCTCTCTCCCTGCTTTTGAGGGGGCATCACTCTGCGTCATTGTCAAGCGCGGCTCCGGCCACACATGGATGGCGTTTAAAAGGAGCAGACACAGACGGATGCCAGTGCAATGCAATCCCTCCGCTAGAAGATGTCAGCCAGAATTAGGAAAGACGCTGGAGGAATATGTTAAATCCCCCAAACACCCCTCAACGCTGACCACTTAACGCATCCGCTGCCGCCTTCAAAAAAGTCCCAATCACTTTAAATTAAGCTCACGAAAAATATTTATTATTAGATCAGTGTTCGGTTGAGCATCTGTGCTTTTGATGACCTGTTGCGCCCTCTGGCTCTGACCTCCAGTCACACCAAACACAGACATGCAACACCAGCGTGTGCGGTCAGAACAAATCCTTCAGGCTTTCCAGCAGCATTAATGCAGGTGTGCTCGAGCACTTTGTTATAAAGCCTTTATCTCTTTTTCCTTAATCCTGCTCTGGTCCGACACTGATCATAAAAACTGATGGGCCAGAACCAAATTACAGCCTTGTGGACAGCAGGGTGGCATAGTGGTTCATGGCCCCGGCATGGACCAGTTCATGTTCAAGCAGCGAGGTCAGCTAAAAGCCACATCTCTCTTTCAGGGATGAGTAGAGTACCACCGGCCGGGACATGGAGGCTGGCTTCTGCCGGGTGTTTGAATCGTGCTAATGGCAATGGCGCTCTGTCGGTTGGTAGGTCCTCTGCTAAAATATCTAAATACTGTCTCTAAAATAGCCATGAAATTTCAGACATTCGCAGTCGTCAGAGGATGAATCCCACTGACGCTGGTGACCCTGAGCATCACGTTTGTGGTTTTGCTATTGGACGGATTGCTGTGATATTTAGCACACATGCAGGTCAAAACGTCACAATTTTAGTCACATTCCCATCAGCCTCGGCTGTACTTTGTGTTTGACGCTCATTAGCGAATGTTAGCATGCTAACATGCTAAACTAAGATGTGAACATTGTACCACGGTGGCATTTAGCTCGAGCAGCGCGGAGCCTCAGTACAGCCTCACAGAGCTGCTAGCATGGCTGTAGATTTGTTTACTGGTATGAAAAGTGTAAAAAGCAGAGATGTCCTGCGCCGAGGGTCGTCATCAGGCCGATCCGGCCATATCTTAATGGATCGGTTTCGACTGAGATGGTTCTGATCCCTTCTTTACTGAACTCGACTGTGTGTTGTCCACCTCAGCCTGCTGGTGTGCAAATCCAGTGCAAATGCTTGATGTCAAATGCGAGTGAAATTCAGAGTGTGTTGATGTGAATCTGGGCGACTGATGTCCTCATTGATTGGCTAATATCCTACGCTAATCAATCTGTGCTCTCGCCTCTCCCTTTTTCACTGGCAGAGAACAGTGTACAAATCATTCAGGTAGCCCCGGCGCTCACTTTGACTCTCATTGGTTAAAATGATGAACGCTGCAGGGGGCCGGTCACATCAGCTGTCACTAATTAATGTTAACTATCTGAGACTTGATAACAGCAGGCCAAAACTTAACTTGTTTGTAGCCTGTGTAAAAATAAGGTGTGTCAGGTTTAAGCTACAGCTCTTATTTCAATGTGTTGGATACATATTTAAGCACTGTTTGGGAGATATAAATAGGAATGGAAGTTTCCATGAGTCTCCATGAGTGGAGGAGAGTTTACAGTACAGATAGAAATAAAGAATCCTGATGAACAGTTTAATTCATCTCCTGGACGAATGTGTTTGGGGAAGTCCTGTCAGATGGACAATACCTAGTTCATGCTATAAAATGAAAACAAGCATTTCAGAGTGGGTGGGCCTTGTACCATGGAGCACTAAATGGAGCCCAGACATGTCTGTCTTTGTTGTATATGCCAAGCCGTTTTCCAGACTGAGGGCAGTGACTTACAGGGCTGGACGCCAGGCAGAGAAAGTGAGAGGCTGCAGCTCAGTGACAGAAGCAATGACCCTCAACTCAACCATCTTTTACTGTTTACGGATGTACTGTTGCTGTAATGACCCACTTTTGAAGCTGCTCTGTTAGAGGACGGCATCATATTTTCATACACATTTTCAGGAGTCCATGCAGACAAATTACAGGAGTGTTTTATTTATTGTGCAGGCTCGAGAACAAAGACGAAATTAAATCTAACCAATCAAACTAAAAGATAAAAATCCCACAATTTTCGAAACATTTAGTTGCCTTCATACTTTCATTATCCCTTAACTTTCCCTTCAAATCTTAATCAATCCAGTACTTGGTTTATGACTAAGTTCCTGCTGCTAATTAGTGCTAATTAGCAAATGTTAACATGCTAACAAATGAAGCTAAGATTGCAAACGTGCTAAACCTGCAACATCAGCATGCTACCATGCTAACAATAGCATTTAGCCTGAAGCAGTGGACTTCATTACCCAGAAATCATGTAACCACATTTCTCTGGTTAATCTCTTCCCTTTTGTGGTGAAGTAGTGGTTAAGCAACGCTCCTGTGGTGTGAACATAGTGGATCTATTATGATTTATACATATATGCACATTTTCACACCTCAGACAGAACATTTATATTCCATTTTTTATTTTCATTTTTATGAGTAGCTAAAGGAGCTCCTGTAAGTACTGTCTCACATATTAAATCTCAAAATTTACCTTCAACGTTCACTCACTGGTTTCTGACGCCGAGTTACAGGAGCACCCTCGATAATTTAGCAGTTTTCTCATTGGTCACTAATGGTTCAGGGTAGTTTCTGAAACCAGCAACAAAGAAACTCCAGATGCTATATTTCTCCAAACCTGAACTGGCTGTGATTTTTTGGCATTATTTTGAATTCTGTTTTTGACTGGGGTCTGACCAACTAGCCGTTTTTCCATTGTTATTGCTCCAGCACTTAGTCGTCAGTGTGGCAGCTAAGTAGCTGCCCCCCTCTGACAAAACACAACAGCTGATCTGGCTTTCTCTTTCAGCCCACGAAGTTGGAGTTGATGTTGACAGGCTGAATCGAGGCCTTTTATTTGCGATCTGTGATGTGGCTTTAGCGAGCTTCTCTTCTTGTTGAAATGAATGGAAGACTTTGTAGGGAAAATGAATGAGATCTTCCTCCTGGAACACTTACCTGATAAAATCCCACAAGGGACCCCTCAGTCAGAAACACACGGTGTAGCACATGATCTGGAATGTTATGTGAAAAACATCGCGCATATTTGTCTGTTTGTATGTGTAAATTCAAAGTTCTCTGATACTAAATCCATAAATCCACACCACGCCACCTGTTTTAAATTGCACTGCCAAGAGCCTGAAAATGTTGCTGTTCATCTCCGCATGCATAAAACTGCCATCGCTGGCATGCTGCAGAGACGCTGAAATGAAGACTTCTGTCATAATTAGTTCAACAGCACAAAGAGCTTCTCCGCTAACCGGAGAGTCTGTTTCACTGAGCGGCCCAGAGCTTTGATTTTACCACATTTTCCAAATCCTTTATTTCCGTCTGCATTGGCCGGAACAGAGCGGCCTCCAAGGCTGAGGCTAGACCAGAAATCCAGAATGAGGCCGCTCTGCTCGGGCTGATTTTTCTCAACGTCCACGGTCGACCACAACAAAGTTTACCGTTTTGTTTTCCGTTCCCCGTCGTCCCACCCGCTGCCTGTCTCGGATGACGGGCGTGGACTTGAGTGTTTTGGGAAATATGCGCAGCAAAATGAATTCATACTGTAATGTAATGAGGACTTGCATGAGCTGTAATTGTTATTATTGCCAGACACAAATTGAAAAGCATAACCTGTCTGACACCAGCTATCAGTTGTCATTATGTGGGAAAACATGCCCTCATTGCAGATAGCTGTCTGTTGACACCCAAAGTAATTGAGGAGGTAGTCGAGCTGTTGAAGGCTCTCAAAGGGAAGGACGAACACTTGATCAGAGCATTTTTATGTCTTCGGAGATGATTTGATTTCACATAATGTCTATTTTACAGCCAGATATGCCATTAATTTGCATGATAGCGAGCCAAAATGTGACATTTTTATTTAGACGTCCCCACAATGTTTGGAGAACAATTGGGTGGTGTTTTTTCTTCTGTCAGTCTTTCAGAGCGCTGGCGTCTCATTATATCATATCTAACAGAGCAGTGAATAGCTGCCTCTCTCCTCACATTGCTGTGTCAGGTCAATGTGCCATTTTTTAAGTGGTGACAGGAAGGAGGGGGTGGGGGTATATTGTTGACAGCGAGATGATGATTACACATTTAACTCTTTGTTGTTGTTTACCAACAGCAGATACGAACAGAAGAAACAAAGGAATTAGCCAACACTTTATTCTACATCCAGTGTGTCTGGCACAAAAATTTCTAATGTTTACTGCAGTTTTGCTGTGGACATCCCACCAGGAAGTGCTTAAAAGTGGTCCAATTTGAACGCGGCGACTGCTCATCTGGAATTGTATCTGTAGGTGCAATGTAAAGACAGGAAGTCTTTTAGCCATGCGTCCACAGCACAGGCCGATGCTGTGTCCCCTGTTAGCTCGGGCTGGCAAACTGGGCAAGTCTGTGCTCGGCGCCTGAAGCGCTGAAGCGAGAACAAGGGGCTTCTTTCCCATGAACTGGAGCCAAGTGCCAGCACTTAAGGTGAAGGGCCGAGGCGCTGGAGAAGTAATTTAATCTGAGGCTCTGCCCAATTCCCTGGGCGGCCGAGTTTAAGAAAGGTCACATAGAGAAACAGGCACTGGTGACCCCTTCCCAATTACGGGCGCTACAGCAGAACATATCACAGCACCGTCCAAAGTGACAGTCATTTAGCAGCAACTCATCTGAGGGGAGGAAGTGGGAGATGGATGATAAGGAAATAAAAAATGATTTGCCAGGACCTGTTAGCCACTTCTCTACACAGGCCTGCTGCTCCCCCAGCTCCTCCCTGTCTTACTCACACACACTCATATACTCCCTCTCCCTCTCTGCTCTCTCTCTGTCTCTTCCCACCCCCTGCCACCCCTGCTGCCCATCTCCCTCCTGCTCCACAGACACGTGACGACTCCGCATGATTATTGGCGCAATCACTCATGTAACAGCCTGCCCAGCTTTCCGTGGGGGCTCCAGTATTTGTCACTGTCACTTCCCCAAGTGCTCCGCCATTGTCTTGGAAATTGTATGTGTAAGGCAAGAGATGCCGGTGACCCACTTCGACAAGGGAGCCAGCGATGTGAGGGCGCTCATCACACAAAAAAACAGCAGTTTGATGTGTCCTATTATGTGTCCCAGCAAGAGCCATAAATAATTGTGACAAGTTTTTTGTTGCGCGTGAAAGTCCTTGACTCTGCCTCCTGTTCCAGCACCTCCTCTCTCGTATGGAGACGCTGCCAAGCACCCCCGATGATAGATGGCACGGTGCAGCAAATGACAACGGGATAGATTTTTAGTTTGTGCTTTGGAAGGGATCAGTAATGGTGCTTTGCTGTACAAAGCAATAAAAGAGAAGGACAAGAGACAGAGGGGGGAGAACGAGGGGAAAACAAAAAAAAGATCCATCGATGCCGGCGAGGGAAGAGTGATGGTCGGTGACGCATGATTTTTAGGCGTTTGAGCACTTAGATATATGAAATCAGGCTTTGTCAAAATGGAGCGGTGGCGTGGTTTTTGGCCACTCGCAGCAATAACATACATAAAAAATGCATGAAATACACTTCATGGTATTATATTGTCCACTCCGGCTGGAAAGGAATAGTCCTCCCTTCTATGAGAACAAATTGATATACCCCAGTACAACTGCATCGCCCCGGACAAACAGAAGCCGCACGCAGTAGTTCACCTATTCATTTGAGCGCATTGTTTTTGCTCCTCGCTCTTTGCCAAGCTGTGATTTCGGACTGCTTAGCAGAGGAAAATCTTCTGTGAAAAATCGACATGGACGTTAGATAAAGTACCACCTGCAGGTCCTGGGTGCCAGGCGGGCAGGATACTGGTAGACAGTATGATCAGTCATGGTAATGAGCGCGAGGCTGACACACATGCTTTGAATTATGTGACTTTGAGGCCTAGGCACCCTCAAACCAGGCCTCAGCCATTAGTTCAACCACGCTCTCCTTATCTCAGAGTCAAGCTGTGAGGTTTTAACAGCGCCATCATTCCCCTTTTTCCTCTCCACGTTGTTTCACCTCCGCAGCATTGCAGCGCAGGAACGCTCACGGAGGTAAATTAAGAATGTGTACTTAAACATAATGTGGTCTTTAGTTTGAAAAAAATGGGCCGAATTGCTCAACTCAACAAGCCAAAGTTCATCTTTTTAAAGCCGCTTTATGAATGTCGTGAAATGATTCGTGGATAGCAGCAGTTTAAGTGATCCAGCAGCATGTTTGTGTTCATGTCTGTCTTCTTTAGTTGACTGCAGATGCATTTGCTAATTGTATTCCGCTTCCTCTATCGCAATTATTAATTTATCTCTTAAGACCACTGCGGCAGAGATGATCATTCATGTCGCCGCATCCGATAGTTAAGAAGTGAGCTTCCGTAAAAATCCATCATGTACATCAATGCACATTACTGAGGTAATTAAACAGGAGGTAATACAGCCAGATATCGTAAAATATCACGGGGTGATCATACGCCCCTTAACACTGCACAGCCTCAGCACATGGCGATGATGCAGCAGACGAGGGATCAGCTGCAAAAATTCCAACACACAAATGTAAATGTAATTTGTCTATTTTAGAGTATCTGTACCTTACCCTGTGAAAACTACTAATTATGTGAAATATACTGATTACAGCTAGCCAAGAAATGGCATTAAAATAATTACTTGTGAGCCCTCTCAGAGTTTGTACATTTAGCACTGTACCACCATTAGGAATAATCTGTCCAATTAAAGGTTGTGTAATTAATTAAGTGCACATTCTGTGAAGAGGAGAGGGGAGAAAATTTATCAACCTGCTGAAATATGACCTATCTTGTCCAAAAGACTAATATGTTTAAACAAAAGATGAAAATTGATGACAACATTATTTGTAACAAAATGCTCACTGTGCAACTATGATGCATCTGTACTTGGATTCAGCTTCGTAGCATTGTCCTCACAAAAGCTGTGATGTATTACCCCCGGCCGCCTGGCAATAACTTTCAATGAAGGGCGCTTTGCCTATCTAGTGAAACAGTCTGTTACTTTATCCCACTTCACATCTCAGGCCTTCACCGCGAGCATCATCTGGTCGATTAAGACGCGTTTTTCGTACGTAGAATCGCAAACGTGAGGTCTGCCGAGGCCTTCTTAGAAACATGTAGCAGTGGCATATGATGTTGCGAGGAACTGAGGCGGCGTTGGCACCGAGGGGACATCCTGATACCACCACCCAAAAGTGTAGTAGAGCAGAAAACATCTTGCTGCGCAAAACCTGTCGGGTCATTTCTGTTATAGCAAGAAAATTTGAGCCAATGTTCTGCGTGTGTGTGTGTGTGTGTTTATGTGTGTGTGCTTTGGAGAGAGTGAGCAAGATGCCAACAGTTTGTACAGATACAGTTTGCTGCCAGCTCTACATATGGCCCAGATCAACCCTTCAGGGAACAGGCGTCAGAGCCCAAGATTTGGTAAAGTACAAGTGCAAACACATGTCTAATGCTACCATGAGCAGGACATGTATACACTGAGGGCAGGCTGCAGCCACACGTTCAAGAGCCACTTCTGACTCATGCACTCAGGAGGTACATTACTGTGAGGGCCGCTGCAGAGTGATTTCAGCGCTAATACGTTATAATAATGTTGTAGTAACAGCCGTAATTTAAACACTCATACGTATACTTTCTAAGACGTTTGATAAACACTCGCATGGACCCGAGTAATGGTGAAGAATGTGAGATGCCCGATCTGTGATGGTGATGTAGAGCTCTGGTGCTTTCACAGTTGGACAAGGTGACTCCGCTTCATATTTGAACAATTAACGTGAGTGTTATTAAAATAATGAGTTCATTAGTAGAAGAGTCAGCTCCTGAAAAATGACTGTTTCTCCAGATAAATAACACTTTACGCTGTGTTCAGGCCAGCGTTACCCTGCAACGTTCACCGCAGCGCGACGCGGCATCACGAGGTAACGCGCTGCACTTCATGGAAACGCCGTCGTTCCACCGTTCTCTGAGGTGTCTGTGGCGTTGTTTCTGGTTTTCAACGTTCTTCATCTTTATTATTGGCATGCGAAATGTAGCTTATACCATGCACTTCTGATGAAACTACACTTTCGTAGCCTCCTTTATTCAAACCAGTTTATGGTCTAATTCTAATTCACATTTTCTTTGTTGTGAAATTTAAAAATTTTGCTGAAAATTTGTCGGCAATAGTTGGAAACACAGCTAGTGTCAGTTTAATATCGATGTCTCTATATGACCTACATGAGTAAATGAGAGAAGATTGATTGATTGATTGATTCAGTCTTCTTCTTAGACAGGTTTGTCATATGGGGAACGCTGCTAACTTCAGCTTTCTCATTAAAATTACTGTTAATGTGCAACTAAATCTGTTTGTGCATCCCAGAAACAAGAAAAATAGCCTTAAAAATAACGTGCGTCTTTCTTTCACTCGCTTCCTGAACGAGATCTTCATAACAGAAGGCGGTGGAAGCACTACCACTTTTGTCCACAGGGGTCGCCAGATCAAAACAAAATGAAAGTTCAGTGTAGCTGCTTTAAATGACAAAATCTTCAAAAGCGAACATTTGGTGGGTAGCAGATGAACTTTATTTCTATCCACTGTATTGTTTTTTGTGCATTGCTCATTAACTAACAGCTAACATAAATTTATAATCTAGAAAAATATGCATGCAAAGAAAACAGCTACAAAGCTCTTTGCCTTCAGTCGTGTCAAAGCTGTTGCTCTCATTCTCTTCGCGGTCTTAAGTTCGCAGTTTATTTCCATCTTTCAGAGATTTTAATTTCCAAATACATGCATGTGTTTGTATTCTGCTACAAACACACAGAGGGAAGAATAGGGCGACATTATGGCCACATTTTCTGTTGTGTAAGTGATTTCACAGAGGCGGGTTGTAGCTTGAGCTCTATGAGCCCCGTGGTCCCAGTGTGCTGGGTGGTGGAGTGCAGTGGACCACCGCACCTTCCCAAACTGCCATCCAGCTGACAGCTCCAGCCAAGGGAGAGGAAGAGAGGCTGAGGGGAGAGGGAGACATAAATCCTATGTCCTATATAAAAAGAAATACTATCCGTGTCAAGGAAAGGTGGGATGCCCTAAAATGAATGATAACAGACTCATTAAAAATAACGGCCGCCTAAATGATAAATAGCTGGCCTCCTGAAAGAGCTCAGGACAATGGCTTTAACAAATTAAGACTGCAGTCCTCTGCCCAAAGGTGTTGCTGCTCCTCTTCCTCTCACCAAAATATCAAGCAGCAATAACAAAGTGTGTAGTTCACCATTATGGTCGTCACGCTCCCTTATGGGTAACTTAAACCGCTCTCACACTCTGCGTGCTCCCTACCAGTTCAGTTTGTCGCACTTTAATTCCACAAGACTGAATCTTCTGAATATGTGGTTGCAGTAAAACATGCTTTAAGAAAGTTATTCACGTGTGAAATAAAAAACTATAAACGGTTTAATTTATTCCACATCAGCTGGCATTTTGCAAACGAGAGCCTAACAAGGACGCTGCCGGGTTTGGCACTACAAACAGACCACTATTAAACATGTAAACCTGGCACCGTGCTTTAAACCCAATAGCTGGTGTCTGAGACACATCTCACATTCCTAATGATGACAGTAAATTAAGCCAAACTATCTCCGCACATTCAAAACCGTGCGCTTCTTTCTCGGACTGTAAAAACTCAGCCAGCGTTCGTCAAGTATAAACATTTACATCAGTGTGACATAAACAGATTCCACCGCTGTAAATACTGCAGAGAAGAGACAGAGCCCGGGCCTGTCAGAGGGAATGAGAATGAGGAATGGATGACTCGTGCGAGTCGCTGACTTCTGAACTGATCGACGTCCACTCCCCGGCAGGCTTGATGGGGGCAGACGTGTCCGTGAGTGCACCCTCTCCCTGTCTCCTCTGTAAACACTGACATTCCACACGCATGAGAACGTCATTTAGCAAAAGCCCCGTCGAGATTTCAAAGACCTGCAATGACAAGAGTTATGCGGCTCGCCCAGAATGGTGTGTTTTATGCTGCTCCGTGGCTCATGAGAACGCCTCTGTTTAGAGTAGAGATGCATGTAGTCCGGTTTGGGGGGTGGGGGGTGGGGTGGCAACATGGACAGCTGTTAAACGGGCCCTGAGCTCAGGTTGGGCGTTGTGTGGTTGCGGGGAATGTGGTAGTGACAACTTTTTAGGTTTTGAATTTAGCTTTTGGCAAGCCTCCAAATATACGCGAGATGACAGCTTAGTTCCTGGCATTTTAATTCCAGTCTCAGCTCTAGCTGTGCCCAGTACAGCCAAGCTCTCACGTCTGCGTGTACAAACCTGCTCTGAGGACAGATACAGGAAACGAGGCTTTGATCCAGCTGACAGCGTGTCCCAATACTGTATCTGGTCTGGTAAAAACAAACCACACGTACTCGTGTGCTCGTGTTAATGTCAGAACAATTTAGATTTTAATATTTAGCAAAATCACAAAGGAACTTTACGCCGTTTCTCTGACTCGGCCGATGAATTGTGGCCCTCGGACTTCATGTTGATGTCTTTACACCTGAAAACAAATGGAACGTGTCCTTTAGGGATTCACCCAGCCTGTGTTCAGACGGAGGAGTGGACTGGGGGACTTTCCACAAAAGCAAACAACAAACAAAATCCTGCTGAAGTAGGTCAATGCTTGTGAGCCCTGAGCAACTGCAAGGTGTACGAGATACATACGTACAGTACATGCATGTATTTGAAGTAGCCGTATGTGTGTGAGTAGTACTTTTTGGACGCCACAGAGCTTGAATGCCTCTTCTGAAGCGCCTCTCGGAGCGTCAGATACACCACATTGACTTTAAATGCAGCTTCCTTCATGTCGGTTTTGCAGTTTGCGCCATCAGGAAATTACTGCAGCGTTTCATTTAGAGTGGTCATCGAAGACTGGAAGTGTCACCTCTAAGTGGACGCGGTTAGGTTTTTATCTAAATCAGACATTGCGTACTGTACCGTGTGCATTCAGATGTGCCTGCTTTGTTAACACACAATGACCCCGTAATCTCCACAATGATTTCAAACAAAAGCTATTTAAAGAAAACGGTAGTTTGAGTGAAGTTGTGGACAAGAGTTGCAGGGGAGGATGATGGGGGTTTCGAGGCAATCGAGGCACTTGTACAGCTTGATTATACATAGCAACGCTGTGATAAGGCTTCATTGAAATTTACAACAAGCAATCTCTACCATATGGACTCACCAAATGGAGATCACAGACTGGCAAACGCAATCAGCTTTTTAATTAACAGAATTAACAGTGCGATGTTAAACCATAATGACAGCAATAAAAACAGTTGATGTGACAATCAAAGTGCACCAAAAACATTCATAACCATTATTTTCATTAGTGGGAGAGAAAGACAATAGCAGTGAGTGGGGTTATATGAGAGGGGGATCTCAGACCCCTGTAATCACACTTGAATTAGCTGCTGATACCGAATCCTCCGATATGTAGGCTATTAAACGCGGGGTCACTCTCATTTGGGTTTATCTTGGACGCTTGGTTTGATGCTGGCCCATTCTCTGAAGGAGTGAGTGTTGTCAAAGGCAATAAACACCCTGCGTTCTGAAACATATCTGAATGTGCGGCGAGGCCCAAATCTCCAAAGTTGGCCCATCGACTGAGATTCGTCTTCCAAACTGCCATCGCAGCATTACAACCAGAGATCTGATCAGCAGCTGAAAGACTTTGGCAGAAAATAGCTGTTTATTGACCATAAAACATGTGCGTGTGCACACATAAAAGCACAAACACACGCCCACACGCTTACACTCACACGAACGCCAGTGCACACACGCAAACACCTACACAGAGAGATAAAGCGCAGCACCACAGCGAGGGCCATACCCCCGGCAACAGCACACAAAAGAAAGTCAAATTATTAGAAATAATGAAAAGCCATCAATAAGAATTCTGCAGAGACTCATTTCATTCTGTTTTCAACAGCGCTTTTCAGCCCATTATTTTCTGTAAATGTTAACATCGCCAAGCCTGCCTATTGATTCTATTATTTTTGACCTTGCATTAGTGTCGGCTAATCTCGCATGCTATAAAATTTCATTTCATAGTGAAAAATACTCCAAGGCCCTAAGGGTGAGTTATACACAGGTTGCGGCACCCCTGGGATTCATAAGTGCACATGCGGGTAAACAAACCGTACATTTAATGTTTCTTAGATGAGTGAGCAGCGCTGGGGGTTTCATTTCTTCCTAAACCTCAGGATTTTCCCTTTCTTTTCTGCGAGGTGGCTCGAAGTGAAGGTTAGGTAGAGAGGCTCATTCAGAGATGAATGCGAGCGTCTTCCGAAATGATATTGTATTTTCGCTCCCGTGCGCGGGCCTGAGAGGAATGCTGATCCACACACGCCTTTTTTTTTTTTCTCCCATGCATGTATGAGGCATCGCCGACGATTGTTCCATTTTTCAGATCACATTCAGGAATGACCGAAGCTTGACCTGGATGGGAGAACAATGAAGCAGCAGCCATTCTGCACCGGCTCTCACTCAGTTGGCACATAATGATACTCAGTAGTGGTCAAGAGATTTTTGAGAAGTCACTAAATGTCTGATGAGAACTGGACCCTCGGTAGATAATGCTGGCATCATTTTTTAAAGGTGCAGACGCCTGCAGTGATTACAGCTGTGGCCTGCAGGGGTCCAGGCCAGTTATATTAAAATAAACAAAAGCTCATTGCAACTGATAGATGCATTTCAATTCACAGATAATATACCGTCACGTAGGCGTTTTCTAAAGCTCGTTTTGCCTTTATTTCATTAAGCCAATAGGAGAGCATCATTTACAGGCTACCAGTTAATTAAGCACGATATTTAAAAATTTTAATAAAACTCAGATTTTATGTTGTTAAAAAGCTCATTTTTGTAACGTTATTACACGTTGCTGCACGGGTGTAAAAGTCGCCTCACAAAAGCAGCGTTATGTTACCGCGCCGTAACGACCCCCAGTGGCTTTCTGGAAGGAATCAAAACCCAAATAGCCCAAACAGTTTTTTATTAGTATTATCAGGAGGAGCTTCAAAGTGGAAACCATAATAAAGTTTACCAGAGAACCGTTTTAATAACAGCAAAGCAATATCAAAATGTCTGGAAGAACTTCCTGCAAACTACTCAGTCAGCATAATCCAAGTTTCAGGTACTTGTCCGCGTGCTCATTCGCAGCCCTAAAGCGTGATGTGGGGGATTTGGGATTTTTTCCTGTGGGTCTTTTCACATACGGCGAGAGGGTCCATCCATAGAGTTAATGGTATCCACAGGCCTTGTTTTGCTTTACTGTACTGCCCTTAGAGACACCAGCAGTGCTGCAGAAAGGAGGCGTACTTTGCTACAGTACTTCTGTTTTGATCAAGTGTAGATTTGTTCATGCAGTGTTCCTGGAGGATAATTAAGTAATAAAAATGGGTGAAGTATTAACTCTTATCTCCATGTAATCACTCCAGTATTTTCACTTCAGATGACAGGATCGGCGCCAGCTCACACCGGCCTACTTTGAGCTCTTCACAGAATAAAGTGAAAGAAATATGAACTTTGTGTTCACTGGTAAAGGTTGATATGACATCTCATGACGGCTTGAAGCCATTTCACCAGGCAGCCTGTGACAAAACGATCTGCTGAACAAGTCTTTTTCCAGAGCACAACGCACATATACCTTTAAGACAGCCTGACTTTTGGTTTTAAAAATATTCCAGCGTTATGCCGCTGAATCAGGTGCTTCTCTGGCTGAGAAACTTCCTGCACAGGAACACACCCATTGGATCCAAGGGCTGGGTTTGCCAAGGTAAATATGAAAGTACCACACCCCATGCACCAGAAACAAAAGAACACTGATACATCTTCAAGTTGCAAAGATAAAAGTACAAAGAAATGCAAGTACTGCATCCATCGAGTGTGTTAAATTAAAGGAAGCATGACAAATTCAGTTCTTGATTTAGGTCGAAAGGCTCCTCTGTGTTAAGAGTGGGACTCCAGTCTGCCTCTCAGTGAAGCAGTGAGCTGATAATGTCACCACCTCGAGGAGAGGCTGAATGTTTTTACTCCCCGGTACCTCAATGCCACTGCAAAGCCTCGGTTAGCCTGCGCGTAATGTCGAGCACAATCCCTGTTTTGTGTGCTTGTTGCAGCTGTGTGTTCAGAAATGCGCATCATTAAAGCTCTTTCAGTTTGTCCGCCGTAAACCGGACGACATCTGAGCATGTCGACAACATGCGTGCACTTTATGAAGGATTTTATG
The DNA here is from genome assembly GCA_037975065.1 of Chaetodon trifasciatus. Lineage (NCBI taxonomy): Eukaryota > Metazoa > Chordata > Actinopteri > Chaetodontiformes > Chaetodontidae > Chaetodon > Chaetodon trifasciatus. Next base: position 2,813,781 of record JBBMOE010000025.1, read on the forward strand.
GTGCGTTTTTTACCATTGTGTGTGTGTGAAGTTGTGTACAGAGCCACAGTTTGTGACCCCGCCTGCCAAAGAAAGTTATCCATCTGGAAGTCAAGGTAGCTCTTCCAGGCATTCCCTATCTGTATATTAACAATAATAACAATACTGCATTTTATTTCTAGAGCACTTCTAAGTTAAAATAGTCTTACAAAGTAACACATATAACTATATGACGCACAACATTAATCAAAAGCAGTCCTGAAAAGGTGAGTGTTGATTAGTGATTTGACGGTGCAGTCTAGGTTTAAGATGTGTTTGGGGAGGGGGATCCAGAGGGAGGGGGCAGCAGTGGAGAGGGCTCTTATGATAGGTCAAAGAGATGCACAGTGTGCTGTGGGGGTAACCCCCTTTGCTGCAAACGCTCTTTAATTTCAACAGCTTCAGACAGGACCAGTAACAGCACTGCAGCGTGTGAATACTCTAAAGAATTGGCCACTTGGAATATTACGGATGAGCTGTTTTGGATGATTACTCTCAGCGTTTAGAAGTGTGTTTCTGCTTAAGGGTTTGCGATAGATTGGAGCCTCAGCGGTGCCGTTGTTTCCCTTATAAAGTCTAGAAGTGAATAAACACTCCACTCAAAACCGGTGTCGAGTTGTCGTGAACGGATATGAAAATAAAAACACTGCTCATTTTCCTCATTTTCTGCATTACCAACACGTCATTATCGACTAAATACGATTAGACTAGTTTTTTATTTGCATGTGGTGAAGCGGATGCACAGCAGCGTGTGTTAATGGATACCAGACGGAAATCACACACATTTCAATCCATCGGACCAATCACAGACCTGATCTGTCCTTTTATTCTTGAGTCGTTCGATAAGCAGGGCCGCGATTATCAGCCCGCCTCTTTCATTGTTTTTTTGTTTGTTTGTTTGGTTTTTTTCCTCCCCAGATTAGCCCACAGATGTGCGTTTATCTATTTTTAATGTTCCTCCTACCTTATCACACTTTTCAATTTGGAACTTTTGACGCAAACATGCCCGAGCACTCTGCTGCAGCTCCAAAATTAAAGAGTGAGAAAGAGAGGCAGCGGGAGGGAAGGAGAGAGACCCAGTGATTTTCCAACTGTGGATGCCTGCGTTCTGCGTGTCACTTTGGTTAATAATCTCCTACCAATCCTTCAACTTGGGTGCACGTTCAGGACGCTTCAAACCATGAAAACAGCTGGCTTTGTGCAGCCCAACTGTCAGAGTCTCCTTTGCTGTCGATGATGGAAATATCAAACCAGTGAGCCGTGAGTGGACATCTCAATCTGAATCTCTTCAGCTCAGCTAAACCACAGCCGTCCTCCCGCTGATAATTCATGCAACATACACTCACATTAGGAGCACACTGAACCGTCCCTGTGCAGTCTCCTAGCAGAAACACGCAGGCAGCGTCGAGCTCAGTAATGCTGTTAAACGTGAAATGAAACGGACTTCTGCTGCTACATCGCTTTGATGTACAATTGTCCAATAAGCATCACTTGAATCCTTTCTAGCACTGGCTCTTTTCAAATATTGAGGGGAATCGTGAACTTAATGAAAAAGCCAGAGTTTAGTGATATGAGAGAGGACACAGTTCCAGAAATGATCTCCATTCAGCAGATGAGCAGTTTAATGTTGATACCATCAAGAGAGCACAACATCAGACCGTTTGATCTGTTTCTAGATTATAATGTTGCTCTCAGTTGCTTTGCCAGCACGCACTCAGCCTTCTCATTTATTTCAGTCATTACAGGAAACTAAAAAACAAGGAGTAATAGGTGGGAAGCACTATCAAGGCACATGTCTAAACATTTCTGAGTCGTTCATCAAATAAAAACAAAGAACGTCTCCCATCTATTCGGATCTTAGATTTATTAACAGCCAGATAGGGTGGAAATTAAAACATAGTAGTGGGCTCGTTTTCCACAGAGAGCAGAGTGTGGTCGATGTTCAAAAGAGAGGCGGAAGGAATGCCGTGTTTGTTTTTCTTCTCCAGACCACCATTATGTGTTTTCAATATGATGTGAGTTGGAGATAGAATTATAGACGTCCCTGGGGCTCATCCAAGTTTAACAAAGCACCAAGGACAGACAACCTTAAGCCCACACAGCGCTACAATGCTCCTCTCATGGAGAATGTAATAAATAAATGAGCAGATGAGTTTGGTTCTGACAAGTGAGGGACATGGCGCTCCCTGTGCATTTTTGATAGTGATCTAATTCATCTGGCAGGCGTGGATGTTGATTAAATCAGAATGTCAGCCACTTGACAAGACAAGACACAAGCCGGCGCGGAACCTGTTTGAACAGCGTGAGCCGTGCAAGATGGCCAGGGAGATTTGCAATGCGTGTCCGCTGAACTCCACGCACCGCCCTGTTATCATCGCTTCCTACAACATGTCCAGAGAGACAGACAGACGGGGAGAGACGGAGAGGAATCCGCCGAGGCGCACCTCTTCTGTTCTCTCTCAGGGTGACATCAGCCCTCTGACACTCAGGGTAAACAGAAGGGCGTGATGGCGCGACCACGCTCCCCTTCGCTCACATGTGGTTGATGCCTCCATCAAATCTCCTTGACAATCACAGAGAGCCGGAGGCAAGACATACGTACATACGTGCTGAAATCACAGGCCCTGTAATTATGGGGAACAAAGCCTCTCTGAGCAGACTCACTATATGAAAGACCATCAATGGAAAATCAGAGCACAGAATGCTTAGGGTTGGCCCGTCGGTAGCGGCACACAATAGGAGTATGATAAAAGGGGAGTTTCGGAGACAGAAATCGTTGAGGCAGGTTGCTATTTAACTGATGAGTGCCTCTCCAGAATCACTATATCTGTGGAAAACTATTGCTTTCCCCCAAATCCAACACAATACCCCAACCATCTGCCAAAATATGACAACAGACTGATGTAAACACACTTTGGGAACTGATACACATCTTTTGAGATTCCTTACATACGCGACACATACAAGCGACGGATTCTGGAGGTTCGCTGACATCACAGTCGTCTAATCGCTGTCGTCGTGCAGGTCTTTTTCACAAATTTGCTTCGCTTTTCTTCAGCCCTATTTACAACTCTCACCATATTTCTCTTCGCGCGTTGAATTAGGATTTCAGCACAAAATGAAACGTGCAGATTTGGGTCGCTGGGCAGCTCCCGCTCACCTTCCCGCATGCACAGCTCCAAGGAGGTCAAAGCTACATGTAGAAAGTCGCGCTACTAATCTTCTTTGTCACTCATAAAATTTACACAGCATCTCCCTCATGGAGGCCTGTCAGTTTGCTGCTGCCTGTGTCTGTCAGAGAACACAGATAATTACTCTGAGGGATCGGAGAAAGCCTTGATTATTTATAGGGCTGGATGTCTGAAAAGAAAAAAATACTATATGCGACTTTGAATAATTTCTTGTTAGTAATAATACAACAATATTATCCTTTTAAAATCTTCGCCGCAGTTATCAGTTTTGTGGGAAGATAAAAGGGAAAAAGCAGTAAACCCATGAGTCTTTTTTTTTGTTTTAAGGCCTGAAAGTCTTATTTATTACTCAGAAAATGAAGATTTCTTTTTGTTAAAAGTCCAAAGTGCAAAATGAAACTTTTCTAGAATCTCAGAGGAGCAAATGACACTGAACAGCCAGATACTTTACAGATGGATTATAGCCTCACAAATGCCGAGCTCAGACTACACGATATCAGCTGATCAGCGGGATCCAGCGGGCGTCAGGTCAGGGTGGGGGTGACAGCGAGCGTCAGACACCATTATCGATCTTTTATCCCGTTTGGTGTGTCATACTGAGACACCTCGTAACATCCTGACAAAAACACTTCCATGTTAGATTATTTTGCCGTCCATGATGGATCTGATTCCGCAGCAGGTTCCAAACATTGACCAATAGGAGCACAGAACGCTCTTCTGTAAAGATGGCGAAATGAAAGAGGAGTGGAAGGAAATTGGTGCTGTGAGGCAAAACTGTCAGAGAAAAGGTCAGCGTCTTCGTCCCTACAACCTCCGTCTTTCACGATGTGCAGGACGGAAAGCTATGATTGGCCGGGCACCAACGTGTAGCCTATCATGTCTCTCAGCCAAGAAACGGAAAGAATTTATGGCTCCACAACCGTCTGATCTGACACAGCGACCATCATAACAGACGGAAACACTGCAGTCTGGACTCAGCCTCAGTGAGAAACCGGTGCATGACACGCCGTCCCTGACTTGACATGCTGGACACACGTCATGCCCAGACTGATCCCGGTCAGATGAATGACGTGTGAATGTGAACAGCCGCCGCTGCTTCGTGGTGTTTTTGTTCACCTTGTTGTTGTGACCTCACCTGCTGTTTGTGTGTAATTCCCCCCTGTGATAACAGCATGAGAAGCCCATGAATTATACTAAGCCTAGTGTGTGAGGAAAGAGAAAAACAAGCGGCTCTTAAGGAAGAAATGATCACGTTACGGCGATGTGTGCTCTTCATTCATGTCGCCTTCAGATCATGAACAGCTCCTTTTATTTCCCATAAAGACGCAGCTGTAATGTTTTAATCTCACTGTAGTTTTTCTATTTAAAGCCTCACTTCAAATCTGAACTGTCTCTCTACAAAACTGACTGTTCGTGGCTAAATAAGCATCAACTTAAGCTACGAAAAACAGCTGAGGGCCTGTGTCAATTCTGACAACAGAAGATACGATGGAAGACATTTGTCATGACAGTCGTCATGACGAAAGCAAGACAAACTAAATAGAAATTAATCTTTGAAAACAAAAACTATAACAAAATGTATCACATTTTTCATCAATGAGTAAAAAGTCAAAGGCAGGCTGATACATGCAGTACTAAAAAGTTAAAGTTATGTGACTTTATCAACTGCTGTGGATGTAATGTTGCTTTCAGTTGGCTTGCAATAAGAAGGAATATTCCACAATTAATATCATCTGTCCATCTGAATCTTCCTCTTGACGTTCACTTAGGAAATATGGCTTTGTTAAACGCCGACAGACGCATTTTAATGAACAAGTGAGCGACTCCAGCTTCTGTCTGATTCGTTACTGGTAGCTGAAATGCTAATGCTAATGCTAAGAGAGTTCAAGATACCAGAGTTTGCCAAATGAAAACTGGATTTAACGTGGAGCAGAGTGACGTGGACGCTGTGTGCGAGCACGTAAACAAGGCCTGTTCCACCACACGTGTGACCATGGTAACTGTACGAAACAAAGATGGCGGCAGCTGAAGCCTCAAAATTAGAAGCTGCAAAACTGGACTAAAACTCACAAAGATTAAAAGAATAAAATTTGACCAAAGCTAAAACACATTTTTGTCAAAGACTAGATTTAAATCAGGCGCCACAGTTAACCCTGCTTAAGGTACTATTTATTAAGAGGTATGCACTGGTTTGACTGGATTTGATTGACAGTAACTCAACCTCCCACCAGCTATCATTCAGATCTTGCTAAAAAGCTGCATTTGCGAGAGGATCCATCTTGCCAGGCTTCAAATTATGCGCTTGTGGCCGAGCTACAGCGGTTCAGACCAGTCAGCGCCCTGTGAGGAACTACTGGCGGCTAAGGCCGCACGAAAACAACAATGGCGGCTCCTAAAGAGATTAGCGTGGATGCTTCTATAGCATCAATCATTCAAAGAAGACAAAGAACGCCACTGAAGGCTCTGCTGGTAACGCTCTCCTACTGCGCCATATGGTTCATTGATCTGATTGGTTGAAGTTAGCCCATGATAGACGATGATAGATGGTTTATCCAATCACCTGCCAAGTGTTTTTTGCAGGCGCCTGCCCTGGACGACTTCTTGGATTATTCTGTGTAACAAACCATCTGGCGTGTCAGGTTAGCTAAATCCTGATTGGCACACAAAAGTACGCGACATCACAGTTTTCCGACCGATCCCTGCCAGCTTCAAACCAACGAGGGCAAAAGAAAGACGGAAACCTCTTACGTGAAATATAATACTGTTCCAACATGAGCAGAAAATAATGTGTTCACGCAGGATCCCATCACTCATAGTAAGAAACAGATCGGAAAAAGACGTCGTCAGGGGCTCTAAGCCTGGTTAATTAAACCTGTGAGAGTAGTAAAATACTGCAAAGTGACCTGTATCCAGAGCATCTCACGGCTGGTCATACCTCCAAATACACGTGCCTATTTAATTCTAATACGCTACTTAAATGCCAGCTTAATAAGAGATGGCAATTCCATGTGCAAATCAATTTGATATCTACGGGGACTGAAAAGTGCACATCACACATTACGAGCCAGGATCAAGCTGGGGGCAGGTGCCTCTCTTCTCAGAATTACAAGGAGAGTTTGCAGACAGATATGAATTTACAATTAGTCTCATCCTGGCGACTTCTTAAGGTTTGTGACAGTGTCTGGGGTTCCACTAAAGGCCATGTGTGTGAAGCCATGAATTTCTTGCGACAGGCTATGATACCAGAGAGGCTATATTTAGGGAGGATAACTAGTACTGCACGGTATAATCTGACATTTGTACCACAAGGGAGTCATACTGCATTGCTCACAAATGACAGTGTCACTGTTGGTTTGTGTCCCCGGTGGAATAGGTTAAAGAGAACAAAACATGTTTTTGCAGTGGAGTGCCGCTCTGCAAGACAGATCTAATAAAACTGTATTTGATTGTGGGGGTATGATCTGACTGTGGCTGTCACTGGTGAGTGAGCCCCCTGAGCGCGGAGACAGCAGCAGTCTGGTTGAAAAGGAACAAAGAGTCCCTGGGAGCGGTCTCAGTAGACTCAGAAACAGGAGTCTGCATGACTGGCCCGCTTTTGATGGCTGACTTCAGCAGGGCATTTCTGCTTCCCCTCTACCTCTCCGGCCCTCTAACCAGGGACAAAGAGAACAAGCAGAGGCCACCAGCGTTCTGGTGTGACCAGCTGTCCATTTTCTTTAAGTTTTAAGCACATCAAGTGAAGTATATGGCTTTATAAGGGCTTTTTCATGAATAAACATCCCGCATATCCTGGCTGACGTTACGTTTTATCAATCTACAAATACATTTTCCCTCTGTTCCCTCATGCGGCGTCGTAGTTTAAATTATAACGTCAACCAGCATATTTGAGTACCTGTCAAATCCTCTTAAAGAAAACAAGCATGATGTAATTCTGTTCAACCAGGCAATTCATTAGCCCAAGTCAAACACCCGTCCCTCCGCAGTTGGCTGCTGTTGTCCTCCCTGCGGACGCGGAGAAGCCACTTAGGTCCACATTCACCAAGGTGATCAAACCTGCGTCAGCCTACACCTGCCTCCCCTCTCAGGAGGAACCAGGACGGGCTGCACAACAAAGCTCCGGCGCTACACTCAGGGAGTTCAGCTAACTGCGTCTTCAATCACCACATCTCAGAGCTATCTGAGGATTGCAGGCGTTAAGGAAGAAAAACATGGAGGAGTTCGTTTAGGATGCACACCGCACCGGCTGATTGATGTACGAGGGCCGTTCCAGCCACTCAGCCGCTGTAGTGCTCTATGGCACCTTGTGTTTTCCTATGCAGTCTTTGCATACTCCTCCAAAGTACCCTGCAGAAGGAGAAACGCCATCGCTACTAAATAGACATATGGAATATGAGTGTTCAAGACATCTTTACTAGGAGACATTAAAGCCATGTTAGCAGAGGCATTAGAATATTATACTAGCTAGATGCTCAGTGGAGATTTGGGGATCAGCAATGTGCAGGCTGTTTTTTTCAATGATATGTTTGAATTATTTCTTATGGGTGTGCATAATGGCAATATAAATCTTTCTGGGTGTGCAATTACAAAGACTGGCATGGTCTATTCCCCGCTGGGTGATCGCCTGCGAACAATGACATATTACCGGCTGGCCGGCAGTGGTCATTAAGAACTGATATGGGATTTATGGCCAGTCTTTAAACATGAGATGGCATTAGAGAGATTTGAATACAGTCAAAATGGCACAAAGAATCCTGCCTGAGCAAGATGGAGCAAATGAACTGTGGTTGGAAAGCAGGGGGATATAAAGTTATTTTGGGTAAAGCCAATTTCTCATCAAGCAAAATGAGTCTGATTTTAATCAGGGGTTGTCAGAGTCCATAACAAGCTCGCTGTGTTATTATGGTATTGCATTGGTGAGGTTTTATAGCTTTGTAATGAGTAAAGCTGAACAATTAATTTATTAACACACGGCTCCATTTGTAATAATGAAATTCATGTTGAAAAGCAGGTGACAAAATATGAAATGTTAATACGAAGTCTGAAAAGCACAGTGTGAGTCTATTAGAAGAATTCGAAGCGATGCAGACTTTGAGAGGCGGCGCGGTATCATCTCAGTCAGTGTTTCTGCATGACGACAAAAGCTCTCTATATAACCATCTGACTAATTTCCAGTGGCAATTAAGGAGTCTTACATTCCACATGATACCTGCTGAGAGAGTATAAGGAGCTTAAACATCAGATGTGTTCATTGGAAAGTGAGAAATAAAGACTTTGCCTCATCATATTAGTGCCAGCCCTTAAAGTGACTGTTTATCATGAGGTAGTGCTCAAGGTTTTAATGAGCTCCCTGCCTGTTCTAGTATAATTCCAATTAGTCCCTCCGTCTCATATAATGGCATGATTACCTTGTGAAGCCTCCATTGTTTTCTCTACAAGCCTTGAAAGGAACCCTGACTATTTTAATCTGTTTCCCAGTGGCAGCACACCTGCCAAGCCAGTTACACCTCCTGCAGAATGATCACAGGTACTGGTTCATTAATACAGAGAATGGCAGTGTATGAATCCACCCCAGTCACACCTAGTGGGTAGATGAGAAAAAGAATGTTGAAATCAGATTTTGACTGCATTTCCCTTTCGATATCGTATTCAAACCATTCAAAATTACAGCGAGCGGGGAGGAGGAGGAGTTTTGAAAATTTAGATTCACAAAACAGCAACAATGTCGCGCATATCTATTTCTGTTTTGCTCTCAGGACTTCCTGAAAATCTCAGCTCTCTTATTATAAAGTGTGAGTGATCACCGTCAAAGCGGCTGCGTCAGCCTCTAAAGGAAGGCCCATTACCTCAATTTTGGTCGCTACCATTTCAGAGGGAGCGAGGAAGAAGAGCCTTTTTTGATCGAAACCGCCGGCGAGAGGAGAATCGGTCATTAGCAGCAGCCATTTGCGCCGTCGTCTTGTTTGGACGGCCTGTGGCTTCCACCAGAACACGCTCGTGGTTCGATGGCTCGATGGGTCCTTACAGCCTCAGCGCGGGGCTGATTCACCAAGAAAGTCACCGCACGATCTTCATGGTGGATCACAGCCGATATCAGCTGTCATGAAGGCATGTTGAGAAAATGCATAACGAGACTAAAAACGTGCAGCAGCTTCATGCAGAGGAGGAATTGAGTTAATGCTGTTGATTCAGTAACTTTCGCAACCGCGAGGGCCGCGCGCTCTAACCGCACCGTGTTGTTCCCAGTAGCTCGGTAATTGATTCAGAGCTCTGAGGACGCCGTCTCGCACAAGAGATGTTTCATTCAAATCATAATTTAACAGGGTATCAGCAACAACGAGCACAATAGGAGAGGATGGTAATAGCCAGAACCTAAAACTGAATTTAGATTTTCTCTAAGATTTGACACTCGTGCAGAGTAAGAGACAGGAGGGAAGAAATGGTAATCTGCAAGAAAACCCTTAAAAGAATCAATTTGGCAGGGTGTCTGAGAATGTGACTTTATCCGGCACTGTGATTCCGACTGTCTCCTGTAAGAGTGGGATGACTGTCTTTCTTCCCTGCTGACAGGCAGACCCAGGCCAAATTGACAGTTCTTTAAAGCGCCTGACAGAAAGCCGCATTAATTAAGTCATTGCTGGACTTTAATTGTGTTAAGAAGTTGAAAAAAAAAATCTAATATGAGAAAAGGTTACCAAGTCCTCCGTGGTGTCAGATTTTCTACTTTCTATGAATATTAATGTGCCTAATGAAGACAATCTTCGCTTCATCTCCCCATTGTTCTGTATTCAGGTGCCAAGCTTTCACAGCCATTGATTTGTTGTTAAAGAACAAATATGTCATGGGAGAAAATGACTGCCACGTCTTTTATCTTAAATTTATCAAGAAAAACGCCTCTCTTTTCAGTTGAAGTGTGGATTTTTTTTTTTGTTATTCTAAAAAGATTTTAGCTGAGTGAGTGTCAGGCAAAAGTTGTCAAGGTGTGTTTGGGTGTTAATTAGATGTGGTAAGCCAATTTTGCTTTTCTGCTGTGAACGGAGAACAAAAGGAAATTCAGATTTCATGAGGTGCGGTGGACAACAGATAAATACAAAGCCAGCAAATCAAGCCAAGTCTTTGTCTTCAGCCAGTGGTGTACAATTATTCAGCTTTTAGCATGCGGCACTTTAGCATATCCATTGAAAAATATGTTTGCAGAGACAAACACACGTTGAATGCGATCAGGGTAGGAAAGAGCAAACGTGGAGGACCGTGATTCCTCCACGGCGGAGAGCTGCTGAGGTGCGACTGTCTGCCATCGCCGGCAGATAAAGTCATGTGATAAGATATTTGATGGCAAGTTACAAGTTCTTTGTGCCTGCCGCGGAGCCTGGAGGGGGGAGAGCAACACCAAGCGCTCCCCAAACTTCAATATTAAGCGGGCATCATGATTGCCAGGCATATTGAAGAGACAGAAATTCAAATGAACCCTTCTCCCCGTGATAAGGCGACCTGAGTCCTTGTGAAAGATGAGCTATGGCTATTTCTGGAGAACGAAGTGCTCGGTCTCGCCACAGGGCAAACCCTGAATAGCCAGGGTTGGAATTACTTGAAAAGAGGGACTGGCTGATGCACTTGGCACTTGTCATTGAAGGAGTGTCTTTTGTTCACAATGCCATAGATCTCCATCTGAGGAAACTGTACAAAAGGACTCGTGTATTTGCGAATCCTTTTGTGAAAAATTAACGGACGCGTGCGACCGAGGGGGAGAAGGAAGGCGTCAGAAAATAAATTTTGCATCATTTCCTCTGAATTTACCGTCCGGATTTTGGGAAACCTGGCTCGCAACACGCCCTCGGTGCGGCTCTCTCTCTCCAAACGTCCTTGTCTTGGATGGCCCTTGAAGAGAGAGTAGTCACCATAGCTAATTTATGTTGAGCGTTGGGTGTACACAAAGTGTGAAGGATGGGGGACCGTGCACATGTGGACGTCCCTTTATTGCATCTGACAGAGACGACTTCTTTCTGATGTCATCCCTCTGCACACGGGGGAGTCAGTGCAGCTCACATTGTTTCTCCAGCAGAAGAGACACACACTCACACACACACACACACACACACACACACACACACACACACACAGGAGGAATCAGTCAAAGCTGGGCCGAGATCAAGTCTCAGACATAATCAATTTAATGCTTCCTTCAAGGGGAGCTGTGGTTTTATGTGTTAAAAGACTGTATGGTAATTCAGGCCGAGATAATCTTTCTCCACGAACGTGATAAATTTGTTAGTATTCGCAAAACTTTTCAGCTGGAGAATGCACACAATGTACTTTTTATCACTTATAGGCCTTTTTCTACAATACAGTAACAGTTTATGTCCTTCAGAGCACATTATTGTTTAGTTATTGAGGTTTTGTTAAATGCTTTGTTGGGAAAACAGCAAAACAATTCCAATATTTGAGCTGATTATTAATCAGTCAAAGTCCTACATGAACATATTTAACATTTACAGTATGTGGACTAAAAAAACCAGTGGATTGTGGCTTTAAAGCTCCTCCCTGTGACAATTTATGTTACATAAAGCAGATTTTTCAAAGGTAACTCTGCAGGGGGAAGTTCTCCCTCAGATTTACTTTAGTTCCCATGTGCTGTGAACCAGACTTGCTTTTATTTATGAGGAAAGTTTAACTTCTGGCTTTGTGCGGCAGTGATTATGATTTTGACGCTGAGCCATTATCCGGCTTCGAGATGAATCAAATGTAATGGCTGCGCAGCGCTAATCTTAAATCAACTTTTTGCCTGTTCTTTACATCCTTATTGTTGTAAATATTGTTATCATTATTACTTTTTCATCACTTTTAATTGTGACTAGGCTGACCCAAAAAAGACACAGGAGAACGAATGAAGAGCAGCATCAGAGGGAAAGTAATGAAACGTCTTTCAACAACACTTTGTCTCCGTTCCTTTGGCCAAGTCTGGGATACCTATTAACATTCCCTTTAAATTATTCATTCTGATGGATAAAACACCTCCACAATTAATTGCATGTGAGCCACCCAACCCCCTTAAATCTGTTGAAGAGAGTGAAATTCACAGCGTGCACTCGTTAAATGTATAATTTCCTTACACTGGACTTTTACATATGGGGCTGAATATGAAAATAATAACTTCTAGGTAAATAAAGTAAAATAGATGGCTGCTGATTAATGGGCTTAGCATGAAATATTCTCTCTTCATCAGGCCCCCCTCTGTAATAATACGCCTTGAGGAGACAGAAAGAAAAAGAGAAGCGCCCTTCTGATATGAAACTTTCCTATCGTTTGTATATTCTGTTTCATGGACATCACTTCAGAGCAAATGAGTACCACACGTCTCGCACACTCATGTAAATTACATCAGATTCCCAACCTTGCACCATCCACTGTGAAAACGACATTCAGCGTCATGCATTAATCATAAACATCGTAGATGTATGCAGTATTAATTGTCATTCTTCTTTAAGAAAAAGTAGGATTTGAGGCTGCTGTTAGACTGTGTGGAGGTCTTCTCCGTCTGAGCTGTTAATTTGTAGATAATGCGTAACATGGTTTCACTTGCACACTCGCTCATGTTTGATTGTGTATGAAGTCCTGCTTTTCACTGCTGAACTGTGCTGTTGTTTCCACCTGGAGAGGAATACGTTTGTGCCTCACCGTCCAGGATTAAGTGGGCAGAAACTGCAGTATTGATGCAGGATGCAAACATAAAGGCAGACTGATGGCTGCTACTAAACTGATGTTAGTGTCAGTATTGATGTTTTTGGACAATGCCATTTTAAAAATGCAAACTCAGAGGCAGAAAAAAGAAGTTGCGTAAAAAAAAAAAGTCATGCTGTAAGCAGAGAGGGAAAATAAGCATTGTGTTTTTGTAAAAGTCTGCTGTGCAGAAGCTCATCCAGGAAGAAGAGTGTGCTGCCCGGCTATTTATTGCTATGCTGCTGAATGCAACGCCAGCTCAAAAGGCTTCAAATCATTGGGGAGATTGTTAGGCTTCTGTGAAAATTACGGAAATGCAGGGGAAATGGATGAGCAACACTTCATAACAATTAATCAGGGGCCGCTGATTAATAAAGTTCATTTTTTATTCTCGATGATTCAGGGGATTATCAAAAGGACACTGTCCTTGTCATTTTGATTAACAAACCCATCCTCGCTCTGGAAGAGGACGCGCTGAAGGGAGACGCTTTCTTTCGCCCATAAAATAAATATTGAATGAGAATATTAACTCGTTAACCTTGACAAGTATTTGTAATTTTCATAAGGGGGTAAACCAGCAGATTCAGCACAAAAAATGCTGTGGGGGTTTGAGAAAAGGCACGGGAAGAGGGGCGGGGGGACGACAACACACAACAAATTAGAGAGAATGAAGAATGCTACTGCATGAATCCTGTCATTTTTATGGGCTGCAATGATTAATTTGTTTGTTCAAATTCTCAATTAAGCCAGGAGGAACTGGCAGAATTAGAAAAGGAGAGCAGTGCGGCGTTGTCTTGGCTGTGCAAGCGCCCTGGGGAGATATAGCCCTACCTGATCTCAGGTCATCAGGCTGCTCTGCAGACAGCTCACACCGCCAGGAGCAGGGGTGTGGTGCACGTCTCCCACATTCATTTCAACCGGCACAGGAAAAATGTAAATCAAAATATTTCGTCAGCCCCCCTGATAAATCATTCTGCCTTTTCCTTTCATTTGTCCAGGTCGCCTTGTCAAGGGTAATGCCCTTAAAATGTCAATTGTCAGTGTGAGCATGCATTGCATTAGACATAAAGTACAGTTCACCACACACAAAAACAGCAGTCAGTCGCAGTGTTATACAGAAAGGAATAAAATATGGAGCTTGCAATTCCCTTTTCCCTGGAGGCCCTCTGCACTTATTATTTGTCAGAGTGACAGATGTTTTTCAAATGATGGTGTCTCATGTGTGCTGAACTTCTACCAAAGCCCTACCGTGAGAGACTGCCAGACGTTATACACCATCTGATGGTGGAAGCCTCCACGGGCCGAATCCCCGCGCTGCCAGGCTTTCTGCAGGGACGTCTAGCAGCGGAGGGGGAGGTCGTCAGGGTGGTCCGCCGAGGCGATGGCGGCGCCTTCCCGAGCAACAGCGGGCTCGGACCCGGACGCGGCGGCACGATTCGCTCGCCGGGGCTGGGCGGATTTATTTCGGTGGCTGCAACAAATATGATCCGCGGCACTGACATAAATATTAATAAAGACCGAAAAGCGATTTTGCAAGTAACCGTGCCGAAGCTGCGCTCCACAAACTGAGCGGAAAGAAAGAGGTCATTTTGCCATGTGCATTTTTTAACTGCGTGTGGGAGGAAAGCACTCAGGTAGCATCATCGAGCTAAAATAGTTTTAGCGGGTGGTTGTGGAAGTATGCGGCGTCTACCAGCGCAGAGAGGGTCAATGAGGTATTTCTGCTGCTTTCTCTCTCCTTTTCAGCTCAAAGCAGAAAAGGTCAACCTGAAGCAGACTACACATGAAGTTTGTTACAGATATTTGTGAGGTTTTTATTGATCCATCAGAGACTCTATACAGTACAAGTGTCATTTGTATTGCCCACTGTATGGCTGCTTTAACAGCACATAACCTCCACTTTTAAAATACATGTACTTCACTGGAGGATATCCCAGAGCAAATGTACTATTTCTGTTTCTGTTTATGTAACGTCTGCAACACAGCCGCGTTTTCTAAATGTAAATGCCTGAACTTTTATACTGTAAAACCCACTTAAAGAGAGGAATGGCAGCAGAGTGGAGCTGGATCACTTGCTCTCAGCTGACCCGCGGGTGTGTGGACGGCGTTAAGCCTTTTCTTTTCGACACGGCGCGTTGAAAATGGAGTCCTGCTCTGTGTTTATTTAAAACTTTATTAGACTGCTTCCACTTCTGCTCTGTAAAGTATTTGTTTACCCCTATAACTGTTTTGTAAGATTGAAACTCAAACGAAGGGATACATCCTGCACATTCAAGTGTAGCTTGTCAAAAAAAAATCACCCGGAGAGGGGGCGTGGGCGCGGGGGGGGGGCGTCCCTGTTCTACATACGCTGCAAATCCTCCAAGCGAAAGTGCAACTTTGTTATTGTGTTTACGACCATTATATGATTTTTGTAATGAAATCACAGTGTGTTTTCCGGACCAGTGGGTGCTTTTAATAGCATTGGCCACCTTTCTTTTTCCAATTCAAGGTGTCCTCTATACAGCATGTATATCCAGAGCAGCAGCATTGACTAGAGCCAGCACTTGTGAAGCGAAAATGCTTATTAGTCAAACAGTCCCCATCGGAATAATGCCACGGTCAGCCGGTGGTGAGGGATAACTCTGTGTGGATGACACTCAGGAGCCTATTCTGCAGGGGATCTGCTTTAGTACAGCGCGCACAAACATGATGTATGGACACACAAGCAGAGAGGCATCATGGGACCGCGCGATGGAAGAGCTGCGGATGAGTTGCTGTGGCGAGAGCAGGGCTGGCATCGAACGCGCTCTTCAAAACAATGACAGTATGTTCTAGTTTCTGTTTAACGATCCATTTGCCCCTGCAACCTTGATCAAAACCTGTCAGCAAAAAATAAAGCAATTAAAAATAGAATATGGAGGGATTGTAGGTAATGTTAAAGCTTCCAGCCTCCATGGATCCCTTGAATTCTTGTGGTGGGAAAAATAAGAAAACCACAATAGTAATAAAACAGAAATTAAAAGTCACGTGGTGCTTTAAGATGATGAAGATTAGATGAAATAGGACGTGCTAGAAGTGTGGTGACGTCAGGACTGCTCTCAGGGCTTGTTGCTGGGCTAAAGTAGCTGCTGAGTTAGCGGCTAACAGGCTAGCAGGCCGGAAACATGCTAATGCTACAACAAGTCTCTGAGCTTCTTTCTGTTTTCTCTGTTTTTATGTGACTGTTAACTCCTACCAGACATTTTGTTGTCAGGATTTGTCAGCTAGATAAAATAAGATCAGAGAATAGAAATAAAACAGATGTGACTATAGGCTTATACGCTGGAAAATACTAGGAAAATTAACAAAATACAATGAAAGTAAATGACAGAAGATAAACAGAGGATTTCACCAAATCAGCAGACGATAATCATGTAAAAAGAATCAAAAATACATCTATAAAAACAAAGCAAAGAAAGAATTAGGCACAATCAAAACTAGTTTAGACATCATGAAGTAAATGTGCTTTGTTTTCACACATTTCAAAAGATAGTGCCAGTAAGTACTTTGTGTACTTTCCAGGTCTGTACACCAGTATGTGTGGGACCACTCGGCGTGAAGATGAAGATTGGCCTGTCTTCTTTTACGGAAACATTCATCATTTCATTCAGTAAAGAGCTGCTGAAGGGGCGAAACACTTCTCAAGCCACCTAGCTTGTTTAACTAGCTGTTACCTGTCAGCTAGCAAGTGCGTTAGCTTGGCTGCTAACAAGATAATAATTCACACGTTTTATTGAAAAGGTGTATTTATACCATCGACTCCTCTCTCATGACTGACTGCAGACTGCCTCTTCTGTGGTGCAGTTTACACCCCAGCACTTTAAATAAAAGTAGATGGAGCAACACAGCTAATACGCTAACATTAGCCGATTAGAGCTAATAAGCTCTGTGTTTCCTTAAAGGCAAACATCGACGGCACTGCTTGTCACTGGTCAACGCTGTACATGTCACATGTCACCAAAAAAAGTCCACAGCGATTCCTCGGTTTTCCACTGGGCCGTAACAGAGTTATATTTGTCCTGACTTTCACCGCCAGCTTAATACAAAGAGGTTTGTCAAAGCTTCATATATTTATGTGGAACATTTGCTGCGTATGGGGAAGGGGAAAATCAATTTCCCACCCCTGCTGATAATTGATTGTGTACTAGAACGATGACACGCCGGGTCTATCATATTTTGAATGGTAGTAAAGCAGCCAACAGCCACCTACCTATCTGTCTATCTATAAAAACATTTATTTACACATATCATCACTTAAAGAAATTCTGCTGCTTTTCTCTGCCCTGACAATAAAATATGGTAACGTGTAAAACAACAGAACACAGTAAGCAGCGACAGGGTTGTACACTTTACTGATTTAATTCCTCATCTCCACTTAACAGCCTCTAAGACGTCTCATCATTAGCCGGTAAACCTTCTCAAAATAAATCCAATCCCATAAATCTACCTCTGAAGCAATCTGATACTTTTAAAAAGTGACAGTGACTGACCTTGAGATTTATTTTTGTCACACCAGAAACCGTCTCCCTCAGCAACGAGAGATGTGCCTGTCCAGATGGTTTTGTGTGGCATCGTCTTGCTAATTGTCAGTGATGCCATCAAAGGGATGTAGCAGACCTGACAACTTAGCTGATGAGCAATAAGATGAGTATGAGGGGGGAAATTAGAGCCAAAAACATGTGACAGTTATTTTGTGCAGCCTACCTATGCTTTTAAGCACTTTAAATCCTTTGGCCTCCTTTGTTTCCTGCATTTGTTGCAGACTTGAATAGAGTAGAAAGCAAAGCTATTATTATTAAACTGGGGTTCAAAATAGTTATTTCTGTGTAATTATTATGTCTAATTACATTATGCAAGCTATAAATATCTCTGAAAATATAATAATGCAGGAATAATTGCTCCATAACGGCACGCTGTATTAAATAGGCTTCTGGAAACTGCCTCTATGGTAATAATAGGTTGCATGCGTTTTGAAGCTATCACCTGTCTAAGTTCGCTTTAAAGTTGAATTGGCTGCAGCACAGAGGAGCAGCAGTGCGTCCCCGGTGACTGTAAAACATGCAAGACAAAACATATGACACAGGGGATGATCCTGACCCGAGAATGACATGTGCTAAAGTACATTATAGTCATTGCCAGGATAAAGGTCACATTGACTCCTGTTATAAATTGGACAGGACAGCTCCAGCATACATGGAGTGTCAAGTGTGAGGAGGTCTGAAAGAAAATCCCTCGGATGTTTCAGGACACACACACACACGGGCGGACGGATAAAAGTGTCTACGTCTCGCTCTCACTTGTAATTAGCACACTTAATCATCACATTAAAGGAGAAGTTCATCATATAATGGAGAAGCAGCGAGCGGGATGCGGGCTCCTCTCTCCACTTTAAACCCTGCCAGTGGTCATCAAAATAATGCAGAAAGGTGGGACGCAAGTTGAGGTTCGGGGTTTATTATGGCTGCTGTTTACAGAGCTAATGAGTAAATTCACAGTTTCAGCGTTTCTGTAGCAGAAACAAATACATATTTACATGTTCATTGGAGGCATAATAGTCTTTTGACTAAGAATACCCTGGAACGACAGTACGCACAAGAGCAGACTTTTGCTCTGAGATACAAAGGGAAGCGGCTTGAAAGGAAATAAGCAAATGAATGCAATGCCTCATTAGGCGGGCTTTATTTGACCGTAGCCAATTAGAGAGCATCTGTAATTTAAAACAGTCAACCTAAAAAAAGACTCAACGAAGAACACATTTCTCTCATGGGACCGAATCCTTTGCCTTGTTTTCATTCAAATTATTTTTTCCACCAGTGACACTTTCTATTTGAACGAATCTAAATAATACACAGAGGACAGCCGAACTCGGAGATATGCAGATAACCAGCCTACAGTAGGAGTTTGGAAGTGGAGATGAAAGAGCGGGGTCTGAGGGATTTCGCGGAGGTCAAGGTTGCGCGCTGATGTGTTTGGCCTTGCTCTCGGCTGGCTGTGCTGACTTGTTTTGCCGCTGCTCGGTGATCAATACCTCCCCCTCCGTCTTAATCAACGACCCGCTGAGGTATTTTCGGGCTGTTACCTTAATGACACAAAGGTGCACTTTGAAAAACAGAGCTGCAGTCGGGGCAGAGACTGACAGCTGCTCAGCCATGAATCACACCTGAGTGTAGATTAACGTGGCGCTCCTCACAAACAGAGACAGCACTGAAATATTGATGGGCAGAAGTAGATTCTGAGGCTGGCGCGAGTGATCCGCATCAAAAGATATGACCAAAACAAGATCCCGACTGCTTGCTTTGCAGGGGGAGCCTCGTGAAAAATAGTAACACCTGTATTGCTTATACTGGTTGTTAAGCATTGGAATAAAATTTTGTGCAATATGCATAACCAAATGCTGGAATAATGAGCCATCTGTATGTGTGGTCCCTTCCTTGGAGATGCCAAGAACGGCACCATCTGTGATGCAGCGACCAGCTGTTTTCCTTCTTATTACATGTTTATTAAAAGCTGAAGTTGTCCTCTTCAAGAAGAGTAAAAGAGAGCACGGGTGGCAATGTTGGTTATCTGATTGCCTCCATCTCCATTAGAAACAGACTCGTGCTCCTTTCCTGGTCCTATAAAAATACACTAACTGTTTCAGCAGAAGAGAAGGAGTGCTAATTAAATACTCCTTCTTTTTCATCAGCGGCTCGCAGGAAATTAAGAGAACAAACACGAGATTGACTGGCAGCAAAGCAGCAAACATGAAAGAGGATGAATGAATCTAATCCACCAGGACTGGAAATAAATAAATAAATGGCGTCCCTTACCCCACCTTCACTTAGCCCTTTGGGTCTGTATTTCAGAGTCCCTCAGCGGGGTTTACGCATCTCTTCTATTTGCATTGTTTTCAATTTTCAAAACCTATTAGCAAGATATCGATCGACCACAATTGAGCATTTATGCACAGCAGGCAACCTACATCCCTCAAGTCAGAATCAGATCACATCTCCCATAATTGAGGGTGGCAGAACTGCAGACCACCCTCTGCAACTGTCAACAAATTTCAGGAGCTCAAACTAAGATGCGTCAGGGATGCATCCTGCACCGAGTGATGGACACTGAGAAGGAGAACTGGAAATGTCCATCAGCATCCTCTGCCACGCGCTGAACAAGACAGGTCAGGTCTGAATAGACACTGACAAACCCAGGGTGGACACACTGTCGACGCAGACTAAAGCAATACCAAGGGACAAGTGACAGGCTGCTCTGATGCCTTACTTAACTGCAGCACACGCACGCAGGGAGGCAAAAATAGTGCGTGGCGGATCGGACGCCCGCGTGCACGCTCGCCCATATGGACCGACAGGCCTCACATCCTTCAGGAGGAGATTAAACGAACTTCCGAGTCAGTCTTTAACCCAACGTGAAAAAGTCAAAACGTCGGAGACGCGCTGCGTGTTAATACGTGTGATGAGAATTGCAAGTGCAGAGTGTGTTCTAAAACAGCAAATTGATATTTCTGACAGTGCATCCATTTCTGAGGTTAGTGTGTTCACTCTGCTCAATGCTCAATAAAACAAACAAAATGCCATCTATTTCTGTATAAACAATTACCTGCCATAGATTGTAACCTTATTGGATCGAGTGAAATGTTTGAAATAAATCATTAAAGGCGCTGACAGGGCATTTATCTTCACTCTTGCTTTAATGCTCTGTGCACAACACAGTGGATGAAGTCAGTCAAGGGTGTGTGAGGTTTTTTTTTTTTTTTTTTTCTCGAGTAAGCCGGGCCCCAGTGTGCCTCAGTGTGTGTGCTTGTAAGAGCACCGTTGCGTGTGTCAATCCTCCTGTGGAGCCATGTTCTCAAAGCTCTTCATTTTGAAATCAAGCATGAATAATTAAGCCATTTCACAAGGCTGCTTTAACGATATATTACATGAGAGGAAATAGGTCAAGCAGCAATGTTAGGAAGATTGTTTTCATGGGTGTTATTGGGTTAAAAAACACAGAAGAACGCTCCGCACCCTTCACGCCCCATATGCTGTACTTACTCTGCAGAATGATTGACAGCTTCAGCCTCAGACCCTTTTTCCTGCACAGATGGATTCTGGTTACATCTGGGTCAGAGTGCCATCCCACCTGAAATAATATGACAACTTATCCCTGCACACCAAAGGCAAAAACAGACAATTGCACCATTTAAATGTATTAAAATGGTTATTTTTTCACAGACAAGATCAAATATTAAGAAATTATTTGAAATGAAATGTAACTATTGGAAAGACACATCGACTGGCCATAATGGTAGAAGTTAGATTTTTCTCTTTTTTGCCTGCCTGATTTGTTGACTTGGTCATTTTTCCCTGATATTTGTGCTCCGCCATGGGTATTTATACTTCGTACTTAAATGGTTTTATTTGTGTTTATTGTCGGTGTACGATCGGGAGTCTGCACAGGGTGTTTTATTTTGAAAATTTATAGGATTCTCTACCCCGCTCCTGTGTCTGACTTCCTGTCTCAATCTGCTCTGTGCAGTTGACTTGTTGTCCGTCAGACAAAGACTTGGCGCGTATTCGCCGTGGATCAAAGCGTCGAGCCGCTTCTGAAACGAACATGTGGTGGAATCACACGCATTGTCCTAAAAGGGCAGCGATCAGCTCCATCGGACGCGTCGTGGGTGGAGCGCGCCCGGTGGAATTTAGCGTCGGTAGAAATATGGTGAAATGTTTGGTCCTGAGAGAGGCAGACCCACTGGCAGGCGATTTAGAGCTTTGGATAGAACAGAATGAGGCCCAAAACTCTCACAGTGTGACTGCTGCTGCTGCGACCCACATCTGCAAACCAACCAATATGAATACGGCATGACATGATGCCGAACATGCAGATCAACGTGATGCTAAACAAAATGCCTCTGCTGCGTCTCTGCTGGCATTTGTTTTAACATGATAGCGCTGCTATCACACATCAGAGGCCTTTACGCACTCTTGGCCTTCATGCACAGTGAATACACTTACTATACAGACCAACTGTAGCCTTTATTTTCAGCATGCACCCACTCAAAAGTAGTCACCAAAATGGAATATTCAAAGAAGTGTGAGGTATTAACACCTGTCAGGAAGAGAACGACAAGTACCCACTTGTCAAATACCAGCATTAGTTACAAACGGTGCAACAACATCACAATGGTTTCTGTGTCTCTATAGTACACTAAGAAATTGCGAAAAGGAGTAAGTTCTGACTGATGTGAAAAAAAGCTCCAATGATCTCTGTCATCTGTTACATTCAGCCCTGAGGACAAACACGCCGAGTCCCACAAAGCTCCTTTAACTGAGCTTTCAACAGCAACAACAACAACACTCACATCAGCTTGTTCGAGCTCACCTACTTTCAACTAAACTGTGTTCCTCACACACAGGATGGGACCACACGCTATTGTGTGTATAACCGTGAATACCCTCTGCAGCTCTGTGTTGTTGAATGAGTTGTTACACGGCGAACACGTCTTTAAACACTTAGTGCTGTTTAGTGCGTTTCTGGAAACTTCTGGATGCTGTCATCAGAAATGTGATTTCAAGATGTGCTCAGTGACGTCTGTATGATCACAGATTACCACCATCCTGTTTCATGTGATTTGTTTTCCCCACCCTTGAAGCGCGTTCATATTGGGCTTGCATCATTACATTGCTTCAGTACAGTCCTACTCTGGGAAATTTTATTTTTAACCGCTTGTCAATCACGTAACTGGAAACTTTAATTTTTTTTAAGACATCCTCTGAATTAGTAACAGCTCTTTGTTTTTAGCTTTGGTAAGTTTTCACAAGCATTACATGAATTACATCTTAAAATCAAGCAGCTGCTTTTGACTGTATGCATATGTTGTTGTTCCGCTTTGAAAATTATGAAACCAGACTTCAATCACAGGCTGTCCATTGTACATGAAATTTCATCTTTGGATTAAAGACAGGTTTCCGAGACCATCCTCCTTTTATCATCACGAGAGCATTAAAATTAGACTCCCATTGTCCAAAGACTGCAACGAAATAGTTCAACCGCATAATATGAATGAGGCCAGTGTGATGATATTGGAAACAGTCTCAGGTTGAGTCCAGATTTTGCTCAAATGGATAATTGACCGGTTGGATCCTCAAAAAGATTTTGTGGTTTTTAATGTTCCACATTCGCAGAGAGCTTGTAAATCTCATAATGTGAGCAGGTCTGTGAAGGCTGTAGTCAGACTGGGCTCGTTTTGTGTTCAGTTTGAGCTCATTCTGTTCCTGGACATCACTATTTATCAGATGATTGTTGGAGTCTACTGCCTTGTCAGGAAAATTGTAAATGAATATGAAGATTTACCATTTTCCCCTGGATGATGTTTATATGGCAAAGCTATATGTAGAGTCGTTATTTGGACATTGTTTCCAGAATTACAGTTCTGACCTGAGAAAAAGGGCCCATAAATCCTGTTTGAGAGTTAATGTTTACCAAACCACAGGGCTAGAATGAACAACCGGGCAATGCAGTCATTTCAGAAATGAAGAATTCCTGCAAAGATGCATGGAAAAAAAGGGTTTTCTGAAATACAGTTTTTAATAGTTGAACTATGCGAGCTCCGATCCAACCAATTAGATGTTTGAAATGCTAGAAAGAGGGAGAAGACAGACATAAATGTCAGAGATGAGGAAGAGGAAATAAAACAGCTTAATTGCAGCATTGTCCTCCTTCTCATCGCACAGGCTCAAACCAGAGGAAGAGTCCGAGTTCATTTTGTCTGAAAGCCGTTAAATAAAATAAAGGAAACAAATCTGCACGGGATACAGAAATCTGACAGATCTGTTCTCTGAGTGCACGTTTTGGCAGAGAGAAACGAAACAGAAAACAGGCAAACTAATCACTGAGTTGATAAATCTGCTCAACTGCCAATAACAAATAATACTTAAATCATTCTCATCCATTGAACTTCAGTCTTAATCTCCAGCTCTGCTTAAAAATGTGTTAAAATTGTGACTGAAGATTTCCAAGTCGGCTACTAGTTGTTAGTTCAAGACATTAGTCGACTGCATATGTTTCTAATTTAAGCATTTAAATACATTTGTTAACGTTGCAATACAAAACCATGATAACGAGCCTTTAAAACATAAATATTACAAGCACATGCATGAAGCAAGCGCCCTGTAACAGTAATGCTAACAGAAAAAGTAGTAATGATGCTGAAAGAGTCAGAAAAACGAGCAAATGAAGTGAACATTGTGTTAATTTCTGTCAGCACAGTGTTGACGTCGTCCCTCCCCGTCTCCATCAGCTTTAGTCAGGGTCTCACAGATGATACAGTCTTCAGCACTTCTCTTTTCTATCTTTTACTTACCAAGTGAAAAATCTGTTTTTGATCCTCTCTGGCTGATTTTCAGCTGCAGACTGAGTGACGGGGTGAACCTCGTGTGGGCTTGTTCCTGATTTCTGTGTTCAAAGAGAAAAGAAATGTTGGAAGAGGAAACTCATGTTGGGCTCTTTCACTGACATTGACTTTCATGGCTCCTCTTGCTTGGACCCCCCCCCCATGTGACCTCTGAACTCTGATGCATGTTGACATAGGACACCACGCATAGCTTAAATTACACCACGACAAGGCACAGAAGCTCGGAATGAAGTTTGAGGGTTTTTTTCTAATGACTAGCTGACCAATGAAAACTTGGTCGACTTTCAGACTCTTCTCATCGACTAACACTTTGATTCTCTGACCACTTGGGGGCAGCAAAACAAGCTGTAATCACAACATTTACATATTATGACCACATAGAGTTACAAGTTCAGTATTCAGTCCCGTTTTAGCTCCATTTTGGTCGCCACCATCACCTAAAGGAAACGCCTGCCGCCTTAGCTGCTCAACGCTACACTGAGTTCAACAGCTCGTCACCATTTGATGCAGGGCAGTTAGTGTACAGTTTACAGTGTTGAGTTTCTTAGTTGAAACCAGCTGCCTGCTAAAACAATGCTAATGAGAGCCGTGAGAGTGAACCAAAGCGGAAAGAAGCTAAAATGCCACACAGGGCCGAGGAGATTTGCAGAGCTGGCTGATAATTCTTTCGTCATTATGAGCGACTCATGTTAAACATCGCCATTTGATAAATTGCTGATATAAAATGTTGATTAGAGCAACTTAAAGGTCATCGTAGCTTCACTACATTGTCAGAAAAAAGCATTTTCAAAATAAAACGATCTTTTTCTTATTGCTGATCAGTAATGCTGCACAGTTAAGACACATTTATTAGAAGATTTTACGTACACTCGCAGAAGTGCAAAAAAAAAAAATCTGTCACAAAGGATCCTCACTGACAACAGTGTGCTGTCTGATGTGTTGAAGTCATGGTAAACAATAAAAACTGACTTTTTTTTTAGACGAGACGTTCCACAATCTCAGTCAGTCAATCTGAGCATCTAAAAATATTTCCAATTAGCATCAACAGAGGGTGTCATACATCAATGAAACCTTTACTAATATCTCTGCCACATCAATGAATAACTTACAAGACAAATACACAATAAATCATTAGAAATGTGATCAAGCCTGCAGGCTGATATCAGCAGCCATGATTCACACATTGTGTACACTCAGTTCCAGACTCTGACATTACACAATCAGAAACTCCCCACAGCTGGCTGTTTCGTCTGTTCCTGTACTTTTATCCCGCTGACTGTATGTGAGAGGCAACATTCAAGGTTAACCCAAATCTCCACTCCCAAAACAGCGTTCCTCCACCTCTGAACGGTCCAGAATGCACTGAGAAGATGAATCGAACTCTCCCAAAGCTAAAACGATTAGAGGTCAAAACTCTGGCTGCTGTCAAAAGACACTTTCTGGAGCCGCTTTGTTGACAATAAATAAAAGGCTGATTTTGTCGACGCTCCAGAAGTGCCATGGGTGACTTCCAAAGAATGTGGGCACATTTTGTGTTTCCGAGCTGACTGGGAATCAAGCTTATATGGGTGTAAAAGCTCAAACAAACATTCAAAGAATGTACAAACTGTGCTTCCCGCTCGTTGTCAGAGACGCCGCTCCAGTTCCTGATGAGATCTTAGATAAAAGAATTCATTATCTGATTTCAGGCTTCAGGAAACATCTGCCTTTGTAAGCGGGAAGATTTTCTTATATATGATTTCAGTTCCACTTTAGGTTAACAAGCCTGTCACCGAACACAGGTCAGAGTTCACAGACTTTAATTAAGTTTTGTTGTCTGCTTCTTTACTGCAAAGAGAGCCACAGGTGGCTCCGCAAAAGCACTAACAAGACATATGTTTGTCACATTTTGTTGCAGAGGAGGATCACACTTAAGTGAAATCTGTTGAAGTTGTATCCCGGAAAATCCTCAGGCAGCCAGGTATGAAAATTGCAACCATGTGAGGGAGGAAAAGCTCATCAAGACTTAAGGGATGACAAATTCCACCATCTGCACGTGGATCCGACACTGATGCATGAACGGCGAGCAGAAAGTTTGGAGCAGAAAGTTTCTCAGAGGCAGCTCGGTGTGGGACAGTCAGCGCGGCGATGCAGGTGACGTGAGGATCCGGCAGGAGCGAGCGGCAGCCGAGCGGGGCCATTCTGGGAGAGATAAGGTGAGGCGGTGGTGGGCGCTGGTGTAACGCCTGTCACCGCACACGCATGCTTTGTGTACACACGGGGTGTTAAGAGCTGTCAGACAGGTATGGCTCAGGCTTGATCTGAGCCGTGATTGATCGCACAGGTTCAGGTGGAGTTCACGGGAGGTCTCTGGTATCATTGGCAAAATGAGTGACAGACACAAAATAGGGTGATGGAATATTATCAGGAAGCCATTTGTAATCCGGGGCGAGCCTGGATCTCTAAGGGGTGTTGTCTCTCTGAAATGAAGTCATCCATCACCTCAACTTCATATTTGATTAGGTCATGAGTAGCTTTTAAAGAGGAAGAGAGGCTTTAGTGTTGAGCTCGCAGTCTGATAAGCGGTTAGAGGCTGTAGCGTAAAAAGGTAGTGAAAATGTTCCATTACAAGAGAAAATCCAGGGTTTCAGAAAAACATACAGAAAACTTATGAAAACATTATAAAAGCTTTTTAGCACATTAAAAATCTCAGCTCTGACAGCTCGCCATGTCTCAGCTTTGCAGAGTCCTGCTCTGTAGCTACACAAGTAAACACGCAAATACCTGCTAGTACACAAGTGAAATACTTTATTTTTAGGGAATAAGATTAAATTAAACCTGAAGTGATTTGCTGATTCATCAAAAGACCAATTAATCTGCAGATATTTGGATGATAAGGTCTTTCTTAGGAGTACCTGCTTTTTCTCTGTTTTACTGAACAGTGAATATTTCTAGTTTTTTGGAGTGTTTGTGAGGGAAAAGCAGCATTTTGACGACCTCGTGTAAGGTTTAAGAAACATTTCCTGACATTTGTACACTTGACAGCTTCACCGATAATGAAATAAAACCGTTAGTTGCAGCTTTAGTTTAGTTTTCAGCTGTGTTGACGCCTTTAAGATGTAATAATAATCAAAAGTAATCTGATGACAGACAGTTACATGTGACAAAAGGGAAAAGGATTAACTGAATGTGACTTATTGATGAATATACATAATCCTGAAATGTCAGGTGGTCTAATTGTTTCCATCCAGCTGATAAAACTGCAGCAAAGTAGCCTCATTGGTGAAAAGTTACACACTTGTAATCAGATTACACCACTGAAACGACGTCTGCTCAGTTTGAAGTGTGACAAAGTGCGTTTTTAAAGTCATTCTGTGAAGCATGTGGGGTTTTTTTTATCAGGCCTCCCAAGTTGCACTGAGTGTGGAAAATTAAGAATGTACCTTTGTTGTGTGTCTTGCACTGAGACACTCCTGGAAACACTCAGCAGCAGATCGATGAGCTGATATAATCTGTTTTTAAAAACATGTTCTCATGAGCGGCTTTTGCCTCACATCAAGCGCATTATTCACCTCTACCGAAGCAGTAAGTGCTGTTCGTGACTGCGGAGGATCATTTCTATCTGCTGGAAATCTCACAAACTTTGTCTTGTCATTGAGCGAGCAAAGCGGAAGCTGCAGGAAAGGATCTAAAACGGAAAAAAGCTGCATGAAAAGGCGGCGAGCACGGAGTGATAGAAAGCAGCAGCTCCAGCCTCGGCTCGGCTCTCTTTTCCCTGGCCTCTGTTCCTTTAATAAACTCATGGTTATCTAGTGTAACAAATGTCTCGCTGCCATCATCAAGTCCAGGCGAGGAGGGAGGAGTTTTTAATGTTCAGTTTGTTCTATGGATCGATGTCTGCTGGCATCGCCTCTCCCCCTCGCCCGCACCGTGCGTAATACCATTACCAAACGCTTTTTACGCGCATTCCCCGCACATATTATCCACCGAAAACTGCCCGCGGGACTGACTGACACGCGTCGATCAGCGTATGTGGCACTGATGGACAAAAACGGATGGTGAACGGAGACGATTCGCCCCCCGTAGGAGGAGGAAGAAGAAGAAGGTGAAAGAACAAGCCCGATTTAACATCTGTTTCCTGCACCGAAAGCGATTCCGAACTGGATTTCTTTTTGTATAGTGAGAGAGACTGAAGAACTCCGAGAGCCAAAATAAAGACTCGCACTCTCCCTCTGTCTCTCTATGCATGGACTATCGTAGACCGCATTCAGATTTCACCTGGGCACAGTATTGAACTGCGACTCCAAAAATGCCACGGAGGAAACAGCAGGCGCCCAAACGGGCTGCGGGTAAGCGATTTTCCCCAAAGAACCTGTTTCATATCAGTGTGATACTGGTGGATTATTTTTGTGAGGATTCTGCGGATAGCTCGCCTATAACAGGGTTTCCCCCCTCAAACTTTTATCATGTGGGACCCCCGATTAGATACGAATCAGACCCCCGCATTTAGAGATACTGTCCCGAGGAGCCTCATCTGAGCAGGTTTTTGTAGTTGGTGAGGATTTAGTAGGCTGGAGTTATATAACTGTGTGCTGTGGTGAAGGATATGGACACAGCTGCCTTTTGTGCTTACAGTGAATTTAATAATTCTGAAATTCAGCTAATTCTGGAGCCTCTAATGGGCTCCAACAGGGGCCTCGGACCCCAGTTTGGGCACCGTGCTGCTGTAAAAGTCAAATGTTAAAACAATAGAAGGGGAGGCAGAGCATCACAGGCTGCTCGTGCACTTGAGGGGACGTTAATAAGACTAATAAGACAAAACACAAAAGGAAACAGTTGACTGGGGTTTCAGGGAGGCTCTGTAGGTTTTCCTCAATAATCCAATGACATGTCACAAGGTATTTATTTATTGATTGATCAGAAAGTTTCGTTTTTTTACTCACAGTTCAAAAAAAAAAAAACCTTCCTGGCTGTGTTTGATTTGACCCGCATGAAGTGCAGAGAAGGGCTGAAGGATGTGCAGCCGCTGTATCCGTAGCAGATGAACTCTGTATGAACTCTTCATAATCTTATGGACAAATGGAGAATGGGTTACACACACTCAGTCACACACACACACACACACACACACACAAATGTACTCCATCCATGCTGCTGGCAGCGAGAGGACGCACACACACACACACACACCTCCAAAACACACAGATTTCACTTAAAAATCCACCATGTTTAATGTGCGTATCTGCTCATGTGCGGTCGAGTGTTTGTGTGTCAAATTAACAGTTTGTTGAATTAATAATCTCACGTTCAAGCAGGCCCTCGTACAGCGTGGGCCAGTTGTAGACTGGTTGTGTGTGTGTGTGTGTGTGTGTGTGTGTGTTTTGTCTTTCCATAATGTAATCCTGTAAGATTTTCTGCTCTTGTCGCTCACTGAATCTCTGCGTCACCCCAGCCGACCACAAACTACATCATTTTATATTGTTTCCCAAAAAATGCTCAACTTCTCCTGAAGGAAATTCAGAATCCACAAGGTCGCCGAGGCAGCACCACCCCTGACCTTATCCTCTGCGGTCTCGGCCACTTTCCTCCGTCCATCTGAATTCCCAAAGACTGCCTCGTTGCGATGGAGCTGGAGGATTAAAACCAGATTGATCAATGGTATTTCGGCGTATGAGGATGCAATTACTTGGTTGTGGCGTGTTGAGAAGTTATCAGTCTTTATTATGGTTGCGGATGTAGCGACCAGATGGCGATTGTTCTCTGCCAATAATAGCGTCTCTTTATACCCGCTTAAGATACTGAGACCCTTATCTGCCCGGCACACTCTCAGTTTACACACACACACACACGTACGCACACACACGCACCCGTTGGCATACAGTCACACACTAAATATTTTTCCCACATTTCGGCCTCCAAAAGCCCCCTTTTCTTAAAAACAATGCCCCCGGTTTTTATTCAGAGAACTTTTGAGAAGATGCCTAAGTGATCCCTTTACACGCTCTCAGCTGCCTCGCCTGTACTCTGGTAAATGTGTCAGCCCTATAGAGAAATAAGCCTTCCAGAAGAGTTTCTTCATTGTTGAGGTAATTGTCTCCTCTTTGACAGGCACATTCATCAGTGGCTTAATGGTCAATCAAAAGTTGGCAGGCAGAGTGTTTTCATTCTTTCCTATCCACTACATTAGGAATACTTAATCAAAATGTCTCCCGGTAATGGCTGTGAAGAGTTCATGACTGACTGATCCGTTGTCTGTGCCGATAGAAAATTAACAGCTCGGCACTGGAGAGATGTGGGCCTGCAGATAAACAAATTGTGCATTAATATTTCATCTTCAAGACCTGGGATGTGCTATCAAGCGGTGGAATATTCCTGGGCTGTGTTGTCATTTTTCTCGCGTTCATTTTTTTTTTTTTTTTTTTTTTCCTCCCGTAGTCTTGAAGGCTCTTTGCAGCTGTAACTCATTTCACTTGATGACTTTACTGGGGTTACAGAGAGTGACGACAAATTGATTACCTGGCAGAGCAAGAATGGAGCGAAGAGAGACGCAGGCTGACAGTCATGTTATAATAATATGTTTAATGATGTGTGGAGGGGGAACAAGGAGAGAGGAGTATTGAAATAAGAGCATGGAAGATGCAAAGGAATAGGTTTCATTTTTTTTTAAGGGCTCTTAAAGATGCAGTATCCCTCTTGGTGGAAATAGTAATTGTAAGAAAACACCATTCCCAGCTCAAGCATCAATTCAGAGGACATTCGGCGTCCAGGGTGCTCGCAATCTCCTCTGGGAATTGTATTATTAATAGGCATATTTGTAAACGTGAGACCACAGACGCTCTAGTAAAGGCCAGTTGTATCTGATTTACTTCTTTTGCATACATGGTTTGTATGGTAATTTAAAATGCCAATTACTCACCGGTCCAGGGTGGGATGCACTAAACCTTTTGCTTTATCACTGGGAAAGCATCACTAAGACAGGGAGCTATCAGGCTCCGGATTCCAGGATGAAATTTGTGTATCGGGTTTATATATGGTGTAAACCTAAAGCCCTATAAGTGCACGGGATGCATTTTTGAGTGAAGGGAGCCATATGTTATTTTGCGGCCGTGGGAGTATTCCTCTTACTATTTTTTTTTTTTTTTTTTTTTTTTTACAATAGCTCTGTGCCTCAAACCGTTAGCCCAATTTGCTGTTAACAAGATAAATTGGAGAACAGACAAAGGCATTAAGTGTTGCAGTGCCAGCTAGTGACTGACAGCAGCTTGTGGGAATTGGCTAGCAGAAATTCCTCCTAAGTGGTTTGTTCAGAAAACATCCTACGATCAAGGCAGATGTTGTTTATCCAGTTTAGGTAGAAAAAGGAAGTCCATTTTGAATGACAAAAGCTGGGAGGAAAATGGCAGCAAATACAAGGGTGTCTTATTTTATTTTTTTAATACCAGATTACCACCCTCTTGGTTTTTTTTTTCCCTCTGTATCACCACACTGTGCTTTTGTCTGCAGCCATTATAACAACACTTCTTTTTTTCTGTGATTTGCTTACATTTGTTTAACCGTTATTATGAATTGAGATCAAAAAGAGAGTGACGCTCTCACTGGGCTTAAACACAAAGGTGCCTTTAAATCCGTGTGCTTTTCTCAGGCTGCGTTTGATCTCTGATAACTACAATATGAGGATGATGATGATTTGAATCATTTTTCACCTGCGTGGCAGCTCGTGTTTTACCAAGTTTAGTCCACGATTTGATGAGCTGCAGGAAGCGGGTTCCCATTGGCTGTAGCATTACTGGTTTAGCATCAGAGTAATCCAGTTAACGACTGAATTACGAGGACGGCCAATGGAACGATAGAATTACAGGCGACTGCTTCACCTTTTTTTTTCCTCTCAGGGTTTGAAATGTACGGTGGTGAGACGCATAATCTCACTGCTGGTCCAAAGCAAAACAACAAAACATGAAAACAATGAGGCCAAGCTCTGTGCTGGTCGTGGAAGTCGTGCTGTACGAGCAGCTTCGATGTGTCATTTTAATCATATTTATATGTGAATTGAATACCGTAGGAAGGTGTGCTGCTGTGGAGCTCCCGTTCATGTACTTTTCAAGGCTGAACGAGGAATTTGTGCCTCTTCAACGGCTCAGAATCCATACAATTAAATGTGAAAAGCTCCACTTAATAGCAGATACTGTAGTTTGTGAGAGTGTTGGGTCACTTTGTCAGCTTTTTTAGCTCATCCTCACTCAGCCAAGTGCAAAGCTCTGCCTCAAATGAAGTGATATCATCATTAGAGGGCATTAAATCTTTGTATTTTTCCCTGCGCCACATCTCTCCCGATTGGTGTCAACAAGGCAAATGTTTTTTGATCAAATCCAGCCTTGAAATTCTCATTGGCTTATGAGCACACCAAACCGTATTCTTGCACTTTGTTGCAATGCTTGCAATTTTCTAACTTGCAGGCGTTCCCCACAGAGATACCCTTTAATAACTTTCTCCTCATCAGCTAGTTTTCACGCTGGATATTCTTAATACAGCGAGGAAAAGGAGTAATGTGAAGTCAGGTGGCTTCGCTGTGATCTCATTGCATTTCCTGCTGCATGCCAGTTAGGTGACAGGTGTAGATAGCTAATAGTTTGCGAAGGCTTTTGTTTGCGCGAGAGGCAGACAGGGTGGTGCACTGTCTAGGTGATAAGAACCAAGACTCCTGTGCCCTCCAGCACAGTGATCTCTCTCCTCCGCTCTGCGCTCTCCTGTGTGGAAAAACAGCCTGTTATGATTGGTCTCAAAGCAAGTGCCT
The DNA here is from genome assembly GCA_037975065.1 of Chaetodon trifasciatus. Lineage (NCBI taxonomy): Eukaryota > Metazoa > Chordata > Actinopteri > Chaetodontiformes > Chaetodontidae > Chaetodon > Chaetodon trifasciatus. Next base: position 2,846,890 of record JBBMOE010000025.1, read on the forward strand.
GTGCAGTGTTGCACCTCTCTACAGCAACTGCTCATTCACCTTGCCTTCCCTCTGAGACCTGCACTAGTTTCCAGGCAAATGACACAATTTGATATGCCGTTGGGGTGATTCATGTGGATAATGTTTCCATGTGATCATCACTGCAGAAAAGAGACTATTTCTTGTTATGATTTTTTTTTTTTTTTTTACTCATTAAGTCTGACAATAACTAGAATATTGGGAGAGTTTATTGCGAGCAGGCTAAAACTCATTATTTCTGCTAGACATCCCAAATACAAAAGAAATTATGTTATGGTATTTTGTCCAGGTCCCAGCAGATATAATGATTTACAGAGGAAAATATGGGGAGGAGACTTCAGAGCTTGGGCTGTTCATTTGTGTGGATTTAGAGGATAAGAGTGCAAGGCGAGCTTACAGTTAATACAGTAGCACCGTGGGCCTGGTATTGATTACACAGAGGAGGTATGGTAACGTTTCATATGGTTTATGGTCAAATGCACTGCACCTCATGTGCTTTGTGTTATTGTAATGATAGACATTCCCATCAAAGTTTATATCCTTGTAATTTATATCATCTCTTCTTTCCACACAGTCAAGAAGTTTTAAGTGAGGACATCCATCTTGCAGTTGTTGACCTACATGTATAGTCAGTCAGAGGCCATGCATGCTGGCCAGATGGTTAGAGGGTCTTCAGAAACAATCACAGCCGGATCAGGTTAAACTAACCTGAGATGCTTTCGACTCAGGTTTCCATGTCGTGTTTTTTAAAAAGGTCCCTCGCAGCTTTAAAAATGGCTGTGCTCTGATTTCAGAGGTGTAGATGACGACGATAACGTGTGCGAACCTTTCCTTTTGTTGCTCTGGTCCAGCTGAATTTAAAAGTCGTGTAATATACCGCACAATGATGCAAAAAGCCTGGAATGAATGTGACATTTCCCTTCGATATGTGAGAAAACATTCATCTTAAGTTATCCGCGGTGTACCTGATTTGCTTCTTATCAAATCCTTAATGAGCTTCAATTAAGATTTATTATGCAAATTAACCCTCAGCTGCTACTGACTGCAGGAGCAGGAGCTATGACAATATTGTGCTAATGGTGTGATCTGTAACAATTACAAAGGTAAACTGCCTTCACACTGCACGCTCCGCAGGTCTCTGAGAGGTCAGCCCGCTAAATGTGCATTCAGGTGTTCTGGAGGTTTGGAAATTAGTGAATTTGTTTCTTTGGGCTTTGTCATGGTGTGTTTTTGACAACAGCAGATACAGCTGTGACAGTGTCTCTGATAGAGGACATGTTCTTCAGCATTAAGAAGCTGCACTGCAGTCTTTATGTCCTAATTATAAAGAATCTCCTCCAAAGCTTCAAATCTTTGTCTATGAAATTAATATTTCCTGGCAAAATGTGACCTAAACAAAGGAAGACGGCGGGACTAATGTGAAAACCCACCTTCACACAGCGTCTGCTCATGAACCCTCCTCAAAATGGAGGAGTGCAATGTGTCTCAGCATCACGATCGCCACGGTGAACGAACACCGCGAGGTCACGACCGGAGGAAGTGCTCCTGGACACTTCACTCAGCCACTGTATGAAGCTGTGAACCTTGCACCTTTTGTAACTTCATTTAGCACGAGGCTGATGGCTTCCTGACAGCTTTATGGCCTCGGTGTTTTATGAGTCGTCATGCAGCGCAATTACATCGGACCTAATTTGATGAATCAAGTCAGTGTTTCACCGGCTGCGTTGACCTCGCTGGCCCGTGATCCTCCGTCTCTCCACGCGGGTCAAACAGAGGCTTCACACTTTGTAGAATTCAGTCACACTGTACTAAAAATCTGTTATTACAGCCAATCAAGACTGTGCTGATTTGTAATGAGCTATTGTGGGTTTGTTTTAAAGCAGCTACAAGGAGTTTCTAACTGGTCGTGAAGCATCTGAGCTTAACAGACCAGCAGCAAAGCAGACCATCAGTAAGAAGATTGGCTGTTTCCGTATCCTTATTCTTAATGTCTGTGTCACACCAAACAGTTCTCGGCATGCAGAGCGGAGGAGGCCATGTTTGTACTTTCCCAGTGAGTCGTGAGTTAGCCAGTTCACAGGAAGCAGGAGGAGATTTTTCTTCAGAAGATTTTTATTTTTGACGTATCTTGTGGTTACCGCTGATTACCAGGAACAAATGCACGCGCTCGCCAGATCAGGATCTTTTCCAGGGAGCGCCAAAATCAACACGAAACCTAAGTTCTGTGCAGTTGCTTTAAATGACTTTGGCAAAACATCAGTCCAAGAGAGTCATTTAGCAGCCAGTCAGAGGAAAACAATGCATTTCTAAATTCCAGCATATTACACCAAACTATTCTTTTGTCTCTGATCTTTGTTTATGTTTATAATACATGTTATAATAATCACGCCCCATAATGAACTCCATGTAAACAGCTTTAACTCAGTGGTTTAAACTGGTGTGTTTGAGTGGCTCAGTCATAGAGACAGCATGCAGGAGTCATGAGGGGCGAGTCATACTTAACATGGTGGAAAACATCAGCTGAACGAAACCATCTCAGCGTATAACATAAAGCATTTTAAAGTTTTTTTTTGTATCAAGAGCCATTGTGCTTAACAAGAAGTATTTAACCAATCAGGTGGTTTAACTTTGTTTATTACTTTTAATTGTACGTATTGGTTGAAACAGCTCCAGAAAGCTCAATTTACAAATGAAAGATAGTTTGGTAACCATCTGAATTAGTGCAATTGAATTGGAAACCACGCAGCACAGCTAGCTGGCTAATTGTTCCATGTATTGTTAATGCTTTCAGTGTTGTTATCTAACAAACTCTTCTCTCAATAGAAACACTGAATCGGGGGAAAGAAACTCCAGCGTTCTAATTAGCGAAGCTTTCAAATGCTGAATGGCTCATTTGATAATTTTTGTGAGCAGCAAACAAGTTTTAATGTCAAACTGAATGTAAAGTGACAAGAATAAAGAGTTTGTTTTTCCTCGTGGCGGGGGGTCCGCCGCATCATGCACCCTATTAAACACATTAACATTCGGCCCCTGACACCTCGAGGTGCAGCTTTAGTGTTTTTGCTGCAGCCAAAAAAAAAAAAAAAAAAAATGAGTGAGTGAGGGCTGATAATATAAGATTTGAGATCAAGATGCATCTGATGAACGTGTGTGCAAATAATGATTATTTCTGTCATGAACTTACAGTACAAACATGTATAGCATAGCACAGCATCAGCACGTCAGCAACATGTCAGAAACATGCTGAAATGGATAAAATAAGTGTTTAAACAGGCTAGAAGCAGGTGTGTGTGTGTGTGTGTTATGTAACTAACAGACACGAGGCTTCTCTCGATTGTCATCTGAATCAAAATGCAGAACATGTGCTTTGTTTTAACCCTAATCCTGTACCTAAACCACCTCCGAGACTGCACCGCGCTGTGTTTAGAGCCTGCTCCTCGGGGCTGCGCCTGCCTGTTTGTGTCTACAGTATGTGCTGAGCTAGTCTGTTGAAACAGCTTAATTGATACTCATTAAACAGCAGTGACAGCTTAGGTGTCCTTGATGAATGTAGAATAATTCGGTTGTACTTACAACTTGATTAAGGAGAAGCACACAACATGTCAGCGTTGTAGCCTATGGCTTGGTCCGTACGCACTTACGAGTCCCATCGGTTGAGCTACCTGCGAACCAGCTTCAGGTTAATTTGCTGTAATTGCGCGTCTGTAATAAACAGCTTTCCAAGCTGAGAAAGTATTAAAATAAACTCGGCTCACGCTTGATTGGCCTTTGATTTTGATAACTCTGAGAGTGGAACACCTAAGAATACTTCATCTAGAAATGTGAATTATGTTGACTTTGCTTTGTGTTTATTCATTTCCAGACAATAATAAAGTCAATGGATGTCAGGCGGATGAAAAATGTGCATCTTGTATTATTTCAGTTAAAAATTAGAGGCAATTGGAATTGGTTCAGAATTGACTGTCTTTGTAACGAGTGCATGACGAATGGTATAATTTAGAGAAGAAAATGAATGCCGGGAAACCAAAAATATTATTCTGCAGCATTTTATATGCCATGATATTCCATTAAGATGAACTAATTTGACTAAATACCCCGCAAAATCTACCCACAATATTGTCTTCGGCGTCACAGAGACCCACTTCTCACAGTGGAGATCAGGTCATCGGGGCATGTGGCAGACGCTCGAGTCATCGTAACGATCTGATTTTGTTCTTTTTGTTTGTTTTGCGTCATTTGCTGTGACAGCCTCGGAGAAAACGCCACATTAAAATCCTTTATCGCTGGTGCATCTCGAGGCCCGTGTAGCTCCTCGCTTTGCTGACATCTGATTAAACCGCCATAACAGAAAGAGACCTTTTCTCCATTTTGAGACTACATGAAAGAGGGGGGAATTTCCGCAGAGGATGGATTTACAACTTTATCCTCACATGATTAATATTACACAGGGAGGTCTTTGTACAGGAGGCAGCATGTCTAATTATGGTCCAACTGTGTCTGGCTGAGAGCAAACATGATGCCAGAGACTGCCAGCAGGAACTGCGCTGACACGTCACCCGAAACGTGTGGGTGCGGGGTGATGTCATCGTCGCCCAGATTTCGTGACGCTAAGCCCACAACTGATTGAGCAACGGCAGAAGTCAGCCTTTCAGTGTAGTGCGTCCAGCTGGCAGCAGCCTCCTAGAAACACTGGAGGCATATGGGATTTAGCGTCAATAGCGCTTTTTTCATGTTTTCAAGGCTGTGTCTGTCTACCAAACACGTTACGATACCCATGACCTCACTGATGATATCTACAGTATGTCCACATTTGCTGTACTGTTAAGAGCAGATGCAGATTCATCACCCCCCCCCCCCCATCCTCCCCTCCCCCTTTACAAGAATTTCAGGGACTCCATGTCCTCCCACGTCTGCCTGTTCATCATATATCTCAGCCCAGACATTCAAGAGGTTGCTAGCCAGGCCGGCCGTAAGTCATCCTGCCCATCAAGAGGAGAGCGCGTTTCTCGGCTTGATTTTCAGCTGTTACTTGTAAACCAGAACAGCATTCTTAAGATTAACTGAGTGACAGGCAGGCCTCTTAAAGCAAACTGCAATAGTACGATATGTTACAGTAGTGTTTTATGGCCTTTAGTGTGTGGGGCCAAGTATGCGTGTAGATGGATCAGCTGAAGGATCTAATAGGCCTGCGCTGCACCTCGGGGACTGCTGTATTTCATTAGCTGATGATAATAATACAGGTGTGCGCGTCACAGGCAACCTGGTCGGACCTGGTCATCCTCACAAGTGCAGTGCATCAGACCTGACAAGGTTATTCCTTCCATCCTTTCTTCTTTTTTTTTTTTTTTCAAAGCTTGTTTTCAATACGTCGAGCGTTCCTTTGAAGAATATGTTTTTGTCTTGAAGTGTGTGTGTGTGTGTGTGTGTGTGTGTGTGTGCGTGCACGCGTGCATTCTGCGTCTGCCTGCGAAAAAGTCATTGATATAGAACTAACTGTCAGAATAAGTCGTGTTCAATCCAAAACCGTTTAAGTTGTCAAGGACACATTTTCCTCCTTCCCATATCCTGACAAACATTGAGTCAGCAATTGTCTGTTGTATTTTCAGTGCTGGTATCTCGTGCTCCCCCCCAGGCCATTTTAAAGTTGTAGAAAGTGGTCATTTTCTCTGTGTCAGTGGGAGGTCAGCGCCGTGGCAGTCAGCAAAGCCATTCAGTCTGGTGAAACAGAGTCTGTTGGGACCCCTAAAGACATTTTGTCCGGCGTAGTCTCCTCTCACTGTCTGTCTTCATGCCTGTCTCATTGTACTCGCGGCTCTCGTAGAAAGTCTAAAAAAGCTTGAAACGTTGCTTAGATTGTTTCCAGATCTCCAAACTTGCATTCAGACCTGACACACCGAAGGCTGCTCAGCTGTCAGCCGACGGAGATTTGAAACTCGCCCGGGAAATTGACACGTAGGAGCCCTGTTGAATATTTGCATCCGCTCGCGCCCTGTGTGGCCGTTTTTTCCGTCTGTCAGAAGCGGCTCTTGTTATATCCAGCTCTCATTCTGCCTGAATATCTACCTGTCCCTCCAGCTCTCCGTCTCACCCGCTCTGTTAGTGACTGACATGTCCTCTCTGTGCTGCAGTGCAGCCCTGGTAACTGTCGCCCGGGGCCAGCTCATCCCTAAAATGTAACAGAGGTCACGCACAGATCATTGCTTTCGCCAAAGGCCCTGACTTTAACACAGAGTGACCTGCGCAGGAGCAGCGTCTGGTCAGTGATGGATCTGGAAATAGCACGAGCATAATCTGCTCCATCATCACTACCGCAGAGAGTCTGGCCTGTGTGTGGAGACCTGGTCTGGATGGGAGGGACAGGTGGGATTGACGGTGGACCGGTCGTCTTTTCTAGGCTGCTGTAAGTCTTAGTGTGCAGCGTTTGAGCCAGGCTTATCTAAGAGAGGCCTCAAAGTGATAATACACACATTGTGTTAGACATACAGCTTCTTCAGTTACACCATACAAATGAGAATTTTGGGGAAATTTTAAAATTATATGGATAAAAAAAGATGATCAATGGAGTAAACTGTTTTACCAGAGCTGTGCCACTCACAAATACTGAGATCAGCGTTTCACTTAATGCTATCCAGAAAACAAATTTACTGCAGCTAACATTGATTTATAACTAGATCTAAAATACTTTTCTTTACTCTAATCATTGCAGCACACAGATTTAGTGGTTTAGTGCTTTTAGGCTCGCCGAGGACAGCCGTCCCATGCCCGGGGGACACAGATCATGCGGGGGGTCTGGGGGTCCTCCCTCAGACGCTTCGTTTCCTGCGTTCTGGTGAATTCTCATCGCCTTCGTGCTTTTCGGGCATCGGTCTCAAAGTCCTCTGCTGCTGCAACATCATTTAAAACCCTTAATCCAGAAAATGTCGGAACACTGTGAAACATAAATAAGAACAGATTTCAATCATTGACAAACAAACTGTGTTTACCGACAACAGTTTTACAAAGTGTTCCCGAGCTCATGTCGTAATCTCCTTCATCCAATCATGTGTTCACAAAGTGGTGAACCTCGCTCCATCCTCGCCTGTGAACGACTGAGTCTTCCCAGGACGCCCCTTTCATACCCAATCACGATCCTCTCACCTGTTACCAATGAGCCTGTTTACCTGTGGAACGATCCAAACAGGTGTTTTTGGAGCGTTCCTCATCGTTCCCAGTCTTCAGCTGCTCCTGTCCCAACTTCAGTCAGTGAAGCTGATGAGGTCAAACATTAGATATATCGTCTTTGTGCTGCTTTCAGCTGTTAAAAAGGGTTAGCAAGTTTTGGAGTCAGGGTAACTTGTCGGCATTATGTGCCATTGCAGGGGTCGCCCGGCCTTTGGAAGATGTGTGTTATTGGTTAAATTTCTCTGTCATTCATGCTCACACACACTCACCTGCAGAGGGGGCGGGCCTTCTGCTTCCATCCTCAGAGAGCTGTTAACTCGTCTGTCTGGTAGAACGGCACAGCGTCGCTAACGATCACATGATGAATCTAAACACGGTCTAAAAACAGGACACACATTAGGGGGAAGTCTCGGGCGTCATGAAGTGAGTGATTCCACTCTGCGTCCACCGGCCGCGGGCTGCTCGGGCGTGGTCGTCCCCTGCTCAGTGTTGCTTCAGGTCAGACAGTCCACCGTGACAGAAACTGCTTTAAACTGGTTCCCAGTGGCAGGACTGGTCCGCTCGTGGTCCGTCCGCCATTCAGATCTGAACTCGCGTGTCGTTCTAGGAGAAATCTTTAGTTTTTGTTACTCCTCGTGTCATCACAAGCACGTGAAAACACAGTGCATGCATTAGACTGGGACAAATGGCCTCCTGCGCTCATTCAGCAGGGATCTTATTCTTCAGTATCATACGGGACAGGTGGTAACTCCAAATGCTGTGTTGCTGTCTCTCCATCTGCACTTGAGCTGCTGAGCTAACGTTAGCTAACGGAGATCCTGTGTAAGATTAAGATTAAGCATATGACTGAAGGATAACAGCTATAGTTCGGCCGTTGCTCATTATTCAAATACTGGAAGATGACGAGCGCGCTGTGCTAACGCCGCGTTGTTCATGGCTGACAGACGCATCGCTCTGTCGAACTTTGTGAACAGCAAAAAGATGCAATTTTTGCTAAATATCAGAAAGGATCAGAGTGGCCTTTCTCTCTCGAATAAACTATTTTTTTATGCATTTTAACTCGATTAGCAGAACTCATGAGGTAAATGTTACATGTTATTGATTCTGAAGATCAGACGCCTTCCCTCAGCTTTGACTCTGCTCTGGGTTTCATGGATGCAGGTCGTCGGCTAAAATGCTGCACATCGCACCAAATTATTCCTAATCTCACTGTCGGTCTCTACCAACAGGATAATGGCACTGCTGACCTTGTGGGCCGAAACCTCATTAAACCAGCAAACAGGAACCTCAGCAATGTGAAACAGTCAGATCAGTGATCACAATCCGCTTCATATGTCCCGATGTGCACTTCCGCCTGTTGGAATGCGGTTTGCTTCTTTCCATTCAGAGCCACCGCTCTTTTTGCAGCACTGAATAGCTTCCTTTGAAGCCTGCTATAATCCCTAACCAGGAATTCCTCACTCCCTCAGTGAATTAGTTGTTGATGTGGTGGATCCGTGGCACCCAGCTTCCAGGGGGGCCGCTCTGACTCTCCGGCCCCGCTGTTGATCCTCGGCTTCTGGCTCGGTGGAGCCAACCAGTTTTGCCGTGCGACTTCTCGCAGAGTGTGATAACAATTTCTTCCTCCGCTCTGAGACTTGTGACGGAGGGTGGCTTAGTTGGGGTTGATTAAGTTTCTGCACGGTATGTCTGCGAGGGTTCACGGGGGTGCTGCTGATTGTCCTGTTGAAACCTGAGAATCACAGCCAGATGCCACATGGACAGATTCCACTTTTAGTCAGAATTCACTCTCATGGCTTGGGAACATTTGTCTTGTGTCTTCTAAAGACTTTCATGTCGGTTGCAAGCCTTCAGCTGATCTATGTGCACATGCGTGTGTGTTGATGTGCCCGTGCACTTGTTTGTGCGCCTTTATGTTTGCATGTGTTTCCTACATGCTCCATGGCAGCCCTCACACTCTGGCAGCGACCCAGCTGAAAAGTTCCGGTACTGTCCAGACGCATCCTTTAGGGACCTCATCAGCCCCTGAATTTCCTTCCCCTCACGCCTGAGGGCATCCATATTCATTTCCTCCACTGATTTGGGGAAAATGATGAAAGGCTGGCTTTTTTCCCATCTCTTATTTCCTGCCAAGGTTGCCTGCATTTCAATGCAACGTAAATCTGCAAAGACTTGCAAACACGTTCCCATTTGGACACGACCAGCTCTGTGTTATTAGTATCTTGCCATGTCCAAAAGAAAAAGAGAGGCCCAGGGTTATTATTGTAATAATACAGTACGTTAGTGTCAGAATCTTTGTGTGGATAATTACACAGTACAATATATTAATCCTTTAGTCTTAAAACTGGCTCAATGCTGAATTACTCAAGTTTCACTATTGTCTGTATTTACTTCACACCGTCTGCTTTTCATAAAATAAATATCTCATCCACCATCAAGTTAGGAGGGCCTGATGATATCATGGAGATAACTGCATTGGTCTGAAATAAACCTGTGATTAAACTGGTGGGTGGGTATTTACTCTTACCGGAGACGGGAAATGAATGTTAATGAAAATAACAGTCACATACAGTAATAACCCAACTCTGTAATTATTGGCATGCTTTGATGGTGCCATATATACTCAACACACACACACACACACACACACACACACACGCACCTACTTAACCAAACCTCAGGTAGACTATTAGCTCCGCTAGCAGGATCCTGCCCTCCGCTATGCACGACAGCGCACAGGGCGGGGCGGCCCGGCCCAATGAAGGAGCGGGCTTTCGGTTGCCGAGACAACCCTAAACACACATGTACACAAAGGGAAGGCCCCACTGAGAGAGAGGATCATCTCCACCTCTGGTTGGATAAAGAGCGGTGTCGCTCTGCTCGCTGGAATGCACTCCTGCCCTACAGGCGTATACACCAGAGCGTGTATATGGTCTGCAAGCATCCCACACTGATCATTATTCATGACACACCATTCACCGAGGTTTATGCTCCCGCTGCCATACCGAGAACACATTGTTCATGCGACTGTTTCTGTGAATTTGGAGCCGGAGCACATGAGCAGTTATTACAAAACTATGATTTGCTCGAATTAAGTGAGATTCTTTCTTGCTAATAAAAGATTACAGTTGCACAGAGGTTTTCAGCGAGCTCGGAAATTCATCTGGTTGCAAAACAGTAAATGGCTTGAAGTTATTAATCTGTCTGGAGGATTTTCAGCCTGTTTTTCATTCCAAAATGGAAGGTTGAAATGTGAAAACGCTCTGAAGTGGTGATCTGGACAACTTTATATCAGATGCTCGCTTCGCTGTTTTGTCTCTTGTAGTCAGTTTGACAGCTCACTCTCAAAAATGGCGCTTGATAGTTTTCACCAGTGGGTTTATAGAGCTCAGAACTAAGTCTGTATTGTTGGGCTCCAAATCTGGGCCACATATGATAACAGAATTATCCCTCTGTACAGTAAGCATGTGGATACTCATGCAACTGTCTGTCATCTGAGGTCTGCGAGATGCAAAATAGCTTGTGGCTGTGGGTGTCTGATAGACCTCGCTCTCTTTCATCGTGCAGCTTTAACTCTGCACAGAGAGTGTGTGGGCACGTATCGCTGTGACCCAAACACACTTTTCCTGCTGACCGACGCAGCAAAGCAGTTCGCGCAAAGCGGGCCGGCGCGTCTGTCAGCGTGAGGGCAGGTGATATTTTGGTGGACGCGGCGTCACCTGTGCGTTTATATAAAGCAGTTTCCACGATCTGAAAATGAACGCAGGTCATGTGACTGCCTTCAGTCAGGAAATCTGACAAAGCGAGCTGAGCTCAACCGTACAGTCCGCTTCGAATCCAGTCACTTTTTCCATGACTGTGTCGTAGAATTAATAAAAGTCTTATTCCGGGCTGCGCAGGTTGAGCTGCGTTGGGCTCGTACAGTATATAAAGGAGCTTCAATGTTAGACCATCTGGAAAATACAGATTTTTAAAGAGGGTGAGTAAAACTTAAGCACCGCTACGGGAAACAGTTGAGCTAATTGTAAACAGCTGCAGGTGATATCACCCCTCAGACTGCAGACAACGCGGGGGCAAAAGGTCCCGGCGAAAAGCTCCGGATTTAAAGGAACGCTTGAATCGAGCCCGGCCTACTGAGGGAAATATGGAGTGTCTGTTTTAACAATAAATGATGCCAATTTAGTCTGTCCCAAATGACAAATGCGTTTTTGTGAACAGTCATGCGTTTGCACTGCAACGTCCTACAGGCAAAACCCCCACTGGAAAGCCCATTAGAATCAAATGAATGTCAAATTCTGCTAAGTGTTTGCACATGACAAACATCTAACGTGGCTAATTGCAGATAAGTGTCAGGGTGAAATGTGTTTTGAGCCTGAGATGGTGCAAAATGGCGTCCTGTGTTTTTTGTTTGCAGTGCAGCGGTGGTGAAGCCGAAGGTTTCTAGTGAACGTGCTAAAAACACAAGATCGCTTGTAGGAAGTGAGAAATGTTTGTCTGCGTCTTCGGTGTGTGTGGCGGCGCTGAATCACGCTGCTTTTTACAAAGACAGACAACTTCATTTCGCGTAACAACAGAAAGACACATGCCTACACACAGTATTTATGAAGAGAAACAGAGATCCTGCTTTTTTAAATATCGCTCCGAAGAGAAGCTGCAAACATCCATCGATTGGTCCAAAATGAATCGTTAGTCAGCGAGCTTAAGATTTATTGTTTTTGGACTGTTGGACGGATAAAACAACACATCTGAATATGATCATTTGGGAGATTGAGACGGGCATTTTTCACTCTTCACCAGCTGATCGAAGCGACTGATTGATTAACGGCGCAGTCGGACTGTCAGAGTCAGTTGCTGAGCGTCAGGTTGGCGTTTTTCGTGACTTCTCCGGCGCTTCACGCTGCGCTCCTGTTGTCCGCCTGTGCTCGAGCTGTCCAGCTTCCAGTGTTGCCATGTAGTGGTGCGACTGGGCACCATCTTGTGTCCTGAGCAGTAGCAGCAGGCTGTTCCATGGCAGCGCACCAGCTGCCTGCAGCCGAGCGGGAGAGGCGCTGGGCCGGCCTATCTCAGATTTGGGTCTGTGAGTTATTGACCCTCTTTGATAAACCCCTCTGAATGACACTGACATAATTCAGCCTAAAAGTTTGCACTGTCACCGGGATGAGCTAACTGTCTCCGCTGAATATATGGGTGCAATTTTCGAAATAGGTTTATAGCAATTCTTGGGAGAGGAGGGCGAGATAGTGATATTACTGACTTTATCACTGCAGCTGAGCAGCATCTAGCACCTCTCCCCTCTGTATCTCTCTATTCCTGCACTGTGAAGGATCACACAACACAGGTATTACTATAGAGAAAAGAGTCCTGCTCCTAATGGGGGACGGAGAATTGATATGTCACTATTACAGTAATGCTGTTTTATCCGCTCTTATCATGATCTCACATGTTTCTTCGCTTGGATTTTGCTTTAAGTTTAGCATCTTAATTCTGTGTTTGTCTCTTTTTTCCTCTTGCAAATGTATTTTGCACATCTTGTATCTGGATAAGCGTTTATAGTATTTTCTTTTTTTCATCAAATGGTAGTTTTCTCAGATTTATTATCAAGTGCAGGTTCTCGTGTTCCCGCATAACTGTTTTCCCTCTGAAATAATCTCATTTTTGGTGTAATTCAAGGACATTATCAGAACGCGCCCAAACTTCTTTCGGTCTTTTCTGATTTTCAGTGATTGGTGTCTATATTTATCCCAACAGCCACCACTTGAAATAAGTGAAATGGAATCCCGGTGGACGTGATTTAATAATAATGGGAGACTTGTTAAGCAATAGGCAAAATAATGAGTCATCCTCGTCTATAAACTGCACCTTTAATCCCACCTAATTTTTCTCAGTCGGGCTGCGTTCTCGTCAGCGTAATATGAAAAGCTCATTGTTGAAATCTCACTGAATCTTTTATTTTTTTCCCCTTTTTCCTTTCATGTGTCGAGACAGAATCTGAACCCGTAAGAATCTAATATACTGAGCCCAGTATAGTGCATCCTATAAATTGATTTTGACCCAGCCTTTGAACAAAAGGAACACTGTTGCATTGCCATCCACGGCTGATGCCACTCCCTCTTTGGCTCACGCTGAATACTCTCCTTTAATAGTGTGATGGGTGGTAGCTGGCTGACAAAAAAGTGCCTCATTTAGTTGGTTGTGGAGAGGTAGGCAGAAGGAGGATGGGGTTTCTGTGACTGGCACCGATCAATCACTGTGAGGGGAAGCTAATGAAGCAGGCTATGGTTTATTAAAGGGTTAGCAGAGAAAAGATTACTGCGGGGCCTCGGCTTCCCAGAAGCCCAGGGAAGGAGGATGCAGCGCACCTCTAATGGTTAGGGGCTAGCCATAAAGCAATCAAGGTGTTTACTCTAAGCTGGCTCCTATTATGCGATCTGGGTGTGAACGCAGATAGTTTAAAAATCTTTGGCCAAAGCGGGGGAGACGATATTCATAAACAAAGCACTGCTGAAGAATGTTGATGCTCTGCAGGTTTGGATGCAGATTACAGGCTGAGGGTGAAGATAATGAATAGTCCCAACAAGTATACAAACTGTTTTGCAATATTTGACCTCTGCAAGTTTGGCCTTGTTTTGCAAATAAAGTCCTGATTTCAGCCGAATGTTCATCAGATGAAGTCTGTAAAACAACCTTATTCTGAAAAAATATGAGCACGCTGAAACCAAAGCACTCTCTAAGATAGTTTGAAAGACAAATGAGTAGCAGGGGAGTGAAAAATGCAAAGCAGATGTTTTTCCCACCGTTTTTAATGGCAGCAAGACATTACTGATGCCATTACAGAGACCTTTTATGGCTTCTTTTAATCCCCTGGCCTGCCTGAGGAAAGAAACCCCTTGTGGTGCAAAGTAGCCTCTTTACTTCAGAACGACAATTTGAACCCATTTCCAACTCACTTCCCTAATCTGCCACAGGGTTTTACATGGCTTCCTCTGTAATTATTCTGCTCTGAAATCAAAGGTAAAGAGGCATTAAAATACACCTCTTAGGTAAACATATGCTGCTCATCACGTAGGCCTCGACTTGAGTGTCTTTTGTAACAAATAGTCCCAAAAACACTGCAGCTTGCGCCTAGTTTCTCCTCCCTGCTGCAACTTATTTTGGACATTTGCTTCACATGTTCAAACAAAGCAATCTCTGATAATGAGATCCAATGACTGCCTTCCAACTCCGCTTCCACGTTCGCGTTTGGAGTGAAAAGATTTACATGTGGTGCAGCGTTCGCTGTCTGCTTCCTGCATCAGACCCAACCTGCAAAGCTCAGAGGAGCACTTACAGGGGTCTGGTTAGGGGCTAAAAATGAGGAGGAGATGAACTACATGGCTCCATCCCACCGTCCAGCCGACAGTATATCAGCAGAATCGCAGCCGCATGGGCGTGTGCGTGAACACTCTGCTCATAAATATCTCTCCCAGCCCCCCCTCACACCACCCCAAAGGGGCCTCTCTGATGGTGATGGCGAAAGGATGTCGCTGTCTGGGTGATTGAGTGCTGCTGGTCCTGGCCCTGGGCACATCCCTGCGCTCTGAGCCCAAGCGGGAGGCCTACCGCTGAGCGCTGGCCTGGAGGGACTAGCCTGAAGGCGAGCAGCCGCACAGCAGCAGGATGTGCCTCTCCTTCTGTCTCTCTGACACAAGCACGGCAACTTCAGTGCGAGCGCTTCGGTGGCTATTAACAGACGGTGGAAAGTATTGAATTAGCCGGATATTTTCAGGCAAACGTTTTTCAGTATCCGCTGCATTCGTTTATATATGCTAAATCCGCGTGAACCGGCCTTATCTGACCTTGCACCCCGTCTCCGTCACTCTCACTCACTCAGAAATGTGAAATAATCAAGGCGCAGTAATTAGCCTCACTTGCTGCATTGTAATTGGGGGCAGAAGGAGGCGGCTCGTTCTGTATTTTTTTCCCCTGTTTGATAATTGCAGACTTTAGCGTGCCCTCTGCTTAATTTTTTTGATCCTCCTGAGCCCGTTCCCATAGATGCCGCTGTTATTTTACCGCGGCGGCTCTCGCGGCGTTCATCAGTCATCAGAAGCTCCAGCTTTTCGAGCGAGGGGAGAGTTCATCTTGGAAACCCACTGTCTATTCCCTTTTTTAGTTTCAGCGCCGTCAGCCTTCCCACTGCCTCCACCATGAGAGCCTTGACACTGTCCAGGTCCGTCCTACTTGGCAAGAGGGAGAGCTACAGAGAAAGGCAGAGTTTATTTCCTGTTCTTGTGAATCATATATCAGTACAATTCCCCTCTGTGCTGTTTGGCAACGGCGGAATGACGGGTGTCATTTATCATACGGACTGAAAGAGGCTGTGGGAAAAGGGATTTGAATTCTTCTGGAAGTGTGTGGACTCTCCTTAGTGGTGAATCATTAAACGGAGGAGTTTTTCAACAGGGATATGAGTAACTCCTCGCGCTGGTACTTTGTTCCCCCGTTTCACTGGCTGGCTCAATCATTAAATGACTCAAAAATAAGATTTACTGGTTTTATATAAATGGTGAGGGGACATGGCATTTAACTTGTAATTGGGGATTTTGTCCTGCTGAATCCATTAAACCGCCCCTCAGTCTTTGGTCCGATTCAAGCTCTCTGGTCATGCTTTGCGAGAATTATATTTAAGCAAATTTGAATTTACAAATTTGATTAGCAGCGCGTTTGTCAGCGTCTTGTTGTCCTGCTAAGTGATGACATTTTCATCTTCGCCACACAGTTATTTTCTGCTCTCGGTTATGTTGACTGGTATTTAAGATTGTGCTTTATAAACATTTTGTGTTCCTTTGGATTTTTCTTTTCACTTGTCAGGGACGGTTACTATTTCCCACACTTTGAGTCGAGTGATCAAAGAAAACGACTTTTGATAGGCTGTCATCGGCTCCTCAGCTGCACTGGCAGAAATAAACGTGTCAAGCTTTAACTTATCCTCACATAAACATACTCCTAACCCCCGCTGCTCTAATTGAGTGTAACTCCCAGAAACCTGTGAACACACATGCAAAACTGAGTAGATCATAAATCAGGCTTCTATAGACAGCCGCTGCCCCCACCCCGCCCCTCCCAGAGCCTCCCCAAAGGAGCTACTGGTTTCCATGAGCTGGCTGGAAATCAACCTTTTCTTTATGATATTTTTGTACCCACCATCTGGACTTTTTGTTTTTTTCATCTGAAAGTTAGTTGAACTCCTCATCAAATGCAAAGTGTCAATAAGGTATCGTATAGGGAAATGGGGCTCGGTGCGTTTCAGCTGTCAGCAACTGTTAGCTGTCTCTCATGTGCAGATCACAAAGTTAAATGTGCTGTCAGCAAGTCCTCAGCTAGAAATAGATGTGTTGAGGTTAGCCTAAGAAGCGCCGCCACCCCCTGCTGCCCAGTCGAATGTGAATCCATCAAACAATGTGAACACACATCAGATCTGAGCGTAAAGGTGTAATGAAGCAAATTTTCCAGGTTTCAAGGTGTCGGAATCTGCTAGGAAACAGAGCGATCCAGAGCTACCTTTGGTCTGTCTTCATCCGCGTTAATAAGACATCTGATATTGATGTTATTTGGTAATATTTAGCTATGTGGCTTCAACGCAGAGGCCTGGGCCGCCGTCCTTCCTTCTTCACACAGTTTATATCTTGATGTTTTCTGAACCCGAGCTCTGAGTGCGTGACCCCTCCCAGAGGCCCAGAGTCCCGGGCCAGTATCTTGACATGTTAGCCTGCCACCGCCTGCTAAAGGAGAGTGTAGATGCCCCTGAGGTAAATGAAAACATTTGGTTCTTGCCAGACCTGTTCACATCTCAGCTGGGCCACATGAGCTGGCAGGTGACGCGTGTTCAGAGGAGAATCGGAGACCGCAGCGGTGGCCTACTTCTTTTCTTCCACACAGGCCACGCAGGCCGCAACCCAGAAACACAGACGAATATGTTCTTGGCTCAGAAAACACCCCGGTGAAACTGACAAAGACTGACCTCCATCCAGGTGAAATCCAGGCTGTGTCTTTGCCGTTTTGTGCTCGGGGATCTGTTTCATTCACCGCCTGTGATAGCGCAGCGCTACTCTGGTTCACTGCTCCTTCCTGTTATGTGTAAAGTTTCTAAAATCCCCTCGTTAGTGACTGTAGAGGTTCATTCAGCGGCTCTGCGTTGCTGATCATCCTCCTTTTTGTTCTGTAATTGTCAGAAATAGACTTGACATCGTGTCACCATCTCATATCAACATCTGCAATTACCAGACAATCCACGTCCAGGTCCCATGGGGAAGTATGATTGCAATTAAAAGCGCAGGGCAAATGTTAATTAAGTAAACTACTTGAAACTGGAAAGAGTGAATGTTTTAAATGTTTTTACTTTTAACCTTGCACTTCTTTTTCACTTCCATTTATATTGGCAGCCTGGTGGAAATTACAGTACAATTTTAGAGACGCAATCAACTTTCTGTTTTTTTTTTTTTTTTCATTCTTTGGTTAAGCACGGAGATGTTTCATAACATCTACATTTGATTAAATATATCGTAAATGTTAAATTAAAAAAGCAATTTGCCGCTGCGTGTTATTCACACTTTGAGCTTCTCTGCCACACAGTGCTGTTGGTGAATGTTGGGATGTTGAAGACTTGTGGTGGATAACGCTGCAGTTCGTCGGGTTATTAAATCAGAGGGAATAACAGGCCAACTTCTGGCCATTCTGGTGATTGATGAGCCAAGCTTTATTTGCTGAGGCGGTGTGTTTGTTCCTGTGTAATTGTCTACCAGATGGCTAAGCTAACTGTTCTTAAATGCCTTCAGACCTGCAGGGGTCCTGGGTCTTAACATTTTCCCTGCTAATGACATTATGCCTGCAAACATCTCGTCCTTTTTTTTTTTTGTTTTTTCCTTTAACTTTTCTGATCTCTAATGTTCAGGATCAAAATGGCTTCGCGAGGCATTTAGTTCAAATTATTTTCTCTGTGCGTTTCTGTTTTTAATTTGTTCAAAGTGGATGTTTTGATGTCGCTCTGTTGGTAAACTCCTTTGCAAAAATGAGCCCACTTGAATTTGAAGGGAGATGAGAGGGAGAGAGGTTGGGGGTGGGTGGCGG
>JBBMOE010000025.1:2868619-3088874 GCA_037975065.1 Chaetodon trifasciatus
GGTTGGGGGAGGAGGGGGAGGGGGGCGAGTTGAGAGAGGGAGAAGACCCGTGTTCACTTTTTAATTAAGGCTCCGTAGTGTAACTCGTCAATGTACATTATTGGAAGAATGAACGTCAATGCCATTGCTTTTTCTCCCCCTCCTTTATCTCTGTCAATGATTCAAAGACATGATTTATGGTTCGTCTCCGTCTTTCAGGATCATCCATCAAGCGCTGGCTCTGCCGCAGCGCCACCCGTTGTAAATCATTCTGAAAGCCTGTCACTCATTTCCATTAACCGTTCCTCTGTCGCTCTGGTCTCCGCCTCCCTCAACCTCCTTTTTTCTCCCCCTCCTCCTCCACCCCTCTCTCTCCTCCCCCTCGGTGCACAACCTACAGCCACGCAGGGTATCAGTTCCGTTCCGCTGCTCCGTCCGCCTACCTTCTTTTCAATAAATTAACCACTTTCTCCCATGCAATGAATAAAAAGGCTCTGCACTCGTCTTGCAGTCGGCACCTACTCCTCCTCCATTACAGCTGAACACCTTACAAATGTCACGCCGCTGACTCGTAGGCTAAATGAGGAGATAGCACAGAGAAAATATTTTTGTTGCACTGACTTTTCCAGTGGAAATATTTGAACAGCTTTGATATGTTTGCAGTGTGGTATTAATGAACATACAGTATATTCCCCTCATGCAGGGCGATGCATCTGCCTTCATTATGTTTCTTTTATTGCAGGTGACTTGAGGATAATTTGCCAAAAATTGAACCCTCGGTTAAAAATCGCGCACCTAGTCGAGACTCACGTTCTGTCTTTTATGCATCCATTCTGAGAATTACTAAAATTCATCTTTAACCGTTAATGGAAACAATATTATGTCTGTAATTATTCCACGTAGTAAAAGCAACACTAAGTGGGCAGTGCTGCTATTAAATGCCGTTGGTGTTCTGTAAATTCCACCAGTAGTTTAATTCAGACACTCCAACAATGACTGTAGTCTTTAACCAGTTTTTATAGAAACAGGTCTTATGAACAGAAATAATTGGCTCAATGGAGTGACTGTCAATCTCTTACAATGCTTGATGTGCCTGCTCTGGGGAGCCCAATTCACTGGCTCCTTTTTTCATTCTAATCAACATCGAGATATCAACACAGCAGAATACCCACAAACAGCAGAAAGCCTGTTTTGAGGGGAAACTTTCAACTATTGGGTGCCAACACATTTCACTATTTGGGCAGCCATTGTTCTCCGAATGGGCTGTCAAAGTGACAATGCGCACCAGGCAAATCCAGAAGTTTGCACTTTTCAGAAAACAGCGGGCCCTAATCATTTTGTGGAGGACACTTGACAACAAATTTGCCATTAAAATGAATCTGAATAGGAGGGAGCAGGGCTGTTTTGAAGCATTTCTGCCTCTCTTACTGTTGCTCGTCTTGTCCCACAGAGCTCCAGGTTTGGCGGGCTTGCTTCTCTCCCTTTATGCTTGCCATGAAGCAGCCTTTGGTCCCACTAGAAACTGACAGTAGCACGCTTCAGCTGCAAATTCACTCTGTAGCCTCATTGTATTTAATGAAGGGAAAAAGTGGCAATCTACTATTAATGAACTTGGAATGTAAAAAAATGCCTCCCTTTGCTGAAAACTGCATAAAACTGCTTGTACAAGGAAAGCTTTGGCTGGAGCCCATCCAGAATCTAATGAAAGATCCATACAGGGACAGAGCGGGCGGGAAGAGTTAGTGAAATGCAGATTGTTTTAATAGAATACACACAGTCTCCTCCAGCTGCGCTATCAGATCCATCAAGGCCTGACCTTGATGGAGTGCTGTTGTTGTTTGGGAGGGCCAGTGTTTAGGGTTCATGCAAAGTTTATGATGCAGGGACTGTATGTGCTGTATACGTCTCCCCATCTCAGGGGAAGGCTAAATGGAACACGGCCCGCGGAGCGGAGGCTGAAGGGGACTCGCCGTCGGCGGCTTTTTGTGATGCTTTAGCGACGTATCACGACGTAGCGCACGCCATCACAAGGAAATAAACCACCAATTTAATATTAAAGATAATTAAATCCTTGATGTCGCCCCTCAAATGCAAAATAAAACAGATTCATACGATGAAGCAAATGTTTACAAAACATCAGACAGTGATTGAATTGGGATTGAAAAGCTCTTTATTTAGTCGGCCTAGTGGGCATGAAAAACAAACAGCACGTTCGCCGAGCGTAGGCCATCATACCTTTCACTCAGTATCTCATAAAACTAGAACAAAGGCCTTATGTGTGCGAGGCAGTGGTCCTTTAAACGATGGCCCACTTTCCTCCCTGCTGCCACGCAAACATTCCTGACTGACATTCAATCAGGGAAATTTGAACCAAAGCAAGATGGTCTTTTATTAGTACCGCCCTGTTTGCTCGACTGGTCAGCTCCAATATGCGAAGCGCTTTGAGTGGCACACTGTAAGATGATGGGTTCACTCTCTGATAAGGGTGAATGAGGGGTAAACTGCTATTCTGCAGAAAGGAACCATCAGACCTCATCATGTCGCTCCTGGAGAGCCGTGTCACAGGCTCTTCAGAAACCAAGTGACAGAGCGGCGCGAGGCTGCTCCCCTCCCGCTGTAGAGGAAAATACAGTGCAGCTGAAGCCGCCCTGCTTCTGCTCCGCCAACTGGAACTCTGCATCAGGCAGGGCAGAAAGGATCATCCGGAATCTGGCAAATATACACTGAGGCCTTTAAGCCTCTCCGCTTGTAACGTTATCCTGCGTGCTCGCCAAATTGTTTATATTTACCTTTCCTTGTTAGCGGAAGGGGACAAATAGGAGGCAGGCGTGCCGCGTACAGTATATGTCCAACTGCTTATACAAAGCAGACAACATTAAAGGGTTTGTTCACCCAAACCTTTCCTCACTTATCTCTAGTGGCGTCCGGCCACGCAGAGAGCTCGTGATTTATTCGCCCTGCTTTTCAGATATCTGCTGCCTCCTCAAAAGAGTGGAATTTTGTTTGGTGCTCACAGATTTGCAGTAGTGTTGGAAGTACTCAGACCACTTACCAGTCTGCAAAAATACTCCATAATGTGTAAAAATTGTACTGTATTATTGCTGCGTTAACATGCTAGCTGCACTTTAATGTTGTAGTTGGTTTTACTGCTTAAAATACCACAGGAGAGTATAAACTGCAGTGCATCATCATATTTTATAAACTGATCATGTTTTATGTATAAAAGTAACTTGTAGCTACAGCTGGCAAATAAATGTAGTAAAAAGTACAATATTAGAGTGTAAAGCAGCGTAAAATGGAAATACTCAAAGTAGAAGTATCTCAAAATTGCTCTTAATTGCAGTACTTGAGTAAATAAATGTACTTCATTTGAAGCGTGTCAGAGGCTGAGGGAAAGAAAGCAGCTGCACGTCTGCATGAGCTCCCCGGCCTCTTCATTAGCTGCACCTGTGCTGTAATTCAAGCCCAGTTCAACAGATCTGCCACAAACTCCACATTTCTGAAACTCATAATCAGGTTTTGTGAGAACCTTCGCAGAGTGTTCAGTTCAGTTACGTGTCCTCACTCAGGTCAGTGTTTTATACTGGACTGAAAACACATTTGAATATAATGTAGGCCACTTCAACACCACTGCAAACTACGACCTCAGCAATAAGACTATTATTACATCATAACTTTATATCAAGGTGCACATAGTCACTGCTAACTAGCTGCTTATTAGCATGCACAGTAGTAGCATATTAGCTCTTTGTTAGTCATTATAAAGCACTTTTTCTGCATGATCTTATCCTCCTCAGCCATGAGCTAAGAGTGTTCCCTCCTAATCACTGCTTATGGATAGTAAGTAAGGACATTGTTGTGCATGAATTATGATCTTAATAACCCCCAATCCCCAGAATAAGGGATTAATAAGTGCTTTATAATGAGTAATAAAGAGCCAATATGCTACCAACATGCATGCTAACAAGCAGTTAAAGTAACAGTGTCATCAGATTTTCCATGAGTGTCTAATAAAGTGGCCATTTGGATGAACCCGCCCTTTAAGAAATGCTCTTTCCATGCTTGTAATAATGTATTTCACACAGATGTCCACCTGGCTTTGTGCTGCCGCTCTGTGAGGCAGGATGGGGTGTGCAGAGTTTTTCCTCCCCCTGCTGATGGGGGGGACCCTTTGGTGAGATGCAACACCAGGCAACTGCATGTGATGCGGCGGCTGTGGCACGTTCAAAGTGACGACTTAGGTGCTGGAGTGCAGATTGCAAAGCTCTCCTGCCGCTCGCTTCCAATTAGGCAGCGGGCCGACTGATGCGTCTCGGAGCAGAAGCTTCTAGTAGGCATCAAAAGGAGCAGCGTCGCTCGGTGACATCGTGGAGGGAAGGGGCTCCTGGAGCTTCAGGCGGGGCCATCCGATGCGGCTCAGTAAATGCAATGATTAGCAATCCGTGCGGCGTGCAAGGACAGACTTTTAGAAATTCCCACATTTGTATCATTACATAAAAAAATTCCCCCCATAACTCAAAGTGAACCCGCTGAAAGGCAGCTCAGACCGGCCGCCTTCAGACAGCGTTTCTGTGTCTGTTCGTGTGCTGTTTGTGCATTCCAAAGTTCTCTGTGTTTTTAGTTAACAGAATGTTGGTTGTGAAAACATTTTTGATTAATTGCCATAATTATTGTGATCATTTTTGCCCAAATGAACAGCCAGATGGCAGGATATGGTGTCATATTTGCGATCCTATCATATTAATCTGGCTCTGGGTCCATCTGAACACATTGCGCCGTTTGCTGTGTTCACAATCTGTCCTCAAGTTGTCCATGTCTTTTTTTGAGCTGCGAGTTTTTATTTGATTATATTAGACTATTAAATATTAAAGTTGAGGGTGTATGAAAGCAAGGCATTTATCTGCATGAATAGCTTGTGTTTAGTGAAGTAAGTAATGCGCTTTAAGTAACATCTCCTTCATGCATACAAAAATTAACATGAGTGTTTCTGTCTCATGGTTTTGTTGCCAAAGCCTCAGAAAGATCCAACAAAACCGCTTTGTGGGGGTTCATGGCTGCTTTTAAACCCACTTTAATTGCCTAATCTATGGATTGTCCTCTTTATTTTTTACCAGAATGTGCACCACAGCACTGTTAATAACCATTTGGTGCTAAACACGGCGTGATGTAGACTCGGTTTCAGCGCGTCTGCGTGGTTTTGGAGTCTGCTAAGGGCATCACCGGAGTCGTTTAAAGTGGTGAAATGAAATAATGGGTCAGATGGGAACTAATGACACACTCCTATTCAAACGCGAGTCAAAAACTGTTTTATTCTCTGATATCAATTAACCTCCAGATAAATTTTGTCAAAGGGAGCAGCCGGGATGCGATTGTTCTCTCTTTGCTCTGCAGTGTCCTTGGGCTCGGGGAGACTGTTTCCTGACAGGGAACAATGAAGAGAGAGGTGTTTACAGATCTTTACAGATGGCTCCGGGGCTCAGAATTAGCTCTTCGCCATTTCTCATGTGATTCAGTTCAGACTCAACTTCAGATGTGTCATCAAGACTATCATCAGGACGTCTGACAATGTATGTGTTTGATCTTGACGTGCACTGCTCACTGACTTAGTCAGATATCACTGTCAAATATTAAACCCTGTGACATGTGTGTCTCATTCTAATGATAGCTCGCTGAGGAAATCACATCATGGTGACTTTTATAAACACTCCACCCTCTTTCCAGCATCGCAGGCACAAAAGAGCTTCACAACTTTGGAATTATGTTTTGCACACCGAGTACTTTTTGACTGACATTTCACACCTATTTATAACAACAGATGAGCGCCGTGACTAAGTGTTTTTAAATGTACAGACACAATTAATTGGGCACGTTGCTTACATGCGAGTGGAAACGGGAAGGAGAAGCAGATGATGGTTCCTGAGACAGCCTGGAGATTGTTCAGTGATCCTGACCTGCGTTGTTAGCGTGTTCTCTGCCTATCCAGCAGGCCCTCCTTTTTTTTTTTTTTTTTTTCCTCCTCTCTCCTTTTTTTCTCTACATGGCATAAATCCGGGAGATGAAAATGTCATGGAGCAGGTTCATTTTGCAAAGAGGTTTTGATTGCCATGCGCGTGTAATTGATTGTTCCAAGGACAGGGGGAAATCTAGAAATGTCATAACAGTCCTGCTTAGGTTGGTCCCACCACTAGGCAATCAATGAGAAGTAAAAAGAGATATTGATTTGCGAGCAGCAAAAACTGTAGCTTGAGACAACCAGAGAGCGCTGGGGAAAGTGGCACAGACGTGCAGACCTGTCACTGGCACCTATGAATTACCCAATCTTCTCTGAAGATAGTGTTACCTCGGATACTCACAAAGTCCTGCGCTGGGTATTGCAGCTGTCCATTAGCTAAGCTCCTCAGGCTGCTAACTCTCCGTGGCTTGTCAGATTAATGAAGGAAATGTTGACCTTCGGAGGGATAAATGTTGACGTTCTCAAATTCACAAAAGTTTCTGCTGGCATGTTAACACTGGAAACAGAACGCCCTTTTACAGCTGACACACACTTTTCTAATGTGATTGACACATTTTGAGCAGACCCACTCGCACAAGGGAGGCGGGACTGATGAAGATACTGATGCTGAAAGCTGAGTTGTAAATATATTGTCATGCAGGCCTTTTGCACCGATCCAGCTGGACAGCATGCTGCCATGAATGTAGCAGTAAATGTAATCTACTATTTCCTATGCAGTTAGCTGTTTTCTCTAGATGTGAGGAGGGAAAAAAAGGCCTTTTGGCTCAGAAACAGGCTGCTGCTTCTGTAAATCCAGGCCTTGCTATGCCAAGAGTCTGTTCTAACGGATAAAGGTTATAAACACTTCAGCTGCCTGATTTATGATGGACACCTCAGGTTTTTTGACCTTTGCATATCTCTGTCTGAAGATATAAATTTGTAGTGACACAGATTGGAGGCTTTACAGCAGTTTATGACATGCTAAATCTCAGGCAAGGCATGCCAGCCTCTTGTTTTGTAAGGCTAGTTAGGCTGGGAGTTGCCTTGCTTGGCCTCAGAGACAACATTTATTATTTTCTTAAAAGTTGTGAAAAAAAAAAAAAACACATGCCTGCTGTTCTTTGCTTTTGGTTTACACAGTGACACACCGCTTCTTATACATTGAACAAAGATGTTTTATGGAGCATGCTGGCGGTTTATCTGTAATCCCGACAAACTTGTTTGTCATGGTATAATGACCTCTTGCCCGTTTTCGTGGCATTGTCCTTGAATGTGATCTTGTGTTAAAGAGTAATGCGGCTTGGCGTGGCTGCAGTTCTGTTGTAGGCCGAGAGCTGGCAGAGCACAGTTACAAACGGTGTGAGAAGCGGAGTCAGACATGCGGGTATCTTGGAGTGATCCCTGCCAGAAGGTTAATTGGTGCCTCTGGATGTCTGCTACTTGGGGCATCTGATAGAAAGGCATAGAACAGCAGGAAGGGCAGCTGTTAATCTCTGTCAATTCCATCCTCAAATACCACGATAAGACGCAAACATTCACATTTAAACTGATATAACTACAGTGCATGTAAGTGGTTATTTCCAGGAAAACAGCACTTAGCCCTTCTTTGTGAAAAGCGCATTTATCTTACAAATAGGGAAGGTGAAACTCAGCTGCATGTATTGGTGAGTTTTAAGCTGCATAAAATATGCAGGAAATAGCTTTTACATACCAGGAATGAGCCATTTCTATTAAACCATCACTGGACTGATGACTAAAATGCTCATCTCCCCCCTCTTTGGTGTGCGTTCTCACCAGTCCTTCAGCTTTCGTGGGGACTTTGAAGAGAGAGGACATCAACTGGGAGCTTGTCATAGCCATTGGTGTTCTCCTTCGCTGTGAATACTATATATAAGACTATAAATAAAACATACCTCTGTGCTCTTGACAACTCTCTCCCTTAGCATCAAGGGTGTTTTGGAGGCCATCACAGATCTCCGTTGGCCAATCAAAACATCCCTCTTGCGGTGGATCAAGGTCACGGCACATCGGGGCTCTCGGGTGCGAGTGTGTGTGCCGGCTCTTGTTCGCGAGGCCCCATTCTCCATGTTTGTTTTGAAAGTCCGAATCCCATCTCCATCTCCATCCATTAGCTGGCAGGCAATTCACCTCCGGGGTTTCTCTGGAGGCACTTGTGAAATATTGATAAAAAAAAAGTCTTATTTTCAGAAGGCAAAGAAGGGAAGACACTCTACGGGCCGCCCAGTGTGGGACTCCTGAGTGCTCGGCTTCAGCCGTCCCCACATGCAGTGCCCTCTATTCAGAAAGGAAATATTAACCACGTGAAATGCATAAGTGCCTGGACAGGGCTGTTATGTCCTATTCATATTTAACTCTGAGCACATCTGCCACGTCTCTCCCAAAATGCACATTTTCCGGCATGACTGTGAGGCGGAAAATATCTCAGATATGTGACAACACTGACAAACTGCATTTATTGCAGGATGTCTTCAAAAGATATGCAAACATTGGTTGTGATATTGTTGCGTGGGTTGTCGGATGGTTAGATTTTAAATAATCTGAAATAGTTATTGTCAGAGAGGACACTTTAATCTTCTGTGGCTGTGCTGATATTATGTCAGGCAGACCCTGCAGCCACATGAAAAGCCCTCCATGCTGAGTCAGAGTTTCCACTAATTGGATGATGGGAAATGTGTCAATTAGAAATACTGTTGTTTAATTATCTGTTAATTGAAGCAATAATGTTTGTGCTCTATGAGTTGGGAGAATGAACAGGTGAATAATGAAAGAAGTAATTGCTGTTTATGAGACTGTCAGGGAAAATATAATGACGTGACAGATTGCCAGCCGTTTTTTTTTTTTTTTGTTTTTTTTTAAAGTTTCAACACTGATAATTGAGTCCGCTTTTCCACCAGCTTGATCAACATCTTCACCAGCATTCACATTCGAAAGATATTTCTATTTTGCTAAATGGCTAAGTGTCTTCTAAAGTAATGTTTTCTCATCCTTTTCAGTCAGGCCTTTTAATTTATTGATAGAGCAATGCAGGATATTAAAATGTCTGAGTTTGTGTTAAAGCCATTCCTCACTTGTGGCTTCAGGCAGGCTGAGGTGTTATCAAGAGCAGAAGGCATACATTTTCATTGCAGTCTTGAGGCATCCATAATCACCATGGAACAGGTCATTTACAATAACACTTAACAGGCCCCAGAAGAATCAATTTCCTTTTGTCACTCAGTGGCCAGTGATTGTTGTAAACATCTCAACTTGAGGCCAGAAAAACCTTGGACACAGCACTAAGTCAATGGCCTGTCGTGAATCACATGGTGCTGTTACACCAGCAGCAGTCTGTTAGTAAAGACATTATGTCCAGCTATACTCTCCAGCCTCCCAGGGCACAGAACAGCCGCCATTATGTTGTCTTAAATAGCTTCTGTGACTTCTCACAAAAAAAATCCTACTCCATGCCGTGTGTCTAAATATTGTACTTTGGAAATGAAATGACAAATTCTTTCAACTGCTCTTACGCAATGTGTTTTAATGCCATTCATTTCCGTGTGTCTTCCTTTTCTAGTGTACATGCCGGATGAAGACGCTGCTCTTCAGGATGCCATCACCGAGGAAGACGGAGAGAACGACGCTCAGACTGAAGAGGAATGCTCAGACAAGACCAGCCCCAAAGTGTCTGAGGACAGAGAGCTCGACAACAAGAGCACTAACACTTATAGCAACCAGAACTCTCCCATTAGTGTCCTTTCCAATCAAGAGGCAGAGCTGGAGTCCCGCCTTAGCGACAGCAGTGACAGACTCTCCGACTTCAAAACCTCCTCGCCACCTGAGAGCCAGCGGGATGACGAAAGCCGCGGCTCCAAGCATAAAGAGGAGACGGGCGGCAGCTTGGAGAAAATGAGGGCAGCCTATGCAAACTTTCTCTCGGATTCCTACTGGACGGGGATAGGGATGGACTTGAAAATGGACAAAAACACCAGCAAAGCCAACTGTGACAGCACCAACGGAAGCGCCAAGAGTGAGTTTGACTGGCACCAGGACGCGCTCTCTAAGACCTTGCAGCAGACACTCTCCCCAAAGCCTGCGTCCAAACCTAACCTCTTTAGCTCTGTCCACCTGTACAGGCAAACCACCAAACCCTGTGGCTCGGTGTTCACGGGAGCCAGCCGCTTTCGCTGTAAGGATTGTAGCGCTGCTTACGACACTCTTGTGGAGCTGACGGTCCACATGAACAAGAGTGGACACTACCAGGACAACAACCTCAACAAACAGAGTAACTCCTCCGCCTCGTCCTCTAAATCTAGGAAACGAAATTTGCAAGACATGGAAGGAAAAGAGGACGCGCAGAAGGTTTTGAAGTGCATGTTCTGTGGCCACTCTTTTGACTCACTCCAGGATTTGAGCGTCCACATGATTAAAACTAAGCATTACCAAAAAGTGCCTTTAAAAGAGCCAATCCCAGTAATCACACCCAAATTGTTGCCACCAGCAAAGAAACGGGCCTTCGAAACGGTGAGACCCTGCTCCCCCGACTCAACCACCGGTGTTTCCGGCTACACCGAGGCGCAACGGGCCGCCGCCATGACAAATGCTAACAATAATCGCTACGGCTATCAGAACGGAGCCAGTTACACTTGGCAGTTTGAGACCTGCAAGTCTCAGATTCTTAAATGCATGGAGTGTGGAAGCTCCCATGACACCCTTCAGCAACTCACCACGCATATGATGGTCACTGGACACTTCATCAAAGTCACAAACTCAGCCTCTAAAAAGGGTAAACAGCTAGCGCTTGACCCCCTGGCCATAGAGAAGATCCAGGTTTTAGCTGAGCCTGCTGCCAGTGACACTGAGGGAGAAAAGGTGTCTCCAAAAAACCCTTCCCCCGGGAGCAGTGAGAAGGATAGCCAGGGGGAAGGTACATCAGACAAAATGGAAGAAGCTGAAGCTAAAGATGACAAGCAAGAGAGTGAGGATCAGAAGGCAGGCAATGGAGCTTTTAAGTACCCTTATCTCCGTGAGGAGGATCTTGAACAGGACTCAGGAGGAGGAGGGGACATCCTTAAATCTTTAGCCAACACAGTGGCCTCTGCCATCAATAAAGCTCAAACAGGGACGCCAAGCTGGAGCGCCTATCCGAGCATTCACGCTGCCTATCAGCTCTCCGGCATCATCAAAAGCGCCCCCCTCTCTGCTTCTCCCCCTGCTCAACTTAAGCAGACATTTAACCACAAGCTGAGGCCGATTGCCCCAAAGGGGAAGTTATACCACGGTGCTGTGGGAGTCGAGGCTCCCCAGGGACAGCATCAAAATGTGGACATCAAAAAAGAAAAGGTTGGCATTAGCGATGGTAAAGAAAGTCAGAATATTAAGTTTGATCTGGTGGAGAATGATGACAGCGATTGTCAGGATGATTCCTCTTCCTCTTCAAAGCTCGATGCAGACTGTGTGAATGAAGGGAGTGAAGCGATCAAAGGGAAGTTGAGCCCAGATTTCTCTGACAGAGGCAAGACACCGAGCCCCTCTGCCAGCAATGGACGCAGCACTACTTCAGAGCCTCTCAGTGACACTCCAGCTGTACTTGGCATAAACCCTCTTAGTGCACTGCAGTCAGTTCTGAACAATCATCTGGGCAAAGCAAATAAGCCCAATAACTCAGGAGTAGATAAACTATCTGCTCACACCAAGTCTATTTTTGCTGACATTAACCGACGCAGTGAGAAGCCAGCTTTAAGGCTTGGAAAAGCTATGAGAAATGAGCCCAATAACACCTTTCTGTATGTCAGCGACGACCAACCGATAGACCTGACGAAAGCTAAACACAGCAAGCAGAGCTCCTCGCTGCTGCAGCCTTCCACCCCGATGCCGCAGAAATACGCTCTGTCCGACATCGCAGACATGGTTAAAGTTCTTCCGAAAGCCACGACGCCAAAACCCTCCATACCGTCGAGGATCCCGACCATGAAACTGGAATCGGACGTCCGGCGCTTTGAGGACGTGTCTGCTGAGGTGTACTCCGTCCACAAGCGTAAAGGTCGGCAGTCAAACTGGAATCCTCGCCATCTTCTCATCCTGCAAGCTCAGTTCGCGTCCAGCCTCTTCCAGACCTCTGAGGGGAAGTTCTTGCTCTCAGACCTCGGCCCTCAGGAACGGATGCACATCTCCAAGTTCACTGGATTGTCCATGACCACCATAAGCCATTGGTTAGCAAATGTAAAATACCAACTGCGGAAAACCGGAGGGACCAAATTTCTGAAGAACATGGACACGGGCCACCCGGTCTTCTACTGCAATGACTGCGCTTCCCAGTTTAGGTCACCGAGCACATTCATTTCCCACCTGGAATCCCACCTCGGGTTCCAAATCAAAGACATGTGCAAAATGCCGGTAGAGCACCAGACGAAGGTAGACGACGCAGAACTGTCGAAGGCCCTCGGTATCCGAGCCACAGAGGCTCTGGTCACGGAGGAGGACATTGACGCGAAGTTCAAATGTAAGCTCTGCTGTCGGACATTTGCCAGCAATCACGCGGTCAAACTCCACTTGAGTAAAACTCACAGCAAATCCCCCGACAACCATTCACAATACGTGGAAATGGACAAGGAGTAGTTTTTCATATTATTGTCACTTTTGTTTTCCTTTTTTATTTTAATACACGGGTCAGATATTTCAACCATTTTTCAATTAGCATTGTGTAGTGTGCATCATTATGACGTTTAAAACATTTCATGGAGTACAGCGAAGACACACTGGTTAGAAATTGTATAAGGAAACACTAAGAGATACTTTTGCACCCTGCTCAAATGCATCACCAGTAATGAAATGTATTACTGCTTGAAGAAACATAATTGCTGATGTTTGCATGCAATAGCCCTGGCTATGACTACTATTTATTTGTATGATATGTCAAGTTTCAATTGTATTTCAAAGACAAAATAATGAACTAATTGTACTTTACAACTTCTGTGATACAGTACACCTGCATAAACGTGCAGCTGTTGAAACAGGTAGCCCGACACATGATAACACACACGCAGACCTGTACAGTGTATTGCTATGTAAAGATGTTTTGTGTTGCAATGATAGAAGAGAAAAAAAAAAGCACTTTAATAAATGTTTAATCACCAGTTTAGACTCGGATTCTGTACATGGCTCAAAAATGGTTAGGATACTTCACATGTAAATATATTTTAGAAGAAAAAGACAAAAAAACAGTGCGTTTCATGCAACAAGGATAACAGCAAAACAGATGATACCTGTGATACCTGCACCTTTTTTTACTTCTTCAAATAAAGAGTTAACATTTGATAACAGCTTGTTTATCTTTATTTTCTCTTGAACTGTTTGCTTGCAAAGTTAGCAGCTTGAGTTTGTTTTGAAGACTTTCCTGCTTATCACTGAGATCATTGTTGGACAATAAAATTATTAGCTAATTTCCTGGTAAATTCCAGCAGAGTTTCCCAGAATGAATCAGGTACTTTGGGACTAGAAAAGCTTCCAGTCAAAAATAATACACTTATTTTCCAGTGAATCCTGAAGAGTCTTCAGCTGAACATGCAAAAATGTGAAATATGTCCGCAGGCAAACACACAATTCAACATATATTGAGCGTAAAATTGCCAATAATAGATGAATAATGAATTAATGTTTACTTTGGTTTAAAGTGAGCCTTTCTTTCAGTGAAATATCACATTTTCCCTTTAATTAATACCAAATTACACAGTTATCTCCAGCAAACATCTGAGGAATTATCAGGAGAACATTCAGACATTATGGACCCATAAAACCCAAATATCTCGTCTTCAGATTCACCGCATCTTCCTCTTTTTAGCCGAACGGAGAGCCTGAGAGCGACGAAGGCCAGCATCCTCATACTGTACACTGCATTGTCTTTCTTACCTTGTGACTCTTAGATACCCCTCGCAGATACATCTCCTTGTCAGACTTTATTGCTTTCCCGCGAACGCCGTTGCTGTTGCTGCAAGATGGTATCATAACAATTAAACATATTTCCTCCAGCTCTATTATTTCTAGGCTATTAAAAATAATTGCCTTCTAAATTCATAAACATTTTATGCAATTCATCTCTTTTCAAGCAATCAAGTCCTCAATTACCTCCACCCATCAAATCTCTATTTTATAACGGCCAACTGACATTTGATGGTAAATGGGAAAAAGCACATGGGCACTGTGGTGATTTGAATGCTGTGACACCAACTTGCCCCCTATTGTTGGAAATGAGCAGGCAATCACGTTGTTCATCAGACGACTCCTAATGCAGTTAAAGTATTCAGCTATAATTTCTCCCTGCATTTATAATTACTGTCAAAGACCACACACCTCAGTGAGCAGATTAAAGCTATAAATTATTTAGTGCCTTTCTTCGCCGATGGATCTCTGATTTGTCTGTAGGGCCATTATGTTGTAGAGGAGCAACTTATTCTAAATTGAAGCAAGCATTGTCCTTAAGATGCAGCAGAAAGCTTCGCAGATAAAGAAAAGGATGAGAATATCACGGGTTGTGTTTATTAATTGACATTTAAAGTGAGACTCTTTGCTTTTTGCTAACAAAAGGAGCCACGATGCAACAGAATATCCCCTCTTTATTGAACATTTGTTTTATTTTCACTTAATGTTCTCCACAACAAATTCCCCACACGTACGTACAAAGCATTGCTCAGAGCGGATTTAGGCTACAAGTACATTTTGAGGGTTCAGCGCAGCCTAGCAGAGATTCGTGCAAAGTTAACCAAAGAAAAATGCTATCATCAGTGCAATCACAGAAGGAAATTAGTTGTCTTCAGCAGTAATTTGCTCTAATAAGTCAAAGTCAGTGTGGGATTTATTGTTAGTCCACAAAAACGCTCTAAACGTTGTTATGACTCTTATAATGCTGTCATTTGAAGGTGCACAAACTGTAATTGGTTGGAATCAAAATACATATCAGCTGCTGCACATGATGCTCTCTAGGGGGATACCTGAGTTATTAAATACTGATATACTTCAGGTAGCACATCACAGGTAATTAAGTGAAATAAACCCATAATTCTTTCGATGCTTTATATTAATTCATTTTGGATGTTTGCATATTAACACAGTTAATCACACCGTATATGTGACATGTCATGGCTAATTACAGAACACAGTCAGCTTTCTGCAATTACACACACAATCTTAGGTTTAAGCTGATTGATTATGATAGATATTAAGCACAGTAACATACAGAGTTTATATAGAGAAAGCAAAAACGTTTGTTCTGTTGTTGCAGTGCTCTACATTAGCCAGAGCTCTGGGCAGATGACAGTGATGAAGCTTGGCTGTGTTTGTCCCTTTAGTGTGGTTCCTCTCCGTAAAAACAATATAAAACCATATGAGAAAAAACTGGATGAAGTCACATCTCAGACCTTTTCCTTCAAAGACATCACTCTGAATGTAGTGAAGCCAGTCGGAACCCCCGCACATGTATAATTTAGAATTTTCACAATTATTATCATTGATTTTACCAAAGTCAAAATGTCTTAAAGCTTCGGAAATGTCTCGCTGTCTGACTGGAAACATCAAACGTGCCCGCATTTCTCTGCTTGGAGTTACTCTCTAAAACAGTTCCAATAGTGTAGTTGAAAAATCAAATTATGCACATAAGTACACTTGCATTGCAGACGCAGTGAAACCCGACCTTAGCAAAATTGACGCCAGCTCGCATTTGCAAATCCTTTGTCAATCTGTCATTAAACATGCTATCAAATAATGATAAGTGCACGCTCCTTGCTTGCGCTGGCGTGCGTCTCCCTGATGCTGATGTGCTGTAATAGGCCAAATGTGCATCAGAATTTGCCTGCTTGGATACACACAAAACATTTACACTGTGCCTGACTTTGCTTCGCCCTGTGCCAGACAAGCATGGATTCTCTGCATCATCTGGCCTGTAAACCAGGGGAGGGGGGGAGCAGGGTTCAAAATGTTCATCACACAGCAGCAGGGTAATGACTAGCTCATGTGTTTAATGAAGGGCTTTAGAACTTATAGCTATAATGACCCACATCCTAACTCCCTTTTCTCCCATTTATTCTCCCCAAAGTCCTCAGGTTATTACGTCCCTCTGAGAAATATCCCAGAAAGAGCATTACAGCTCCTTTTCTCAGAGACATCAGAGCATTTGTCCTTTTTTCCAGATGCACAGATGTGATGTTGAAAATGTGGAGGAGCAACATACATGCAGAACATCAAGGCAGTGAAAAATGATGCACCTAAATGCTGCACCTTCTTTTTTTTTTGGTAAATAATAAGCTGTAAAATGTGCTTTATAATGAATTCTGTCTCCTGAGAACGTGAGCTCGAGACAAAGAAGAATGCATGTATGTCTGCTCTCCTACATACATCATATCTTCCAAATAGCCCATAGTCCTCCGCTGTTAATGGTGTTGCTTCAAATATGCTAATTAAGCAAAAATAAGTGATGAATGGAATACATTTGATCAATCAAGTAGGCCTAAGCCCCTGGTGCTGCATATTCATTGTACATCATGAATATGAAACCAAAGTCATTTATCAAATATCAGTTGCACATTTGTATCTTATTAATCATACATGCTGAAACTTCTGTCTTGTCAAAAAAGCTGAAGGTTGATGAAGCACTTGCAAAAAGGATTAAACTCAGGGAACTCGGGGTAGTGCTTCAGTTATAATGCATGAGGTATTTTCAAACTTCCAGAATCTTAAACAGTCAGTCGATCACTGCTCCCGATAACGTTCAGATGATCCAAGCTCTTTCCACGTTTGGCTTTTGGATCATTTCTCCCCATTTTTTTCCCGTCTTTTAGGTGTTCCCTTGTAATGATTGCTTAATAATTACAAATATTCACCACTGGCTTGCTTTGCGAAGGGTTGTTGATTCATTTTACAACTCTAGTGAGCCAGGCTTTGTCTACACACTGGCTCAAAATTGACGAGATCAATACGTAGCACCGCAGCGGTGATGGGTTAACCGTGCCCAGTACCCGTCGTAGCTTTGACCCAGTGTTCACGTTATTTTTGAATACTGTTGTGGGCTAATTGGTGCAGTGGCAACTCGTATAATCTGCAATACATTTATGACAGTTTTCTGTAAAACATAACCATTAAAAAAAAACATTTTTCAGTTGAATGACCCAGATGACCAAATGACCCAGCAGTAAAAAATAAAAGTAAAATGGGTCAAATCAAGCCATTGGTGAGGGGTAAAATTAATCCAGTATTAATCTACGCTACATAAACCCAGTCTTGGAACCCATTAGTGTTGGCTTCAGGTGTAGTCAGCGGATATCTGGGCCACCGTTTCCTCACTCGTGACGGCCATTGTTTATTTTCCAGTTAGCTACTTCACACGACATTTTGGCGAATCTCTTTAAACACCTGTGAGCAGATGAATGAGTACAAAGCTAAATCTTGTCGATTTCAGCCAAAGCATTCCACCTCTTTCGCTCTCCACACCGACTCTTCGCCTGCATGCAACCAAAGCCCGCTCAAACGTGATTGGCTAATTCTACTCAAATGGACTACAAATGGAAGCCAGAATGCGTCCAATACCAAAATCGTGCCCCTTATCTGCAGATTCTGCCTTCATGAGGATCCGTTTATAGAGATTATTTAACCCCAAGCTACAATTTCCACCCTGTGTTTACTGGATTTTTTAATTTTCTCTGTATTAATACAAATCCAGAGCTCAGTTAAGGTGACGGTGACCACTGAAAACCAACCTTCTGTTTTTTACATGGTTGCACTGCTGCATGTTTGAGTGAAGCATCATATTTTGTCAGCAGTAGGAGGAACATTTAGCAGAAACATAAATGAATAATTGATTCATAACAAGTGAACAAAAGATGAATAAATAATCCCTTCTTTTTTAGCTGATTTATGATATATAAAACATGGATGCCATTAGCTGTGGCCGAGCCTCTGTGTAACAATGTGTGGAGGTTTTCACTGCCATCATATAGTGGATGAGAGAACTAACACTTGATTGCCAGCAGTTCATCAGTGCATCCTTCATATTTGTCACCCAGCCTGCCTCAAGGCAGCGTGCTAGCTCAAATTGAAGCTGACATCTTCCAAATATGAAAGCAACAAATCACACGTTTTTATTGGGCTTAATCTCCAGCCTAGCCCCTTGCAGACGTCAGCACAATCATGGACGCTGCTCTAATTCTTGCCGACTGGCTGCTTGTGCCTCCCGAGCATCTCTGGACTCACAGAGCAAACACAAATGGCCAGACACCAGAGACAGAGGTGACACCTACGCTTATTAGGAGGCTTTAACGCGGTGCTAAGAACATGTGCGACTCATGTAACAAGACTGTGCTTTGAGTAATCCACGGATGAGCTGCAAATAGAGATTATATCTGGAAACGTGCTGCAACATATTGGATCTCTGATAGATGAAAAGCAGATGTCCATCTGACTCACTGGATTATTCAGTTGTTCGACTTGTACATTCACATTTCATATTTTTGATATTTTGCATTTGACCTTGTAGCGGGGAGTTGTGTGGGAGTTGTGTTTGGAATCTCAGAGAAGCGCTGTAACCAAGGACGAAGCTGAAGAAGAAAAACAAATGAACATAGAGGATAGCGAAAAAAAAAAAAAGTCCACACGTTGTCAACACATTTTCGCAGGAAAAAATAGTGAATTTCAACATTTCTAAAGCAGCTTTTTGCATTTCTGTAAATAATATTTAATATTTCTCCAAATAAATATGAAAAGATCAGAATTTGAGCACTAAGACCTGATTTTTCATGTTTTAAATGAATCGTAATTCCTTCATTAAGTCCAGTGTAACCAGCTCATTAATGATTTACTCCGTGTGAATATATAAATTTGTAAACGCAGTTCTCATTAAAGGGGAACGCCACTGATTTTACACATCAAAGTCTGTTTACAGGTCTCGGGGAGTACTACTGCATATGTGAAAGTAGTTGTTTTAAGTCCTTTTTTGGCTCCAGAAGAAGCTGCGTGAAATCTGATGAATTGCCTCGAGTGATGTCACTTGAGTCAGCTTCGGTTGAGACTGAAGACAAAAAAAAAAAGAAAAGTGAGCATTTACCAGAGCTCTTGAGGCTATCAGCTCGAAGCTACATTAGCTGCTACTAGCATAAAACACCTGAATCTCTGACCAAGCTGTCAGCCGTGGAGTTGCATTGTGGGTAATGTAGGCTTTTTGATCCAATTCTTTTAACCGTCTGTCATGAGTCCAACAGTCTTAATGCCAAACTGGTCCTCGTATGTGGATAAGGCGAGAAACTACGGCTGAGTGCAGACGTCTGTGGTCCAGACTGTGTTTCTCAGCTTCCTCGTTACATCCTGCGCTGTAAGATGTGTGGACAACACAGACACACAGCTCTCAAAACAAAACATATCCCAGCAGGAACCATAAAGACTTATTGCTGGGAGCAAACACAAACCCAGTCACTTTTTGTCAGATTCTAGCCAACAGAAACCCATTTTTCACGAGGCTCTGATACCAGAGAGTGCCAGTGTGTGTGACAAGGGGGCTTTAAATGTTCTTCAAAGATAAACTGAACTCAACAGCCAGTGCCAAAAGAAACAAGATAGCAATTGACTACAGCTTTCTGTGGGACCAGGCACCCACTGGATGTGTTGTTGGTGTAAAATCCTGCTTGAAGTTGGCCTCAGTGAAAGTGAGGCTCACTGGACGGCTCACACTGTAGGATGGGTATCAAGTATATCTGATAATGATTGGTGCATTCCAGATGAGGTCAGGAGCTTTAGCATAGCATGTTCCCTTTAGCTTTAAACCTGCACCAACTGATTTTTGGATATTTGGAAATCAGCTTTAAACTCAATGATGCATTACCATCATATTAAATTGTTATGGTGATGTGAGCAAGCATTCACCTATGTAGACATGAGCAGATGCAAATCAACATTAGCATTCATTTGGCATGTTTCTGGACTTGATGACTGCACATAAGCCCAATATGGAGCACTGCCGGTGTGATGCCTCGTTGTAGGCCAACCTGGACTTTAGCATCACCGCGGTTCCCTCGACAAAACGCCAAAGGGAGTTTTCCATTGGATTTTATCACAGAAAATAATCTCTGTGGCAAACAAAAGTTTAGCTTACTTACTAAAATCTTCACAAATGAACACCACCTTTATGATTTTTAAAGCGTCAATGCAATCACCAGCAGTAAAAAGCTAACATTAGGCTATAAATTAGCCATGGTAGCATGACTTCATAGTCACCATTACTAAGCTTCCTGCTACACTACACCAGACACAAGATTCGACTTAAAATAGTTTGCAAGAGTACAAATATAAACACAAGGCTGTAAAGACTCATTAGCAACCACGTTTTTAAGACAAGTAAAAGCTTCAAAATTCACCAGTGGAGAATTTACAGACGTATTTTATGTTGTAAAACAAAAGGTGAAAAACTCCTGTGAAAAAAAACATTGACTTTGAGACGAGGGAGCTGGAATTGACTCATTCCTGCAGCACCCGCCACTCATTCTCCCTTTAGCTCTGTTTTGATCTCCACCAAATTCTGAGAGAAATGTCTGGCTAGTTAGCGGTTTCTTAAGCTAGTGGTCCTATACGTGTGTTTTCTGGAGCGTTTCTTTGGCCTCTGGTACTCTTGTGGGTCGTAAAACCAAAACAACGAGCTTAAAGCTGAAAAACTGAGGGTCATTTGGGAGTCGAATCCTCTGTGGTCTTGTCATTTAACATTAAGCATAGTCATTTCATCTATTGTTAATATGAAAATATTGATCAGAGCAGTTTTAATGAATAAAAGTAATGTTCAGGATTAATGGAAGAGGCACAGTCAGAGGAGCGGTGGAGCTTTCTGTGTGCGAGGCCTTATTAAAATGAAAGTGGTTTTCCTATTAGAGGAACGCCACAGTGTTTACTTACTTGTTGGATTCTGCTGAAACTTGGTAACATGATGAAACTCACAGCTGCGTTTTCAGATTTTCAGAATTACACGGGTGAGCCCAAGGAGGAGCTGTGCAACATCTGTTTGCTCATTTATGTGTCAAACACAAAACATCAGACATGACTGATCTCACTTTGACAAAACTTGGAAAATGATGCATCTCACCACTGCTGTCTGGAGTTTAGAATTACACTGATAGGTCCGAGGGGAAATTACATTTCAAAATAAAGCGAGGCATTTGTCGCTGATTGGCCCAGATGGGGACATTTTGGGGACAACATGATTACTATTACTTTGTCTTGCCAGTATAAATTTTCAGATGGTGGATTTTTCTTAGACATTATAGAATATGAGAGTTTGGAATCGTTTCCGTGAACATTCAGCTGCAAACATTTAATACTCTTTATTAACATCATTGCGCAGCGAGATACAAGAAATATAAAACTCACAGAAAGAGAATTTGACGGTCAGCACAGTGCAAGGTCGTCCTCGCTGCAAACTAACAACCAGAATTGGATTTGGATTGGATTTGGACCCTCAGATGCTGTCAGGAGGATTCAGGGTGCGTTGGCTCAGTCGTCGCCAGCAGTCATCGAGGGCACATGAATGCTTTCCGTTTGCCGCTGTAAATTCTGTAAGCTAGCTGAAGCATTTTCCTTTCCTCTCCACTGTTCACACCTTCCTATTGTTAGATCGCTTCCTGACTTGCAGCCAGAAACACACATTCCTCATTTGTATTCGCTTAGAATGTAATTACAGCTGCTACCACCACATAACAAACAATGAGCTTTTTGATTGACAGGCGTTTTTACAATCTGCCGCTCTGCACACGTGCTGTAACAAATATCACTCGGCCTAATTTGGACTAATCCTAACCACATGCCACATAGTTATGGTAGCAGTTCTGTTAAAGAGTGCACTGAATCTGTAACGTGTGACGTAATACCTGCCAGAGCTGTGTTATTTTAACAACTGAATGTTCTCATTTTCCCTTGTCTATCAGTCAGCGTGAGTGGATGGTGGCCAGGAGGGGGATGGGTTGATGGATGGATGGAGGGATGGGGGGGTTGAATAGAGAGCTCTCCACCTCTTGCCCTCCTCTGCTGTCATCTGTTGCCCCACAGCAGGCCAGAGGTTGTTGGCGTTTTGCTCACTTGTAATCCGTCTCACTGTCTGGCTGCCGGCTCTCGGGTCACCTGTCACTCAGTTTGACATGAATCAGCATTGACGCCAGCAGATTTAAGCTATTTCTCTCAGTCTGTAAACACAGCCTGGGTCCATGGGCCTCTAGCAAAATAAAACAACAAAAAAACCCACCCAAAACTACTGAATGTTGTCTAATGACCCATAAGAGCTTGAATATGGTTAGACATGTTTTGTTTTTTTGTGCTATAACTCCAATTAAAAGTGGAATGGTAATCAGGTTGCGTTAATGTGACATGACATGCTGCTGCAACTCACTTTTCCAGCCCCCGATGAGGACACAGTTTCAGACTGAGGAAACACAGGCAGTAAAGCTCCCATCAGTTTGACACACAGTGTTTTGATGATATACGACAGAATTACCATGAGGCCCGAGTACGATGAGGAAATGAAATTCCTGTTCCTGTAGTAGACACTATCCTCTCTTACAGATCGTTCCCAGCAGGCTGAGAGGTTCTGAAAAATGGAGGCAAAAATTCCACAGCGAAAAACCGTCGGCTAACCCTCAGAGTTTTGCTTGCCTCATATTCCTGACTTGCGTTAGGTTGATGTACGATGAGGAGTCTGCGCAGGGTGTTTTATTTTGAAAATTTACTGGATTCACTACACCGTTCCAACATCTGACTTCCTGTCTGGCTCGATCTGCTCTGCGTAGATTAGCACGTTGTCGCAGATTTGGAGCTTTGATTCTACAGTGGAGACAGTTTTTTCCTTTTTTTTCCTGGATACCATGAACGTGAAATTAAAGGTGCCCTGTGGAGTTTTCTTGTAAACAAACAAAAAGCATGATCGGTATTTCTCACCGAAATATACATATAGTATTTATTTCCTTCCTCAAAGAAGAAAAAAAAAACATTTGCAAGGGAGATTTTTAAAATATATAAAAAAAATCTGCATTGTTTACATTGCTCCACAGCGCCACTAGTGGTAAAAAAATTCTTTATAGGGTACCTTTAACCTCTAGAACTTAGTGCAACCATAAAATACTTTTTTGTGTTTGTGCCACTTTAGATTACAGCCTGCAAATTACTGTGTAAACAGTTGCATATCTGTGATACTTTACGGGTATCAGAGACAGCATAATAAGTGGAGAGAGCTTCTTGGTCCTTTAAAGTGAAGCCAATGCTCTCTAATAGCCAGCAGGGGGCAACTCCACTGGTTGCAAAAAGAAGTCTGTTTGTATGTAAGCTTATGAGAAAATGACCTTTCTTCTCATCTGATTTAAACAGTTTCTTAACGAGTTTATGGTCTCAGTCACTCATTTAAAGTCTCCTTCTGTACAGCATGATGTTCATTTTGCAAATTATGGTCCAATTTAGAGTAAAACAGATGATTCAGCAGGGTACGCTTTAGGCTTTAGGGCGTGGCTCCATCCTCTCATCTCCTGGTGACGCCCAGAATGCCAAACTTGAGTCCACAAACCAACGGGTGACGTCACGGTGGCTCCGCCCTTTATTACTTACAAAGTCTGTGGTGTGTTTGCACATTTGCATTCAGGAAGACCTGCAGATAAATTACACTGTGAGAACTTTTTAAATGACCCTGTAACAGTGCTGGAATGTCAGTAAGTACATTTACACAAGGACTGTACTTAAGTGCAATTTTGAGGTACTTATACTTAGCATTTCTGCTTCATGCTGCTTTATACTTGTATCTCATATATTTCAGATGAAAATACTGTACTTTTTACAGCGATTCATTTATTTGATAGAAATCTTGACAAATTGAAATTTTACATATAAACATGAGATCTAAGTTAAGTTCATATGTAGATCAAGCTGCTTACTACACAGTGTCAGTATTATAATATAGCATATTGTTGCCTATATGTAGACATGCAATAGAAAAAATAAATGATTTCATGCTTATCAGCAGATTTAGAGTCAAGAGGCAAGCATATTCATGTGTTCAGTTCATTTTTTCAGTGGTTTATTTTTAGCAACAAATAATGATTCATCGACCAGTAAATGTCCAAAATGTCAAAGGCAATTTAAGACATTCATAGTTTTTCCATTTGTCGACATTTGGGACCTTCTCTTTCATTGCCTAGAAGGCTGCTTTCAAGCCTATTGACGACACATGGAACTGTTAAATCAAGTGAACCACAAGTCTCAGCTTATCTCTTATCTTTATCTGCGTATCCGAAACACGCCTCCTCTCCAGCCGCGTGTGAGAAATAATGCCACAGAGTCATAACAGATTCTGAATTATGAAAAAGCCACCTCTCCAAGCGTGAACAGCAGCGACAGGAGCAGCTCCGAGATCAGCCCGGAAACCAGACTGCACCGGTGAATCTAGATGTGCACACCGGGCATGTCGTAACATTCAGAAAACATTGCAGGTGTCCACGGCTAAATGGTTCTGTAAAAAAAAAAAAAGGAAAAAAATCCGATATCTTCCAGACGACTGCAATGTTTTTTTAATGTCGTTTTCATGCAGAACATGCATCGGCTATCAGAGAAGCTAC
Source organism: Chaetodon trifasciatus (assembly GCA_037975065.1). Classification (NCBI taxonomy): domain Eukaryota; kingdom Metazoa; phylum Chordata; class Actinopteri; order Chaetodontiformes; family Chaetodontidae; genus Chaetodon; species Chaetodon trifasciatus. The sequence continues at coordinate 2,893,199 of JBBMOE010000025.1, forward strand.
ATTGATCTCATGATGCAAATGTGAGCAACAGCGATGGCGTGAGCTGCAGAGACAGTTGTCACAGTGGTCAAGATTCAGACATGGACATGTGCAGTCTTAAAAACCCAGCCACTGTGCAGACAGGGAAATCAATACAGCATTTTGTTATCTATCTCTATCTCACAACTTAAAAGAGAAGGATTATATGTCATAGAGTGAGCCCAGGCAGACTTAGACGTAGATCTATCATTGTAGAGAGTCACAGGCCTTTTCCTGTGTAAATCATGTGTCACATGGGCAGCAAGTTCATTCTCCGGCCATGGAATACATTTAGGCCTTGGACACAGACTTCCATTTTTCACTTTTGATCGAGTGCCTCCCTGCAGTGCTGGACCTGTAAGTAGATTATTTTCTAACATGACGCCTTCATTGTTCGTTTTGTTATCGCTGTCCATATCAGATCAAACACAGGAAAAATGGCTTCATGTGCTGAAACGAGTGATTGATACATTTTAATTACTCCACTTCTCTTAGGAGTGCGACTGTCACGGCTGCTGAGGTATTAATGTGACAAACGCTTGACAGAGAAACAAGAAAGGCAAATGACGCACCTGTGGCAAAGTTGCGAAAGCTACTGAATTTCTCCCGCGTGAGCAGTCAGTCCTGCACACATCAACCGCAGGATCCCCATAAAGCAAAAGCTCAAACGGAGCCGAGACAGTGAATGATCCGACTTCATCGTTTACGGGACCCTCATCCTTGTGGATGTTTCTGAACCATCTCTCATGTGGAACGTAATGCTGACCGTGCGAGGTGGATAAAGTGAAGAGTAGCCACAGAAAATATGAACTGTCACGCACCGTAATACATCCTTTCAGGCCGAGATGAAGGGCTGTGCGGAAGATGCTGCATGGGTTCAAGTCCTGGATAAAAAAAGGGAAATTTTGCCATTAAACTGTAATATCCAAGCAGTGATTGATTTTATATTAATGGCCGTTCTACAGCAAACCATAAAGACATAAAGAAATTGATCCCCAGCTCCGGTCTCACCTCTTTAACCCTCCTGTGGTTGGCATAAGAAGGCAATATTGTGGTGTAGCTGCGGCGGTGGGAGCTCTATTCTACAGGTACTGTATATTCTAAGTTATGGGTGCAAAGACAGACCAGCAGGTAGTCACTCATTCAAGACATCTATATTACATCTGTGAGATGGGGTCTTCCAGAGACAATCATTCCTGCGATTCACTTTCAGCACACAAGAATCATCTTGTGTCATGAAAGTATGTGAGCGCTGAAATTGTCAGACAGCTCCCACTTCTAGCTTTCATCATCTCTTCCCAAAGCATTTCGATTTAATTTAAGTGTGCCGGGAAGTGCTTTCATTTTGTTTTAATGAAGTTTTAAAAGTTGGCTGATCTGTAATGCAAGCTGCTGCCGCGGTCCAACTTTCACTTACCTATCATCTGTTCTCCGTGTGACTGCCACAGAATACAATATGATGACCTGTCAACCATAACACCGTGTGGGGGATATTCCTGAGTTCACTCAGAAGTTAATCACTGGTGCAGAGAAATAAGTCTGTCCTGCAGTTCCTCTGCTGTGATGAAGAGCCGCACACATATGGAAGTGTAAGTACCAAGCTTATCTATCTATCTATCCATCCATCTGTGTACTTTTCCGTGCTAGGTGGATCAAAACAACAACAGTACCAATGTTCTAAAGCCAAAACAGGCGAGTATAACCAACCATCCACCATTTCTGTCGCCACCGTCCGCATCAGCACAAAGGCCACCCTGAATATCCCCAATCTGAGCGCACAGTTTGGGACTCCTCAAGTCTCGCATCGCTGAAAGTGACCCAAGATTACGGTGAAACAAAGACCCAGCAAATGCCGTCATCTGCACAAAGACAATGAGATGTTACGTCCAATGTCACGGCATTATGTTGGAGAATTTAAACAAAGAGTTGAACCATAGACAATATCTGCTTGGAAATGGAGAAGGGTCTTAGCTGCCACATCAAAACGGAGGAAAAAAAAGGCACAGCATTTGAAAGCCTAAAGGCTTAAACTAATACAAAAAGTCTAATCAGACTAGCAATCCCTGATGTTAATGAAGGTGTCACACATTGCACAAAGAAAGTTGTGCCTGGCAATCTTCCATTTTTCGGCTGCCTACACCAGTGACATTTCATCTCACATTCAAAGAGCGCTGAGGCCCCTTAATGAAATGCATAATTAACATATTCTAATTGTGCTGAGCACAGTGATGGTTTTGACAGAGCTCACTTTCCATGTCTAATTCAATGCTAATTTAATCTGTTCTTTTCCCGCCGACATGACCTTTCTTGATTGAGTTTCACCGCAAAGAATTTTTTGATGGATTGATTTATCAACCTCTCGGAATGCAACAAAAGTGCCAGTTTTAGACAGACGAGAGAGGAAAATGACGCAGACGGTGGCAGACGAAATCAGGTGACTGTGGAGAAAAACAATTTGATATTTTAAAATTAAATGAAGCCGGGCGCGCTGTATGGAATTACGTCCGATGATACATTGTGGTATTAAAACGCTCCTGCACAAAAACATAGCATCTTGAATCCGGCAGGCCTAATGGCATCATTTCTCAGTCACAAGCAGAACATTGCTTAAGCCATTCGGCTGGCGCACCTTTAACACGGGGATTAAGAGGAATCTAAAGGCGTCTTTATGACAGGAAGAGCAAAAGATACCAGCACTATTCATGGATCTTCTTAATCTGAGTATTTACCAAAGGTTGATGCTGAGTAGGCAGCTAAGAGTATCTCTCAGCCCACTCAGCTGTTGAAATTCCCATTCTTTTATAATGGGAAAGAGAAAATGATATTCAACAGAGGCCCTGCCAAAGACTATAGGAGACTTTGTTTAGCTTTGAGCTTTGGGTCACAAATTGTAGGGAATTTGTTGCAAGCGATAATTTACTTTCTGAATACACACGACTTTCCTTCGCAGTCCTTCAGATGTCAGATAATACCTTTTTTGCACTGTTCTAAATGGAAATGGAAACGACAGAAATTCCCTCCAATGTCTGATTCCATGTCCCAGTATGAGGCAAAACCTAGGTAGTGAAATTAGGGGAGAAAGCTGGGGATGAGGAGGAATGTGGAGCTGTCAGTCAGTCAGTCAGTGGGAAGGGGGATTATGCAGAGCTCAGAGCGGTAATTGAACACCGTCGGGCCCGCCCTCATTTACATCTCTCCCTTCTGCCGGCTTTGATTGGCAGCTGTACATGAAATGCCACATCAGTTGAAAGTATGTTGTGAGCTGGCACTAACAATCCTGTGGCTCCGGGGAGACCTGCCATATTGTAATTTGGTTATCAGGCATGAAGGAAATAATTCTAAGTGCCAGGAAATGTGAGGCAGAATAAATGCTTCATTGCTGCAAGTTGCCCAGGGTGACAGTTCTTATTTAATGTACAAGAGCGTCCCGTTGCCTGTAGATTTGGGGAGCAGAGAAGGGGAAGGGAGATGTAAACGAGGAGGTAGAGAATCCTCACAAAGAAGATGGGTAAGTGGAAGCCTGCAGAGAACAAAAACACAGGTAATCAATACAAAAAAAATCATTATGCATAATTTTGGGGTCAAGTTTATAAAAGCAGCAACAAAGGCGCCGTGAGTGTGTTTGTATGCAGCCCCTGGTTTTAGGCTCATACTTGGAATATCCAGACAAAAGGCACAAGCACAGAAGTAATGCAGATTCGTGCGTGCTGTTGCATCATTTGCTTGACATGTAGTGAAAATGGGTCCTGAACGCAGCCACTTCTCTTAAGTGGCTCGGGCCTTATTTGTTTTGATGCACTGTTTTTGCATGGGGAGTCTTTTCTCTTGAGATGGAGCTGTCACATTGTAAAAAGAAGCCCCCGATGCTGGCAGCAGCCCCCGGGCAAAATGAAAACAAGTAAGTGGCATAGATAAATCATGCCAGCCAACGTCTTGTTGATGAATCAGATAAGACCAGAGCATCTCAGGAACACTGGGCTTAATGGAGGTCCCAGTGGCAGCTGTGGGTGGGTTTATAATGACTGCAGAGAGTTTCTTTTGTTTACTCGCAATTATAACACAGATCCAGGGTTACATACATAGATAGATAGATAGATAGATAGATAGATAGATAGATAGATAGATAGATAGATAGATAGATAGATAGATAGATAGATAGATAGATAGATAGGCATATTTTTAGTCGATAAGAAATATTTTATTGCAATGTGGACGGATACAAACATAATTTCCTCTTTCTCGAACGTCTCTTCCTCTCAGACTCATCACATTCAGAACAGGATCTGCTCGTAGCCGAAGCAGCATGACTTTGCAGATTTGCAGCACATAAAGGAACAGGCCAAAGGCTACACAGAGGTGCAGGTAGATTAAATTTCTATATTTAGACAGTTTTCCGGGTTAATATAGAAACGTTTCATCAGGTTTCAGCAGATCTGTTCTGCGCTGCAGGATGAAGCTTGACTGATGTTGCACAGCTGTTATTTTTACTTTGTGATGGCGGACGGACGCCTGCCACTCTGTGACTCGACAGGAAAAATTAAGAGCTGAAGTTAGGGATCGTTTCGTAAGTGCATGAAAAATGGCTTTTCAGACCAGCTTTATATGGTACCCATTTGTAGTCCGAATTACGTTGTTGCATGGAAATGTGATCGCTGTCTCCTGTGCTGCACAGACGTGGAGTTGGAGTTGACTTTGACACTGAAGACCAGGATCCACGTCCTTACAGATGGTTTGGTTTAGGCAGAAAAAGCACTTTGGTTAAGACGAGAGAACGATGATGGTTTCAGTGATCTTTTGCTAACCTTTAACCCACAAGAGCCTCAATATCAAACGCTGTGTCACGAGCAGATAATGTTTGATCAGATAGTAACTCGTCAATGAACATCTCGCTGATTCGTTCAGTATCAACATTTTGCAGCCTGACAGATAAGTTAATTAACATTTCCACATTGTATTGATAAAACTGTAATACAGGGGCCATTACATTTCCTCCAAAACATATTCTACACACAGCCTGCAGCCTTATTTAAGTCATTTTTTAATGCCTTTTAACAGATAGATGATTATGTTTTAACCCCTGAGCTGCCTGAGCAGTGGGACAATATTAAACATAACATGGACAGTTAGACTGTTTAGGCTCAGCTTATGTGTTTGTGAGCAGTTCAGTGGAAACAAATGAAGGAGTCGGGATGATTTCCAACCAAAGAAATAAGTGAGCAGACACAGATAGTGGCTTTGTGTTACACTCCAGATAGATAGATAGATAGATAGATAGATGTGGTACGATACCATTAAAAATAGTGACCCTGTTTGCCGCTGCAGGGCTAATTATTCATAAACCAATATGGTTAAGAGAGAGTGGCCTCTGCCATCATCCCTCATGTGAACGGACTGACTGAGAGACGTGATGGCTGACATTCCCTGGCAGAGCGCGGATCATTTGTCCGCGGGAACAGGGGCAGCTCAGTTCCAAATGCCATGGTGTGGGGTGCCCAGACAATGGGCTCAATGCTGGGCTATTATCCCCTGTGTCAGCAGGGATTGGCCTCCCATTTGAAGAGGTCCACTCGTCTGCATCCATGCCACTTTGAGGAGCATCATTAGGTGGGCCTGTCAATTTCCAACCTAGTGTTATCTGGATGCTATAAATACTGTGCATCATTCCTGCTTATATTTGCCCTCGTAGCATCCATCCAGCTGCCTGCAGACCTGAGTAGATGGTCTGCTCGCTGCCAAATGATCTCTGCTATTTGGTTTTAATCGAAATGGACAAAACGGTTGCTTGATAGAGAACAAATGCCTAATTGCAGCACATTTTGGTGTGTATTCTGTGTAAAATTCAGCATATTCGCGAGCATGCATCTTTGCTTTTGGATGTATTTATCCCTCTTCCTGACAATCTCTCACTCTCTTAATTTGAGTGCGTAATCCCGCATTGACAGAGTGACAGGTGACAGGTGCTACACATCAGTTTAAATAACGCTTGTGTTGATCACCTGCCAAGCTCATGATGGGATTCAAGCAGGTAAATACTGCTGAATGTATAGTGAACTTCATGTCACACTGGATCTCCACTGTACCTGATCAAACAGGCCTGTGAGGGGCCAAGACAGGCTTAGACCATCATTAGTCCACAGCGAGGTTGCAGACTACTAGTAGCTACCTCAGCTCATGTCCAAATTGGCTGGATGTCAGTCTGTCTGTGTCTTGTGAGGTGTTAAGAAGCCTAATGATGTCTGGTCTTGGCTGCTCCATTGTTTGGATGTTGATCTTCCTGTGCAGGTGAGGTAGGTGGCTGAATGCAACTGAACTGTAATCCATCACAGGGCGAATATCAGCGATGGGATTTATTTTTTTTAATTCACGTTCTATGACATGTCGTCGCGACTCAGGGATGTGCTTCAGCGGCTGCGTTTTGCAACGCGAGAGGAAATCGGTGGATTTGCGGTGAAGCCTCAAACGTCCCCATCAGTGTTTAAATTGTGCAACCAAGAGAAATGAGCCAAAGCAGGAGGGAGAAGGTGAAAGAGGATTTGAGTTTGTAATGTTTTGTTTGCACAGATTTATATACGGTGCTGTTTTCTGACACGTCTCTTACTCACGCTTTTGGCTCGTCTTTAAACCTCCCTTTGGCATTGCCAGACTAAGTTATGTGGATTGCCTGTGAAGACGTGATATCTTGGAAGCTCTCAGACTGCCCCCAGAGAATTGGCCTGTAAACCATCATTAGCGAGCGGAGAAGTGTAAGTCTTTAAAATGTTAGATCCAGCTGACGTGCCATATAACCCCTTTTATTCCCTGTGACAAACCAAACCATCTAAAATCATGTATAATTATGGCGAGGCAAATCCAATTTACCCCGTCTGAATGTAAGGTTTTCTAAATAAATGAAATTATAGATTTAGAAACCTAAAGCAACGGCAGTATTTCACAAAGAATATCTCTGCATCCAATGAATGTAACTTGTGCCAATGAGTGATTTTAAGTGATGACTTGATTTGCTTGGATGATTTTAGACCTTGTGGCAAAGCGCTGGGATTTTTTTTTTTTAACTGTCTTTCTGATCTTATGGACTTGAAGCAAAAAATGCCCTGACTTTTGATGCAGTCAGGGCAAGAAGGAATTTCATATTTAGCTTTGACAACTTTGACAATTGGGGGGAGGGGGTGAGGCAACCTTCACAACTTTCAAGCGCACATAAAACTTAGATCAACTGTATTTTTAAAGGTGCAAAGGGAAGTCACCATACTCAACCGAATCAACATTTCAAAGTCTTCATGGAGCCCTTGACTTTTGTGGCAGATCACAGAGTGGATTGGCAAGGCTCATTTACATTGTTCAGAAATGGCAGGCTGGTCTAACTTGAAAAGAAAGATCCCCCTTTACAAGGCTTAAATATAACCTTTTGTCTCATATCCCGCGCAGGAAAATGCTGGAAAATAGAAAACAGACACACATGTAGCTGAAAAACAAGACTCTGACATGCTGACATGTTAATGTTCTTAATTTTTCCTTCACATTAATGTCGCTAAAAAGTGTCTGAGGGCTTAAAATGCAAAAAAAAAAAAAAAAAAAGGGGGGAAGAAGTTTGAGTGACTCCTTGAGCGAGCCAGATCTGTGGACCTGTCAGTTGATTAGTCCTCTTGATTACCATTTATAAGAGGCCCCAGCGCTCTATTATTTGCATTCCTATTTAGCCATGATTTTGCAGAGGGCACACCGTGATTAAACTTGTCAAGAGGCCTGATTGACAGGGTCAAATCTTCACATTCCGTTCTGCTGAAATGAGAAAAAAAAAAGAAAGTAAAATAGACGCTGGATGTGTCAGCTCGCCTTCCCTTTCCTTTTCCTCTCCCACCAGGCTCGAGCCCGGCACACTCCCCCTCTCCCTCCCTCTGTTCCCTCTCGCAATCTCGGTCAGGAATGTTTTAATTTTAGGGATAGATTCTGCCTGTCAAGCGAGGCTGGATGGCCTGTAGTTCAGACGATGAGATGTGATGGGTGTAAAACAATAAAAAAAAAGAGTAGGAGATGGGAGAGAACAAAGAGGAAAAGAGCTCACTTTATTGGACAGATTTAATTACACTGAATAGAGATTAAGGCAGGCAATCCAGTGAGGTGTGAAATTAACCCTTGATTACTGATGAGGCTCTGAACAGAGGCTGAAAACAACAGTTAAAAAAAAAAGATTGACCACTTGGAAGTGGTAATTATTTCAGATATCGCTTCTTTTTTTTTTTTTTTTTTAATCTGAATAGGTAGTGTTAGCACGCACAAATGAGCGAGGATAGGTAACTACATTATTAAGCAGGCTGAAAACGCTAACACGGAAAGACTTGACACGATTTGAAATCTAGCAGCTTGCTTGCATCAGAGATTATGAACCTTTCTGTTCGACTGGGCTCTTTCCCTGGAGGGGAATGAGGCCATGGAGGGAGAGAGAGAAAAAACAATTAAAAATACAGAAATTAGTTGATGCAATCTGCTCTCTCTAAACGATGCTGTGCACTTGAAATCTCACTGTATGGACTGTATTTAGAAAACGCTGATACCTGAAAGACAGTGTCCGACGTTTTCAAGATAAATGATCGTAAGAAGCTTAAAATTCAGTCAGGTGTCCAAATATCTCACTCCTTTGGTGCAATTAGCAGAATGAATGATAACAAACTTTATTCATACAGCATTCACAAAGTGAAAAAAAGGACAAAATAAAAGCATAAGAGCGTCATCAGTTTCCAGCACTGTGGCGTTTCTTCATCCCATCGCAGCAGCCCTCAGCCCGCCATCCGGGCGGGAACTGGGACGTCCTCTCGCTCAGGCCCGATGTTCTCGGCTCAGACAGCCAAATGCACTGCCCCGACAAGGCTAGCTGTTCGCATAATTAGCGGTAATTAATGAACAGAAAGCGAAGACTCGTTTGTATTTTAAATGATCTTAAATGATCCCATTAGCACTTGTCATAGTCCTGTACACTAAACAGCGTGAGTTCAATTAGATTTTTGTCACATTAAAGTGGTTTCACGATGCCACTTTTGAAGTCTTCCAGTTGTGCTTTTTCCAAATTATCTGCGAGATGCCTCCGACGGATCTTCGGCCGAGCCGCCAGGTTTCAGGCCTGTGCGCCGGGATCACAGATACTCTGGAATATCTCTATTTTGCTTCCTCTGAAACACTTTGTCTCTCATAAGAGGAGATTGGTGAAGTGTATTATATTGGGTGGCTCGGCTAAACCGCCGCTGCCTACCTCTTATCCCTAACTGTGCGTGCATGACAGCATGCATACAATAAAATATGTACCCTGTCTTGTACATTTCATTCCCGGAGCTGAACGGACAAGGGAGGAGGACAGAGAGGAGAAATAAAGTGCCATAATGAATCTAAAGGGCATAATTCATTCTGATCAAACGCACTCAGGGATGAGTCATGCTCCGGTGAACCCTTCTGACCACTGATGGGTCTACAGCAGAGGAGAGGATGAGGCGGGATTGACGAGCACACATAAATTCTAATTATTCCCAATGTATGCGATCCTGCAAATGGCCGTGCTCGCAGTGGTGGCCGGCGACGGTTTCCTCTAACAAAACCCTCCCCCTCCCCCTTCTCAAAATGTCCCCTCAGACTTTTTATGAAGAGCCCCGGCTGTAAACCTGGGACAGGAGCTATAGAGCAGAAGGAATGAAAGCAGCGGGTCGTGTAGTTGCTACAGAAGGGAGAAAAACGCACCAGCTCCGGCTCCGGTGCTGGGAAAAGAAAGGTACGATGATCAATTAATCCAGGCAGTAATTGGATGAGTGTGTATGTAAAGCGGTAATGCTGTAATGAAAGTCATCCATTGTGCACATTCTCTCCCTGGCCGGTGAACCATCCCCCTCATCATCCTCTGGATCTCAGGTGCTTAGCCATGCAAATCTGTCTGACAGCCCAGTACATCTCTGTCTGCCTAATTGGACAGTATAGAGTTGTTTATGGATATTGCAGACATTTAGGACTCAGTTGGGGGCTGCTCAAAAATCATTAGCAAACGGCCCCTGTTACCGGACTGTCAGCTCCACTTCACCGACGTCAAAGCACTGCGATAAAAAAATGTTTATCTCTGTCAACAGCAGCGAAAGGCTCTTTTTAAATGGAGCAGTGTACTTGCTGAACATTCAAACATGTTATGAAATGAGAGTATCTGGACTCAAGCAGCTTGTTATATCACTCCCGCCACTAGTTTCTGATGTGTAAGCGAGGTGGTGTTTTTGTTAATTAGAAAAACACTCCATCTGTAGAATTTGCAGCAGTGGATATTTACACATACCTCAGATGAAAGGTGTAAGAATGTGCTGTGAGGGTATCCTCCCAATATTGAGATTTACTGCCTCGCGCTCGCTCATAATCCGAGTTCTGGTGGTCAAAAGATTTAAAGCTGCTATAATCAATATTTTCATATTAAGAATGGATCAAATGACCGAGTGCATCGGAAAGACGTCGCCTGTGGAGACAAACCCACAGTGAATTATCACAAAAACTCCGCATTTCCACGAGTTTCATCGTCTTTCAGCTCATTGCTACGGTTCAATCTCATCCATCCCATCAGCGTCATTTCCAGACACCGGACCCCACCTGCTCAGCACCAAACGGCAGGTAAAGTTAGCAACTAGCTGCTGAGCAGTGGAGCATTCGGCAGCAAGGAGCTGGTGGAGACCAAAAATGGAGCTAAAAGAGAGAGGCTGTTGGATTTACATTGATCAGATGGACACAAACACGACTCCAAACGAAGGATAATGTTGCTCCATGTGTGCTGGATGCAACTGTTAGCTAGAAAGTTTGTGATGTCAAGCTAAAATTTCATGTCAGTGTTGCCGAAAAGTGGCTAAAATATGAGTTAATACACCTTTAAAGAATCCGTATGTCCTCCACTTCATCCATCCATCTCAAATTCATGAATTCATGAGATTAAATGTTGTACAAAATTACTAATGTATACAGTCCTCAGATAGAATAACATACATTCATATATTGGTTATTAATGAAATCATTAATTGGCCAACAGATATTAAGTTAAAGGGGTCATCTGGTTGTTTTTTTTTGTTATACAACTTGCAATTAGAGACACATTAAAAAAGGAGATCCTGACTTTTATTCTCTAGTTTGAGTCCAGCTTCAGAAATACTGAATCAGCTCCCATAATGCATAGAAATAATCCATACTGACATGTAAACTGATGCCTTTAAGAGCAATTCTCATGATTAGTAACTAGTTTAAGTCATTTATTAGCTAAAAATGTCAAACTTTTGCAGGTTCCAGCTTCTAAAATGTGAATATTTGCTGCTGTTTTCAGTTTTATATGACTGTAAATGAAACATATGTAAATTTTGGATCGTTTGTATGACAAAACAATCCATTTAAATATGTCACCTTAGGCTCTTGCAGGTTCTAATGGGTATTATTACAATTTTGGGACATTTTATGGACTAAACAATTAATTTAAAAAAATTAAGAGGTTAATTAAACATAATTATCATCCGTTCCAGCCCTAATTGGCTCTGCTTAATGTCTTACTTTACCAAAGATGAAGGAAAAAAAAAAATCCCCAAAGCAAAAGTGGAAAGCAAAAACATAAATGTAGAAAAATTTATGCCATTCCACATTTGGTTTGGCACAGTACGCCTCACTTTTTGTCCTTTCACCAAAATGTAAAAGTCGCCGCTTCCACGTCAGGCTGCACCGTGGCCCCTGCGAGCTCCCACCGGCTCCAGACACAAGCTGCAGGTTCGGCTCATGAATGTTCAAGTTGAAGGCACTCTGATTTGCATGGCTGAACATGGTGAGGCAGGGGAACAGGTCAGAGGGACTCCAGACACAAGCTTTTAGAGGGATGAGGCTGTGCCAGGCTGCACCGAGGTGATGTGCTCATTGCACTGATGTGACCTCACACACAGCGTGAACAAAAGAGGAGCTGGAGGGCTCGGCTAAGATCACACACCTAGCAGACAGCTGGATGTACAGTACTGTAAACACCGAGCAGCAGCGACTAGGATTAATCATCAAAGTTATTTATTAACGTTCATTAACACGGAGCAATTTCACAGACAAACCTTCCGCCGGCCGTAATGGCCGTGTCATCAGGCGGTCTTCCATTTTTGCAGAGGAGCTGTTTTATCATTGCACTTATCTCTGTCAGGATGCAAATGCACCGGACGATTGATCGCGGTGACCACAGAAGAAGACTTCACGCATTGCACAGAAACCGGTGACAAGACAAGGGTAAATTCAGAAGGTGGTGCTCTTTTCTTCCCTCCTCTCATTCTGTCTCCCCCGCTTTCTCTCTCTGGCTCTTTAAACCATTCCATCTTTATAGCTGAGCCAATCAATGGCAAACCAGTGTCTATTGTCTGTTCTGTGCTCAGGCCACTGCCCTCCTCCAGCACCCCCCATTACAGAAATGTTTCTTCCCATCAGTGCCTTTACTTATCACTTCCCGGGTGACATTGAACTTCCTATGCCCCGGCCGCCGAGACACATCTCTGAACTCACACAATTACTCTTCATCCCCACTAACAATTTAGTAATGAAGTATTGATTTCCAGATTCCTCTCTTATGGATGATATTAGATTTTGTTTGATAAACTGTGCCTGGGCCTCTAATCTGCACTGTCCCTTTTCCCACTGTCTGTAAAACAAAGTGCCACTGGAGAGATAATGACCAGGGAACATCGATGAACTCATTTCATCAATTTGTAACACTTGACAATGAAAAAGGGCAGGCATTTTTCAAGCAGCAATGTCAAAGTTTATTGCTCTGGGTACGGTCTTATTGGAAGCCAGACATCTTGAGCAGCGTTCAGCTCTAATTTATGGGCCCCAATGTGCCAGTTACTTTTAAAGGAAATGTTTGGATACTGGGAGGATATTAGTGTTGCACCTGGGTTGTCTGATTTCCAGGGCCACCGGGGATTCATGTGTCATGTTAGAAAATACAAAAACAGGAGAGGAGAGGCTGAGGCTCTTGCTGTTTGCAATGCAAGAAAATGCCGTTTAAGACATGAATCACGCTGAGATGCAAGTCACACATGCACAGATGCACAGGGTCTGTATAAAAGCTTGAATTCTAATGATTTCTGGCTAAACAGTGCATTCTCAGAGCATTAAACGCACCATTACTAACAAAAACCATGCAGGTGAAGGTTAGAATTTAATCTCTATTCATCTGAGTCATGCATTTTTAGGTGCTTCATCCCCCAAAAAAGAATATATATATATATATATGTATATATGATGCATGTGTTAATGCATGTAATCTGTTATTGTTGTCTTTACTAATGGGCAACAAATACGTTCAGTGCTGACTGCCTTCATCATTTAGAAAGATTGCTAATTAAGCCAGGCTTACTTCAGTAATCCAGGCTCAGTTTCAAGGAAATCTCTTTCATAAAGTCGTTTGAATAAGTCTGACCTCACTTATGGACACTTACTGCTCCAGACTTGCCAGGTTCTGGGCAGCTTAGCTGGACTCGAACACATGTCCGCACCAAATGTTCCTCAGCTGTTGTGAACAGGAACAAATTTGCAGTACAGGTCAAAGTTATCCCATTTTTATGGTGTACTTAAAGTCTTATTCCACATCTTTTTTCAGACTAAGTATATGCACAGTCAAAATATGTGTATTTAAATTCACTGCAGTTAAAATAAAGCTAATAAACAACTTGACCATTGTAGCCTCACAGTATGGGACATTTTTAGCATTTGTTCTCTCTTTAAATACCCCAAATTATCAAATAATTATCTTCTATCTGGTGTCTTGTGGAGGCTGCTGTTTCACTCGTACAAGCCCAGAGGAAAGATCTTTCTTTTCTAGGAAAAGGTTTTTATTTGCGATAAATTAAATGATCTGGCTTTGTCTTTGATGCTCCAAAGTATCTGCACTAACCTGCAATCGCTGATTTTTTTGGCCACTTGGGGGCAGCAGAAACAAGCTGTGAACACAACCCTGACATATTACCTTTAAAGTTCATTTGGCTAACCAGCAAACAGCTTCTGATTTATGCAGACACAGAGCAACATGTATCTAGAGTTGTGTTTCTGAAAAGTCTGATATTTGTCAGGATGCCTCGTCCTCCCCTTCTTTGTGTCTTCCTGTGTTTTTCCCCTGTCCTGTTGTGTCTTGTGAGTCCTCTCTTTGTGTCTGTCCTTGATCATGTGTGTCTGGACTGGGCGGTTCCTTCTTGATCATGGCTCACTTACACCTGATCCTCCTGCCAATCAGCCAGCACAGCTGCAGCCAATCCACGAATCACCAGCCACAGGATAAAACCTGGATCTCCTCGCCAGTCTTCACCAGAACATTGAGTTCTCTGTCTTAATAACACGTCTCGGCCATTTAACTTTTCTGTATGCCTTTTTAATAGTGGCTAAACTGTTGCGACTCAGGATCATCTCTCTTGTGTATCTACCTGCCAAGCCTGTCCGGTTCCAGTCCATCACCTGGAATCCTGCTGTCTCACCTCACCTGCCTGCTCTTACCTGGATCTGTATGGATTGTCTCCCAGTGATCAGTTACCCCTTTTGTGACAGTTAATCCTTTTCTTAATCCAAACCACCTGAATCTGTGTCCAGCCATTTTCTCAGCTCTCAACAATATTCTCTGTTTTTGGTCTCTACCAACTCCTTGAGGAAATATTTATAGCCTTTTAGTTGAAAACAAACCTGCAGCCAAAAATGAGCTATTATGCTATAGTTCAGTGGAGCAAATATAAGCTCACTGCTGTTCTACCACAAGCTGCTCATTTAGTTTAGTTATTTAGTATATGCTCTGTGGACAGGGACATCAGTTTTATTTCACATTTGGTTTATGACCAAATGCCTGCAAAACATCCTCATTATCCCCAGTTGTATATTGTGTTAGGTGCTAATTAGCAAATGTTAGCATGCTAATACGCCAAGCTAAGATGGTGAACTTGATAAAACTTTACACTTCCTAAACATCCCCATGTTAACATTGTCAGTGTGAGCATGCTAATGTTAGCATTTAGCTCAATCACTGGCACTAGCAAGAAAACCACCCTAATGTTGTTGGACTGAGGGCAGACTGGGCGATACGGTGACTCACTATTGCCTCATGTGGCACGAAGTGGTATTGCAAGACAGGACAGGCCAGGGCTAGCTGGTTAGCATGCTAACCTCAGTAGATATCTCTGCAAGGCAACACATAGATGTCTTTGAAACATGACATCAAAACTGTTATTTCTTCATTTTCTGTTGATGATTTTAGTCAATTTAGATTTTTTTGTTTAAGTTAAATTCTTACATATTGCTTTTTTAAACATCGTGGAGACAACTTTACATGAATCATCCAACTATTCTGCAGATTTTCAAACTTGTGTTTTTGCATTAAACATATACATACAGTGAATCTCTGCATGTAAAATAACCCTCGCAGTGTTTTCTTTATGTGTGCTCCTGTGCAGACAATTTATGTGGTGCAAAGTCAAATCATTTATTTCCCCTCATTCATCCTGATAGAATGAGAGACCCGAGGAACAACAGCCAATTTAGACTGAAAATCCCAGTTCAGCTCAGGGTAATCTGATTTCTCTGCTCCCTAGAAATCTACATGTATAGTGCTTATCAACTGGATTACTGGCAGGTAGGAAGAATAACCCAATTTGAGGTTACTTGTTTCTCTGTGTGTAGTATTCAGTGTCACATCGCATTAGAAGAGCATGGCTATTGCGTCGTGGAATGGATGTGTAACTTCCTCGCTCCTCCTCTCCCACATCTAGCTGCTCATTCACTCGCATGTTGTTGGGTTTTTTTTGCGTTCCACCACCGCATAGAACAAAGTGGTCAAATGTAAATGCACTGCAATCAGATAATGGATTTAAGGGATGTATTTAAAAGGGAAATACAGGCCGGAGCGTCCCCTCTTTTACTTTTTTTCTATTTTTTTTCTTTCTCCAAAGGGACACTGTTTGTCTTCCTTCTTCCAGGCATGTGGTGGAAGTGACAGATCTGAGATGGGTTTACTGGAGTGGTGACAGGGCCAGGAGGGGAACTACTGTATGTGGTCCCACTCTCATCCCATCATGGGCTATAAGGGGGCCCCTGCCAGACTCCCCATCTGGGGATATTATACAGGGTTGAGTATGGTTGTGGTAACGGATGACCACCGTGCACGTACCCTCATCACCACAGAGGTCAATCTCCCTCGAACAAGAGCAGCCTCCCTTCAAGGTGATTATTGATAAAGGATCGCACGCCATTGTAGACACGGGAGAAATTATACTCTGGGGCCAATCACTGCCCCTCTCTTGTTTCTGGAGAGGGAGACCTTAATGTATAAATACTGTGGTGGGACACTATTCCCATACCTATTGAGTGACTATAAAAGAAACGGAGTGGAAACCATCAGGGATGCAGGGAGCCATGTCAGTTTCCTTTAGACACAGTCCTCCTAATATCTTTTAAAGGAAACAATCATCTTTCCTGATGAACCAAAATGTCCTACAGCAGCCAAGGTCAGGTACACCAAGCCACCCCCCACCCCCCCACCCCCCACACACACACACAGGTAGACACGCAGCTACAGTAAATGCATCATGTGTTCAACTGTGCATTATGTCCTCTCATTTCGTTTCGTTTCGTTCTCAAGGTGCTTCGAACGAAGCACAAACGTGGTGGCTCAAAATTCCACATTAACATGGTTTAATGTGGCCTACAGGCAGTTGTGTTTAAACCTGGAACCACACTGTTTGTCTCTGTAATCACATCTACGAGCCGGAGAGTAAATTAACTCCCTCTGTTTAGAATTTATTGGCTGTCTATACACAATTAATGGCTTCTAGCTCACTATAATGTAGTTGTAAACAAATATAAGGACATTTTAAAGTGTTTATCCTCTAAGTGACTCATTCTATGAGGTGTTAAACAGTTAATGAATGTTGGATAGCACAGTTAACATAGTTATGATCATATATAAATATACATATTTCAGACTTTTATACATCTATTAACACTTTTACCTTTGAGTGATTTGCACAGAAAGCTGTTACAACACAATGTGAAATTATTATGAATTAATATAAATATATCTTACAATCTGTTAATCATGAATTTATCAAAAACTATTGTTTAATTGAACCTCTGTTGTCATGGTAATAAATACTTAACAAGTGCGTTTATGGAACATTTATAAGCATTAATTGGTAAATGCTCGTTCTCCAGTTCTGCTCTGCAAAGTTATCCAGAAAACTCGGTAAATTTCAGAGTTTTTTACAGAAATAACCAGCGTCCAACAGCACATTGAGGGAAAGTAATTCATAGTTACAGGAAGAGAAGAAATTAGCCAAAACATTTTTCTAAATAAAGAAGGATGGGTGGATGCACATGTTTGGTTAAGGGTTGTATTGTTCATAAATAATAACATTCAAATTCGAGATATCCTTATAATCACATACGACAACTTTGTCATAATTAATTAACATTTGTTACATGCACATGCACAAATCCTTTATTAGGCTTAAGGTTAGCATGTAAAATTGTTAATAATGTGTGTTTTAAGCTGTCATAAGTAGTAGTAGCTTACAGTAGTAGCTTACAGTTTATTCTAAAGCATTTGAACTGCTCATAAACATGTACAGCAGATTTTAAAGTGTTCATAAATGTAAATAAAGCTACTGAGGAAAAATGATTGCTTATGATTACAACAAATACAGTAAGGAACACTTCTAAATGTCCTCATATCTGCTTACAACTACAGTACACAGTGTTATTTAGTGTTGTTAGCCATTTAGTGAGCGATGCTAACCAGGGTGCAGCACAGAGAGAAACCTTGATCATTTAATCTGGAGCTAAACAACTCGTCCTTTCTGACTGTCTAATGGATAGCGAATATGCCTTGAAAAGCACCTTATCATAAATTAGAAATATAATTCACTCCATGTGTGATCCAAAGCGAGTCGATAATTAGGTGACATTGTACGTGTATATACTGCACTGTAGCTTGTTGATGAGAACTGTAAGATGCAGAAAAAAACAGTTGCTTAGGAGGTGCCATGTCCTACCAATCACTCTCCCCTTCTAAAGGGGCTCCAATGGCACCTGAGGGGGAATCTCATGGCTGTCATCCCAGAAAGCCTGCCGCACTGATGCCTGCTTACCATCTGCTCCCCATATGAGCAAAAACAGGCAATTGTCTCAGAGAAGGCACCTCAATCACGCTGTCATTGAGCTAATATACTTTAACATGTTTTTCGGGTATGTTTGGACAACATCTTGGAAGAATCTGCAACGCTGGAAGTCCCTATTTGGCTCCTGGAGATAACAGTAAATGATTGTGTGTGCATGCGGTGTAGGTCGAGCGCGTTTGAAATGTATATCATAGCCCTGCCCTGTCTCAGCATGGACTTGGCATCTGACAGTGAAAAAAGCAGAACAGTGGGACCCTGTCAGTGTTACACTTCCTGTAAATAACCCCTCCATGCCTTTGGTTTTATCATTCCCTGCAAATGATTCCTGGCCCCTCCAGAGTCGACAAGAAATAGCATTATTTTATGGCATGGAAAAAAGAGGAGATAAAAAGAGGAGCCGGGGAGAGAAAAAGGGAGATGGGGCTAAAAAAGGTCCTTCAGGGAACATGGTGTAAATGAAGTTCCAGGAATGACACAGGCGAGCAATGAGGCGTGGATGGAAAATATACGCTGCACATCATCGGATAGAGATGCCAGTGAAAATGGCTTCATTGAAGTGTCAGCCCTCATCCATCAATCAATCATCCGCAAGAAACAATAACGCTGCGGCGATGGGGCAGCTTTTATGGGGCTTACTCATGGGTATCGGAAACAGCACTTAAGTGTAGTTCTGACACTGGGAGAAAAACAGTGGTGAGGTGCTGGGCTTATTCCACATGCAGGTACAGCACAGAGGAGGGGGAGGGACTAAGTATACAGTGCCCCTCTGACTGGGGAGCTCTGGACAGACGAGTTTTTAGCTCCAGAGCAGAGCAGCTGATTTGGAGCAGTGAATTTCACGGTTTCTATTCTGGATTTTCAATATGTTTTGTTGCAGTGTGAGTTTTCCATTTGCTGAAAATGAAACAAGCATGATGCTGCGTTCCAATATCTGTACTATCACTATTTAGTATGCTAGAAATGGTACATGTCCATACACGCAGTGTGTCAAATGCACCACCATGTCCTACTGCATCAGGTCACATTTTTTTAGAACGCAAGCCTGCATGCTTCCTGACTATTCTGACCCACAATCCTCTGCACAGTGGAGGATACGTCACTCGACAGCACCACTGAGAGGAGGGTTCATACAAAGTCTTGGCTCCTGCTCCACATAGCATGCGTTTTCTTTCTGCTTCAAATATCGCGCTACGGACTGCAACAGACCTACGAGTAATACGGTCAAATTCCAAGGTGCAATATTTAGTACTGTGTCCCAATTCTGTGCATACTGCATGCAACAGTGCATCTATGTATGAGCAGCATTAGTACATGATAAAAGTAAAAAGATCTAGTGTCTGATCTGGAACGTACCCATAGAGTCTGCAGCCATGTGAGCGGCTCTGTGAGGCTGTACTGAGGCCCTGCGGTGCTTTGAGCTAAATGCTAACAGTAGCATGCTAACATGCCCACAATAACAATGCTAACATGCTGATGTTTAGCAGATATATTCACCATGTTCATCGTCTTATTATGTTAGCATGCTAACATTTGCTAATTAGCGTGATGTGGTGCACAGTCATGAAGCAAAGCGCTGGACTCCTTTGACCTGATGATGGCGCTATGTGAAAAATCAGGAGATCACCATTGAAAAGCACAAATGTCAACCTGCTGGTGACAATAGAGGAAAAGTCGGGAGTCAGTAAAGTCGTCAGGGTTCATCCTCTGGAGACCACGACTGAAAAAATGTCAGTATTTTGAACCAAACAAGTCTTCTTCATATCTATTTTATGCATCTTTTAGTTCCTCTTCAGCTCATTATACATTTAAATATATAAAAATACTGCACCAGTCAACCAGAATCATCACGTTTTTATTTCCAAACAACCTCAGCAGACCAAAGGCACTGAAAACAGAGCAACACATTGTTCAAGACTACATGGATGTTCAGCGCTCTCCCAACATAAAAATAAACAAAAACTGCTAAATGGTCCAACAGTCTCTTCTGCTGTATGTGAGCCTTTTGATTTCCCCAAACCAAGTCTCTTGAAGGCTTCTCAGCAACATGAAACATGACACGTCATCCATTATTCTGTACATGTGCCTTGCTATCTCAGCCCGCTCCATATGGCCCCTGTTGTCTCCAGACACTCAAATCCCTTTCCTTAGGCCAGGGGCTGTTTTTGTGGGAACCATTACATTGCTCCTCTTCCTCAGAGGAATGGGGTGACGATGATGAGCAATCACAGCCAGAGCAGACTTTCTGCCTCAAATTCTGACAGGATATTCAACAATTGACCGTATCCGCTTTGTTGGCCCAATTGCTAATTCATGCAAGTTGACAATCTGGAGGCAACAATTATGAGTGATGAAAGGACTGAAAATAAGAGGAGAGAGCACTTAGGGGGAAGCAGAAAAACATGAAGTTTACTTTACAAGGAAGGAGGGAGGCAGGAGGTTTGATAGTCACACTGCTGGAGAGAAAGAGGGTGGGATTGCCGAACACGTCCTCAGTCACAGATGAATGTATCCACAACTGATAACCTCTTCTAAAACCAAACACTCTGAACAGATGAATGGGTGGCAATGCAAGCATAAAATGCCATTTGTGTACTGAATTGTGCTCCAAAATGGCTGCTGCGCAAATCCTTATCACACAAAAGCTAATGTGATGAAAGCAGCTCGATAAGGAGCTGTGAAGACCCCAGGTGCTTTGTGCCAAAAAAGGAGAAATCCCAAGTGGATTTGCATGAAACATGGCTAATTTCTCCGGTTGTCCCTCTCGAAATCTCTGCGCATAACTGGCAGTGATGCAAGGTATTTGGGAATGAAAAGATCAGATAAATAAAATCCTAATCATCAATAAAATCTGTTTTGTGTAACTTGAGAGATGCTGCGTGTTTGCTTCTGCTGCATTACCGTCTCAAGTCAAACATTATTTCAGGCGTCTCTCAGCCCGGCGATGATGCAGTTTAATGAAAGGAAAGCCTGCGGTGCCATTCATCCGCAAGGAGTGAAGACGAAGGTAGAGGTCAGGACAAATCTGGAAGAAACGCTCCCTTTTTAACATTTCTGCAGGGCCACAAAATTACTGACAAAAACATACAGAACAGGAAGTAAACAGGGAGACCTCAAAGTGTATCGTTGCCCATCAAGGGGACTTTTGACACGGACGCCCTCGCGGCGTTCTGGACACGGGGACGGAGAGTAACGGGATGCATGTCATGAGCTGTTGTCGACTGCCATGCGTTTGCGCTAAGTTTGCCATAGTGTGGGGGAATATGAGGGTGATGCTAAGTGAAATGCTCATTTTGCGTTTGTGATTACCAGGGCCCATGGGCGATATGCACTAATGTGAGCTAATGCAATAGATTACACAGTGTTGGCCCAGGGGAACAGACAGCAAACAGATGTGGTCTACTCAGAAAGGGAGGAGGGGGGAAAAATCAAAGTTTAAAGTGTTCAGTGTGCTGAAGATTGTCCTTTGCAATTTGTTGTTTACTGAATGCGCCGCCGCGATGGGTTTTGTCAGCCTTCTCCGTTTATAGATGTGCGGAAATTCTACAATAGCGTCCTCGTGTCTCGCAGATGCTGTTACCAAACTTCTCCCTGGAAGCTTTTTAACGAGCAAATTCTCATGAAATCACAAAGGAGGCGTTTTAAAAAGCGGCACTGCTCTGTTTGAAACTTCCAACAGGGCCGCTATCGGTGATGTCATAGGCTGCCAGGTGTGTCGCCTTTGACACCTGATAGGCAACACCTGTGTGACATGAGCAATCAGGGTGTGACCACGAGCAGAGCAGAGTTATTAATGTGAGCTTGAAAAAAAGGGGGCAGGACAAGCAGGGGAGCTTTCTGGAATGAGGACACGGCGATGAGCGCTGCTGTATTTTGAACTGTAGTTCTGTAATTCACTCTCAAACTGGCCACAACGCACAGATTTGTCCTGACTGGCTGCACTACATGGATCTGCTGTTCAAACCGAGCATGCAGGCTCTGAAACCACAATCTGACTAGGCTAGAATCTAGACTTTGCAAATACTGCCATCTAGTGGCCAATCTGAGTCATTGATTGTCAGTAATGTAAATTCATACATTGATTTTTACCAACAGTCCAAAAAACTCTGTCTAAACATTCTTTCTTTGTGCTAAAGACTTGAATTCAGGTTGTAATGGAGGCATGAGGCTCATACATGAAGCCTCTGCTGTTTCCTGTTTGGGGCTGAAGACACTGGAGGACGATTAGTCCCCATAGTGATCCAGTGTTAATGCAGTAATAAATAATAGAACTTAAGGGGAAAAGGTGAATGATGGGTGTGTGAAAACAATACTGAATTTATCTAAATCCACGCTTTTCAGATGTGGAGCCGAACAAGCCCACAGTCCCAAATCAAAGCTGCCATGCGAGAAACCAGGCTAACGAGTCTCACTTTGGACCTCCATGTCTCTTGGTCTCCCACAGGATAACACATGGACATGACACGGTTTAAAAAATGGGGGACAAGCCAGACCCCTGAAGATGTTATGAGCATGGTTCTGTGTTCTACACAGAACTTCCTCAGACTGGAACCTTTTTAACAAACTCCATCCATTTCCATTAAGTTTCAAACAGATTTGAACTAATATGGTGAAATGTCAACATCTCTTTTTGGAGTTATGCATGTACGCATCTTGTTTTTAACTGAAAGTGTCTCTCTCTTCTTTAATGCATTGATCCTGTCTCATCTGTATTTATATGTGCTGACATGAGCAGAACCTAACGGGGACCCTCTCAGCAATAACGTCTATAGAGGCAAACATTTGTACGATGTAGAGACTCAAAGGGTGTTTCAGGTATTACAGGTATGTGTGATCCATACCTGGCAGATGTCCAAATTAAAGACAGGTTTGTCTTACCAAACAGTACCAACCGCTGTCTCACTGACTGAGCTGCAGCTGAATGTGTTCTCTGCTGGGTGGGTGGGAGGCCAGTCACACACAACTCCAGAGCTTTTCACCTCTTACTTTATTATTGAAATGTGTCACAACTCTCAAACAATATTTTCATCTTTACATAAGTACATGTGCCTTTCAAAGGTGGCAAAAATACTCGATTCCACAACAGACTGAACAGCTTGTAAATGTGAGTTAACCTGAGACTTTTTGTTCACATTGTGTGATTAATCAAACAATTAATCAACATAGCTGCTTTTGTATTCTTTTTTCCCAAACTGCACAGTCATACCACGTGGAAACGGTCGCCTGATGACCAGCTGGGACTGACTGCTGTCACTTCAAACACGGCAACACTTTCAAGGCGAATAAAAACAAACTCTTGAAGAGCGACTAAACGCGCAGTCCGCTGAATACACAGAAACTGATGAAACTGGTGAAATGTGGTACATTTTACAGCTTATGGATCTGAGGCACCACTAAAGCAGATGATCAAAAGGACCAATAATCCCCCCCGAAATCTGTTCTGTGTTTAAAACTGGGCTTGCAAATACAAAGTGTATCAAAGAAATCCACGACCCACGTTGTGTTACAGCTAATCGTGCGCCGCAGGTCAGTTTAGCCTCAGCAGCAGCTGTTCTGTCGCAGAGGAGTTGGTGTTTTATGTGGCGCCTGATGAGCACATGTCCATCTAGTTGTACTATGACTCGAAACGTCCGTCACCCGTCGACAAACGAGCGGGCGTAGAGGCTCAGCTGACATGATCGCTGCAGCAGCTTTACAAAAATAACAGTATCTAGAGCACAAAATGAGGTAGACCACTTCAGCAAACACAGGACTAGTTACTGCGGCCTGTTTGTAAACCACTGGGCCACAAAGTTAGTCCACAGAAAACACCCACCCTTCAGTGCCTTGGAAAAGGAAAAAAATAATAAGACAGTGCTTAATTACCGCCTGGACATCAACAGCTAACCGACCAGAGCAGCAATTTCTCACACAAACCATATTTAAGTTTTTACTTAATACAATTCTTATGTACTGAAAGCTTACAGATATATTTGTGTTATCCCACGTATACATTTTACTGTTATGTCATAGACACTTACAGATATCTGAACGTTAGTGTGGGTCAAATATGTTTTAAGTAACAGTTTTGAGTGGGGAAAAAATATCACACCAGTGGAATAATATCTTCAAGCAGAGGTGATCTGAACTTTTCCACTCAGAAAAAGAAAACAAGTGTACACTTAAGGCCTCTGAAATGTCTATGCAACAGAAAAAAAAAAACATTAAATTAGGGGAGCCCGGACACTTTTTGAGCACAAACCATCTCTTATATTAAACAAACTTTCCAACAAACAAGGAATTCTCCAAAATAAGGTAGCAGCACAGTTCAAATCTAGAGAGAATGAGAAAAAAGGACTTGATTTCATTTCATTTATAGAAAACACCAGAGTTTGAATATCAAAAAAAGAGAAAGATCTAACTTTATGTACTTCAAAGTGTTCTTCAACCTTTTACCTTGGTGCCACTTTAGGTACTTTTGTCAGTGGTCCCATAGCGTTGGTTAGGGAAAAGGCCTGAGGGGTCTCTCCTCTGCAGGGTGGGCAGAGTGGGTAAGTGTTGGTACAGCACAGTTCTGCCCCCTGAGGAAAAACCTTTAATGTTAACTCTACAAACTGCAAGAACATGCAGATACTCTACAATGCAGCCTAGCTGGACTGAACCTAAGGCGTACCTGCTCTGGGGTTGGCCAGTCCTCCATAGCCGGGGTTGGCTGGTGTGCTGTGATACAGAGATGCCAGATCGCTGGGTGAGTAGGAGCGCAGGAGGTTCATCATGCTCCACTCAGAGTCCAAACCTCCTCCTATAGCTGCAGATGTGGTCTTCAAAGGACCCGAGTTCTCAGAAGCTGTGGACGGACCCGACCCTTGTGATGTGGTTTTCACGCTTCTCATGGAGGACAGCAGCCTGCCGGACCCCTCCCCCGCCGGCCCTCTGAAGCCAGGCTTCTCACCGGTGTCAGCTTCCCTGCCTGTGGGTGCCATATACTTCAATCTCTTGCTGGAAGTTTCACCAAAATCCATCTGGGGGAGGCTCCCAAATCGGGTCGACAGGCACAACCTGGCAGCATCCGAGTTCCACATGACACCACCTCTCGCTGGGAAACTCCTCTCAGCAACTCCCACCCTGTCCGGCGGGCCTGGACGGTCCAAGACATACTTGCGTCCTGTGTTGGATTTCTTCAGGAGCTCCGTATACCTGGAGGACTCCTGGCTGGGATGGGTATCAGTGTTAGGTCTGGGACGCTGGGTCTCCTGGACAGCATCACGTAGGGGTGCGTGGATAGGGGACCGTTTTGGACCATTAGGTGGGTGAACAGGGGTCTTTTCTTGTGGTTTTGCTGCTTGGGGCGGTGGAGACTTGGTGCGACGAGGGTGGCGCCGGTCAATCGTCGGAAGCGGGGTGACATCTTTGCCATCGAGTGCAGGGGGGCAACCTGTCAGACGCTTTTGCTTCAAACTGCCTCCGGATCCAGTCTTTTTCGTACTGTCCGACTTGTCTTTGTGGCTCAGCTTTTTGTGCATTATCAGAACCTCTGGGTACATGGTTTTATACGCACAAAACGAACAGGCGAACGGGATTTGTGCATGTCTGGGTTCTGCACTGGCAGGGATGGAAAGAGACACTTTTAAGGACAGATTTAAGGGGGCCTCAGAGTTCTCGTCTTTTGTCTCCACCTTCAGGTTGACAGGCGGGGGGCACTTCACAGCATTATCAGTCGGGGAGTATGCCGGCTGAACAATTAACTTCTCATACTCAGCATTCGTCTGGACAAGCGGTTTGTTACCTATGCTATCAAACCCGTCCTCTGGGGTTCCACTGGTGCAGGATCTTGCTCCAGGAACCCAAAGTTTGGATCTACTTGGAGCGGGATTTTCACTGTCATTTCCATGTTTTCCGTCATTAGGAGAGGTCGCGACAGGCGCGGGTCTGCTGGGAATGTCCACGTAAGCTCTGTCCTTGTGACGCCGATCCAGGTGATATTTCAGTGAGGTCTTCTGGGCAGCAGCGTAGTCGCAGTAAACACACTTGAACGGCTTTTCCCCTGAGACAAACAAACAGTTAGGTATAAACACCGTCTGAAATATAAGACGTACAACTGAGTACATGGACGCAATCTCATACGAGTTAATCATTCCAGCCAACTGTGTTGAACATACCTGTGTGAGTCCTCAGGTGAACTGTGAGGTAATAGCTTGATCGGAATGATTTTCCACAGTAGCTGCATTCTTTCGATCTGACCTTTTGACCTGAGCGATCAAAACCATCTTCACCTTTGAAAACAGACAAATGCATAAATAGACAGAAATGAAAAAGGACGAAATACAAACAATATTCCAAGAGAAGTTGGGACAGTTTTACTAAATGTTGCTGGGCTCATGTAGTGATATCATTTGTCCAATCTGTGGATAAAAGTGGTCACAAAATTCAGAATTAATTGAGTATATGCCAAAAGGGATTAACAAATGATCATATTCTGTCTTATTTATGTTTATACAGCATCCTGACTTTTCTGGTGTTTGGGTTTTAAAATCATAAAAACCACGTGTAATTACCCCTCCCATCAGCAGAGGGAGCCCTCAGTAACAAAGTTCTTTGTATAACTCAATTCCTAAATCACAATATAGACAATATGAGTGAGGCATAAGTGTGTATTGAGCTCCTACATTTACCTGGAACCAGGTTTTCTGTCAGTGCTGCTTCCTCGAAGCCCTCCTCAGAGCCCTCCTCCGCCTGCTCAAGTGAGCCTCCTCTTAACATCCTCCCATCAACAGAAGTTGGACTCTCCTCACCGCCTCTCTCACGCTTGTGGACCCTGGAGTGGAGGACTAGCTGGTGGTAGGTCCTGAAGGTTCTCTGACATTCCTCGCATTTGGTCGGCCTTTCTTTGTCCTTCTGCATTAGAGACCTCCGCTGCGGTTCAGGGTTTTCTCCTACACTCTGCTGCCGAGACCAGAGCTCTCTGCCAAGGACCTCTTTCATAGCTTTGTCTCCTTGTCCCTCAGGCCAAATATTACTTGACTCCTCCTTATCAGAGCCGCATTCTTCATTGTCTGTGCTGGCTTCCTGGCCGATATCTTTACTAGTATTCGGACCAACTGCTATCTTGCCCTTCGTAGCAAGTTGCCAGGCCTGATATGTGTTGAAGGGATCTAGCTGGGGAATCCATTTTGACGACCTCTCGAGCTGCAGACTCTTTCCTGTAGACTG
The DNA here is from genome assembly GCA_037975065.1 of Chaetodon trifasciatus. Classification (NCBI taxonomy): domain Eukaryota; kingdom Metazoa; phylum Chordata; class Actinopteri; order Chaetodontiformes; family Chaetodontidae; genus Chaetodon; species Chaetodon trifasciatus. The sequence goes on from JBBMOE010000025.1 coordinate 2,920,573, forward strand.
AGGCCGAAGCTGTAGACTGTGGAGAAATGTTTGTTTGGAAACAGATGCAGCAGTGCCAGCCATGTTGTCCTTGTCTTTATCTTTGCCAGGCTCCACCTCTCGATTGTGTACTTTACTATGTTCAACCAGGCTGTCGTGGTCAGGGAAGAAAAACCCACAGACCATACACATTTTGTAAACTGTGACTACAGGCTCTGGAACAGGGTCTTGGACAATGCCGTTGACTGTGACCGGGGTCTCCTGGTCTTGCTGGGCCTTGCCCTTTGCTCCTGGTTTGACATGCATCTTCATGTGGTTTTTGAGGAACCACGGCTCTCTAAATCGCCGTCCACACACACTGCAGCAGTAAGTAAAGTAGTCCTTGTGCTTCCTCATGTGGGTCTCCAGCTCACTGGCATCTTGTGAAACCTGTCCACACACAATACAGCTGTGAACCTCCTCTTTCTCAGTAGCGACGCTGCTCGGTTTAGGCCTCGGCCTCTCTCCCGGGATCCTGAATTCTGCTTCAACTCGAAGCACAGCCGGTTCAAAGAAAGTGGTGGGGTGCTGGGTTAGCACATGGGGTCCTAGCTCATCCTGATGAGTGAAAGTCTGATCACAGAACATACAAGATAATGGCACACTTCCTCCAGATTGCAACACAGCCTTTTCTGAGTAGGTGGTGTGTGGTGTCATGCTAGAGCCAGGCCCTGGGATGCTTGCATTGTTACTGACAAGAATATCTTGAGCAAGTCCATCTGGGCTCTCCACACACGGCAGCAAGGAGTGAGTTGGCATTGTTCCCTGCGGTTCACACTGTCCAGATTATTAGGAACCTGTAAACAATGAGGAAAGCGTCTTTAGGCAGTGCTGAATCTCAAAACAGAACCAGGTAGCGACAAGCAACCTAAAGATAAAATCAGTTTAAAATACACCACACAGAGAGAATTGCCTTCCTCTATAGTGAAACAGGAAATGCATGTTTTTAGCAATCAACTACACAGACAACTCATTTCCTCTGGCCACTGATAAAACATGTATACCTTCACCTTCGTATGTATGTTTAGCTTTGTGAGCGATCAGCTACAGAATTTGGCATATTTCATATCATACTAACTAAATGGGGTTAATATTAATGTATAGGTTCACAACAATGTCATCCCAGCTCACATATAGATGTATTTTTGTTTGGAGACTAATCTGGAAACTACATTGTCTATATTACTTCAGTTAAATATTATTTTTCCTGACACAAACAGCTTTAACTTCTTGTTTTACAACCATCTTTGTTTCTTGATCACACCCAAAAGTCAGACTTGAGAAATGTTATATGGACTTAGTTTGATTAGCGCTAAACAGCTGAGATATAAAAACCTGTTTTTTGTTCCGTAGCGTACAATCTTTGGCTGCCATGTTGACTCACACAGTGCTGGTTTACAGCGGTGTGCTCCAGGTGTGTGTTGTGTTTTCCTTTTGCTTTGTGACCACTGGGAATACCTCCGTGTGGTTTTGTCACAGCTCTTTCAGGATGTACGATAAACTGCTTACGCAAACACAGAAACGGATTAAGAAATTTGAATTGCACTCTTAGTTTGAGTGGCACGCGACTGGAGCGACTTGAACAGCAGGTTCGAAGCAGGGCTGCAGTTTACGATTGTTTTCACTGTCAGTTCATCTGTTGATTGTTTTTTTTCTGATCAATCGATCAGTAGTCTGGGCTTTTAAACGTCAGGAAATGTTGATCAAAGCCCGAGATGGCCTCCTCAAATGTCTTATTTTGCCCACAATTCAAAGATATTGAGTTAACTCCGACGGAGGAGCAAAAAATGAGGGAATATTCACATTTAAGAGGCTGCAGTTACTCAAACTGATTAATCAATTATCAAAGATTCATTTACTAACGAATCGATTAAGCTCTAGTTCAAAGGCTCTTTGCCAAGAAGCCATAGCTCACTGTAAAATCCCATCTGCAGAAGTTTTTGTTTTTCCACCTCATCAATTGACATTACATCATCAACTACTCGATGCAGCTAATTGATAAGGGGGAAACCCCAACTGTTAACTGCTGGTAATCTTCCAATGAATCACCCCTTTTCTCCTCAATAATGTCACTTTCGTTATCATAACCTACCGAGTTTAGTTCGCATTGTTCAGCTTGCCGTGATGGCTTTACCTGGCTGTAACTTTTACCTGAACCCAGGTGAGCTCAGGCCACCCGCACGCTTTGTGTGAGGCGGCGTTGACGTTAGCCACCGTGTTACTGAAGCTCGTTAAAGCCCTCCGTGTTAGTTCAGTGTCGTTGAGATGCTCCAAAGACACAGTTCACATCTTAAATCCACTGAACGTCAACTTCACCGAAGTGGCTGTTGACCTGGGAGGCTATTACACCCCTGTGTGTGCATAATAAGCAGAGCACGAGGGATTAACGACATGATCGATCATCAATCGTGTCAACGTTGTTTGTTTTAACGCAAGAAGCTGATTTTAGCTAACTCGACCTCAAACACGATAACGTTATTTTCTGGACACCACACAGCCTCACATAAAAAAAACCCCACCATCCCTTGTGTACTTACGTCGCTGCTTATCGATTAGTTTAACGCCAGAAACAGCGACTGAACAACTTTAACGATAAGCTAACGTCGCCGAAGTTGCCCTCAAAGCGGGGTCATTTCCATTCTAACGACACAAACGTTAGCAAACTTCAGTTGTCTCGACTTCGACTCCGCCGCGGAAAACTCACCAAACAATACCTACCAAATCTGAGTTTCCGGTTTATTAATGACACAGATACTACGAGCGACTGAATTCGTTGCTGCTCCCTCATTTCTCAACGCCTGGCCGGTGGGCAGCTCACCTATTCAATTGTCTGAATGTGAATCATATTTGCTCTACTTAGCGAGTCCTCACGGTGTGCAGCTGTTGAGCTCCGGGGCGCGCGCTCCCTCTCGCTCTCTCTCTGTCTCTCTCTCTGTCTCTCTCCCCCCCCCCCTTTGCCACCCGCGCGCCTCAACGACTCTGCGAGGGGAAGATGGAGCGCGTGCACGGCAACCTCAAAAAGCCCGTGGGGCGGTCACGTGGTCGCGAATAACAGAGAGGGATGAGATTAACGCTCGCGCTGTTGACTAATGCGCGTCAATAAACGCGTGCGGCGTGTCGCGTTATATGGCTAATATGCTTTTAAGACACCTTGCTAAGTCCTTACTAGCCGGCTTAGCAGCTGCATGGACAGGTATGACCGTCTCGGGCATTTAATCACTGTCATGTGGGCTTAATTTGCATTTTAAGTCACCCAGGTTACAATTCCATGGTTCATATAGTGAAGTGATATTAAGTTTTTTCCCCAGTGCTCACTTCACGGACTTGCAGCTAGCCTGTTGATAACTAAAGCGTCTTTGACATAAGTAAGCCGCCGCCGCTGCTCCTGCGCTGATTAGCACCAACAGGCCGCATTAACGGCACCGTCTGATATGCGGACGCCGCGTCGGGCCCACTTGAGGTGCGGCCCTTCTTCCACGCTCTCGCGTCACGCATCGGCCACCATGTGGAGATGGGGGGAGGGGTGCTTCAAACTTTTCACAGTAACGTGAGGGTTTTTGCAGAAGCAGGTCGCTTGACTCATGAGAAAATGCTGCTTCCTCCTACTTCGCGGCATGAAACGTGGCCAGATTTATACCCAGTTCGCTTTGCTGTCACCTAAACGTAACGCCACACACTTCACGCAGATGTTTATGTGGACGCCTGATATGAAAGGAACTGTACAATAAAACTGAATGCTATGCTATAATAATTATTAAGATAATACTACATTATGACAAAAGCAACATAAAGTCGCTATTAGGCTGTATAGACACAAAACCCTGCAGGAGCAACACACTCATGTTTCTTTTAGATAAACACCATCACCTGCAGTAGCACCCACTGGCTGTTGTGAAGTTAAACAACAACCCCTCCTCCACCCTTCAGCTCCACCAAAGAGACACCAGGCATTGATGGGAGTTTACAGCCACGCATCACACTGTCAATGAAGATATTCAGCAAACTTCAGTGTACATTGTACTGACACACACACACACACACACACTCCTCCCGAATGGCAGCAGAGAAAAAAAAAAGAAAAGCTTTATCAGTCACCACTCCCAGTACGGGAACAGTGAACAAAGACTGGAATTTGCCAAAACCATCCCTCACATTAGGTTTCGGCCTTATCCTGCCTCTTGTATGTTCTATTGGACTGATTCATCTTAAAAGTTGCTGTTGTTACCAAACAGGTCAGACAAAGGAGGGAATGCACTGCAGACTTCAGGTCTATCACATGTTAGACAGAGGAGCCAATGTTGTAAAGACACTAAAAGCATTTTTAATGTTTATTTTATTAAATCTAGTCAAGCTCTGGGTTGAATAGGCCGCATGTTCTCCGAGTGCCCGCGGTGCAAATTAAGACATCCTGTGTGTGTTTTGCATTAGTAAGACTCAATCACTCACATGTGCTGCCCTGAATTAAAACATTTTTGCACCCCCTGCAACACTCTGATTCACTTTTTGGTATTCTCGCCTCGCCCCGAGATCCTGTTACACAAACAAGTCTAGTATGTTAATCAAAGGCACCACATGTGACACGTCGAGGCCTCCCGCTCATTTCCTATTGTTCTGTGACCACAAAGGCTCTGTGAAAGGCTATCAATCTGGAGAAGCAGTATGATGCCTCAGGATGATGAAATTGCCGAGAGATGTTGTGGCCTGTCGGTGCGGTGATGCAAGTACTCATATCTTTTACTGCAGTAAAAGCAGCGATACTGCTCTGCAAACATACTCTCTTACAAGTAACAACACATAAGTAGCAAAAGCAAAATGCACATAAAGTATTAAAGTAAGAGCTCTTGCACATCAGTGAAATATTATTACTGATGCTTTAACACATGCAGTATCATATTTTGATAATTAATCAGATGTTGTTTGTAAAATCTTGATTTATACAGTAACTCCAGCTCCAGTCAGATACATGCAATGGTGTAAAAAATACCCCAGAATTGTACTCAGTGAGTGCACGAGTAAATGTACTTCCCACTATTGTCTATGTGTAGGTGATGTAGTTTGTGTTAACCAGACAAATATTATTTTTTATTATAGATTCTATTGCAGTTATTTCACTCGCCTTCATGCTCTTTAGTGGTGAAGGCAGCAACAAGTGGGCAAACATTGTTTACTCTGAACTGATTTAATTAAATGTGTCCTATTGTTCGACTTTATGTTAAAGTCATTCTTCTTCCAACATCCTGCAAACTCTCCAGTTCTTTCCAAAACAAGCACACATGTATGCATTCAGGAAATTCCAATTAAAGATGAAGTAGCATCTCAGAAAAACCCAATGCTCGACTGAATAATTATGCATTCAGTAGACAGGCGCCCTGATAGGAACTGGATCAGCGAATGGGGAAAGTCTGCGGTGGCTTCTTTTTGTCTCGACGTGTCAGGAGCAGCTGACTGCATTGTTCTCCTGCAGATTCACAGCCTGGCTTCTTTCATAATCCCGGTGTCGCTCCTGAAAGACGCTGATAATATATAATCTCCTTTCTCACCCCGAGCTGGTCATGTTTATGCAGTGCAAACAGCTGCTGTGATGGTGATCATCAGAGAAATTTATCAGTCAGCAGAAGAATTCCTCCTGAGTTCTGCACGTGTTAGAAATATTTTTGCTTTTGTCTGAAGACAAACTGAGAAAAGGAAGATTTTTCTTTATTCCATAAAACCCAGATGGACGTCGGTACACATAAAACATGAAAGAAATAAAGACTGTAATGTAGGCAGCCATTATTATTTAAACACAGTGAATAATCTTCCATGTTTAATACTGCCTGGATTAAACCTAAAGAGTCATTTAGTCATAACCAGGAGAAACTTAAGTGGTTTTAATGATCCTCCTGATCTTAATCTCCTCTCACAGTCACAACTACACAGTCTCAGAACATAATCATGTAAATATCTGAGGGTTGAAATTGGCAGATTAGGAGGACCACACCCCTGTTTAGACAGATTTGCTCTGTCGACACGGTTAGAGAAAACAAAACAAAAAAATATATATATATATAAAACAGACAGACAGATTGTAGTGACAACAACACACAGAGTTATCACAGACTCCATCATGCCAGTCCTAAAGAGTCTGAGGTCGGCCTAGAATTTCATGTATTCTGGATCCATGACCGAGCCATGAATACGATAACCTTAGAAATCCATTTTGACTTAAATTTAGCATTTCTTTTCACTCTTTTTATGCATTCCGGCCTTATAGCTCCCCAGTGTGATTTGCTTTGTTTCTCTTTCATGCAACAAACTTTTCAGGAAGCAAACCAAGTCCAGAAAAGGAACTGGAAGCATTTAATCTGCTTTAAAGGTTACCACATCATCACATTGCTGATTTGAATATCAAGTAAATGTTTGGATATCACATAAGGCATTTAAAGGAGGTCTGGCCTTTTGTCCCTCCGGCAGGATGTAACGTTCCCCAGCAAACAGCCCTAAAAACCACTTGAGAGCATCTGCATCAGAAAGCCTCCTTAACACACATGTGGTGCCTGCAGGATCTGCTGATTCACCCCTGATTGAAGTGAACGCCACAGTCCTGCAGAGGCGAGATCTAATGATTTTTTTTATCAGATCAGAATTAGCGACCTCCTCGTCTTCTCACTGGTCCCTTGAATCGTTTCAGCCTGATATTTCCCTGCAGAGCAGACCTGTTACTGGCGAGCAGTGCTGTGATGCACATTAGTGCTGACAGAAGGCCTCCTGTCAGGCCTCCCTGCCCACTGTTCCCTTGTCCCACCCCCTCTGAGCTCAGTGCATTCACACAGTCACATGCATTGTCCTGGGATGAACTGCAGCACGGTGGTCAAGCAGATCTTGTGCAGTGTACAGTCTTTTTGCACTATAACCATTTTTACTTTAACAAGCCAGTCGGTTCACGTTTGCATTTGATTGTGCAGAAGGGTTTGACCAGCCCTCATGAAATGTGACTGCTTTCATGATTGTACAGAAACACCGTCCCTGTAAAAGCTCCCAATTCTGGCATTTCTGCGTGCAGAGACATGCAGCTGTTATCTTGGCCCGCACCGTTTTCTTCCAGGACACCCAGATGCACCAAAGTCAGAGTTACTGTCTTCATAAGGATGGAAGTGGAGACATCAGGAACTGGTGGGGAGGTTCAGTAAAACTCAAAAGTTTTTCATTTTAAGATCAAATGCTTGATTTTATGTCTGGTGATGAACCTGAGCTCTCTGCGCAGTACCGGCGGCACAAACGTCACACTGCATCTTAATTTGAAGCAGTCCTCTGGGGAAAGGACAGACAATGGACCACATGTCTTACACAGTGCAAGAACCACCTCACTTTTCTGCTTCACGGCAATTACTTTGATGCACAATTTAAAATGATCACACCTATTATAGAGAGTAACGCACAAGGAGTGTGTCTCATTGATAACAAAGGAGCGGTGTGAGTTATGCCTTCAGGGGCCGCGACTCATCACTTAATGGTGGGTGAATGGTGGGTCTCAGACATTACTATCTAAAACACATCCCTCCAAAGACTTCACACTCTGCGATCCATCACAGAAATTACATCATAAAAGGTAAAAGAAGATTTGAGAGCTTCCTTTACCTGAAATATGCAATTCCTTAGATCTTGTTCTACATCTTTTATCTCTAAGGTGTCTGACGGACTCTAAAAAATGGATGAATTAGCATTCAATGGCGATGTCCCACAGTCATCTGTCTGTCAGTCACAGTTACAAACGACGGCCCGTCCCGCGGTCGGCTTTCTTTTCTGCAACCGTGTCTGTCAGATAACTGTCACCTGTCTGTCAGCCACACAAGTAAATACAAAGAGGAGTCAGACTTGCAGGATTCACCTCTACGCCCAACATAGCAAGGTATGACTCATGCGTCACACCTACATCACAGATACTAGCTCACAAATTTAGTTCTTTAAAGTGTGCACATTAAAATGATTTGGATGTCAGTGGTGGAAGAATGTCCTGAATGTCTGCCTCTTGGCTGTTTATTTCTGGATTTAGTGTCTTATAGTGCCATAGCACCGTTGTAGTTTACACTGATGAAGAACAAGCAAATAGTGAACATATTTATTGTCTTCAAGATGGCTGAAGTTACACATACATGCATACGTACATATAGGCAAACAAAAGCACGATGTTAATTGCACATACGCCAAACAGAAATGACTAACACCGTAAGACTTCCATTTGATGACAACACGGGGTGGTGCAATCAAATTAAAAGCTAATCGAGTGTGATTTATGACCATTGCAAAACATACCACAAGGACGCATTTGCACAATGACGCCATTTCTGCGCCTCAGATGCGTTTGTTATCATGAACGCTTACAATCAGCTCCCCACAGAACAGTAAAGATTGTGATTTTCCCATAAGGCCCAATACATGAGTGTTATGTGCTTAAGTCTACATAAAGCTTACATAAAGTTAAAATATCTGTAAGTGCAGTTTGTTATATGAACACGCTCCTCTTATCAGCTTCAGAAGCTGTTAATTTTAATCTCATATAAAGTTTTTTTTTTTCCAATATCATTTCATATTAACCTGCATTGCCAGAACTGTGTGATTTCTCTGCTATGAACTGTAAAAATAGAACCTGTGTGTTGACATTTTTAAACATATTTGACAAATGAGTTGCTAAAAGCGAAGCATGCTGCTGTCTATTGCATGAGCCCAGTGTGTCAGGCTGCCGGAACAGAGAGAAGTCACATTAAATGTCTGTAGAAAAGGTTTCACACTCACATTGCTATACTTGTCAAGACATTTATATGACCAAAAATATATATATATTATATATATATCTCAACAACCTCGCCTTTGACCATTTCAAATCACTTCTCATTCATCTTCCTGCCCTGCTGTTTGTCTTTCTCACCATTGTTCACTTGCTTTTATCCTCCCGCTCACTTTTCCTTTGCTATCGGAACTTCTAAACAGTAACAAAAACAAAAAAAAAATGTAGTTTGAGTAATTCAATGGGGGTTGAAAGGGAGATGAGACAGAGAGAGAGAGAGATAAAGACTGAGTGGGAGAGAGGGAGTCTGTACAGCCGGGAAACTTCAGTGTCGGTTTTGGTTTCATTTGGCCTTCTCGGCTGCTGGAGCGACAGTGACTGGCTCTGTCTGGACTCCGGCGTCTGTAGAGTTACGTTTCTGACCCTGAAAAAAGAGAAAAAATGTAAAAGTTTGTTCATTACACTATCTGCTCTACTATTCTGTTCCTTAAAGATCCACGCCATTCTTGTCTAAGCCTTTAGATATTCATTTGCATTTGATTTAAGCCTCCTGAAAGTTCTTGATGCTGGTTGTGGGGAGCAATTTCTAACTGGAGGTACCTCCAGATTTTCTCACCTGTATCATTTCGTGGTTGCAGCACTGCATGGACTGTGTCCTCTGATTCAAGTGTATTAACTGTGAGTTATTAAAACCAAACCGTGCACAACAATTCACAGCAGGTGTGGCATAATGTGAAATAAGGCGCATGCCTTCAGCTGCTTAATGAGCAGCTGCTGCCATCTAGTGGAGATGAAGCTGCACCTGCATCTTACAGCAAAATTCTCCTTACCAGAATTTTAAAGAACATCTGGATGGAGTTCCTCTTCTCCAGTTTCCTGGGCCCACTGGGTGCATCATCGCCAGCCTGGGAGGCCACTGAGGCTGGTTTGTTGTCCACGGCCGCCTCTGACGACTTGGCTGCTGCTTTAGGTTCCTCCTTGGCTTTGACTGTCTGTGATGCCTCTGCTGCTGCAGCTGGGGCAGGGGCAGCCTTCTTGGGATCAGCAGCCTGAAAGTATCGCGGTGCATCATGGAAGACTGAATTATTCCTACAGCCGCCGTGCATCCAGCGTCTTATATAATATCTTAAGTGCTGTACTCATGAAGCACAGATGGGCTTTGAGATGACGTCAGATGTAAAATTTGAAGTGACATTAAGATGTACTGGTTGTTAGGCTGCACTGTGTCTTAGTGACTGCAGCAGTATGAGAGGTGGTTATAGAAGCACCGTTATGATTTCCAAACGTAATAACAGATGGAGAAAAACTGCCAAAAAAGCTGTTTTAAAGCAGGTTTTAATACCAGATGTAATTGATGGAATTAATAATCTATTCTCGAGAGGGCGTTTTTCTGTATTTACCAATCCAGTCGTTCTCCTGAGGAGCCGAACTCCACTTGTGGAGGCTGCCTGGACTTTTGTTGTCATGTGGTCTAACAGTACCTCAAATCCACATTAATCTGTTACTCTCTGTTTAGTGACTCCACCACAGTTCACACTCAGATTTTCAGATATTTTGAACTCATAAAGGTTTATGTGAATAGGTCCTTACTTTAGGCTTGAAGAAAGACAGGAAGGCTGACTTTGAGGCTGTTTTCTTCTCCTCCTGAACAGGAGGTGCTGGCTCTGGCTTTGGAGCGGCCTCCAGGGTTCCAGTTTTTGAGGGATCCACCTTCTTTTTGAAAAAGCAGAGAAGAAAATACACATCATGAGCTATTTACGAATTAAAATGCACGACCATCATTGGAGCTGACAGGGTGTGGGCAGGAGCTGCCACCTGTGAAGCGAAAGAAGAGGTAAAAGGGAGGAAAAAATCCAGGATCAGAGCAGAAAAAGAGGCAGACAAATCTGATAAGAAGCGCTCCCTGTAAGAATAAAGAAGCCCACACCGCCATGCACGAAAGTAAGAGAAGGTTATTGGCTGTAAAATAAAGAGGAAAATAGGAAAAGGAATGTTTCTCCACTGAAGACGAAAGTGACATCGTTTAGAGGAATAATTTGACATGTTGGGAAATATACTTATTTACTTTCATGCCAAGAGACGAGAGGATTGGTGCCATTTTCAAGCCTGTTCAATATGATGCAGGAAATGTTATCTTAGCATAAAGAATGGATACGGCTAGCCTGGCTCTGTACAATGGTAATGAAATCTTCCTGAATAACATGTTATATCGCATTTGTTCAATCTGTACAAAGACCACAAAACTTTGTGGTTTTATGGGATATAAAGTGCTGATTACTGACATTTTAGATGCGCTAGTAGATGGATTTTATCAGAGCCAGGACAGCTGTTTCCTGTATTCATGCTAAACTAAGCTAACTGGTTGCTGGCAGGACTAGTATGTGGGATTTACTGGCATCTACTGGTGAGGTTGCAGAATGCAACCAACTGAATAACCCTAACCTGACCCCTCCCTTTCCAAACATGTAGAAAGGGGAAAGGTGGCCTTCAGGGAAAGTAAAAACATGAAAGGCCCTCTCTAGAGCCAGAGTTTGGTTTGTTCCTACTGGGCTACTGTAGAAAAATGGCGATGCAACACGGTGGGCTCTTTGGAAGGCTCTTTGGTTTCAGTTTCAGACTTTACACTAACAGAAACATAATTATGAATACTATATTCCATTTCTGCCAGTAGTTCCCCTTAAATCCTGCACACTAGCCCTTTAACGGACAGATATGAAAGTGATATCAGTTTTCTAATCTACTCTAAATCTGTGCAGGAACTAAATGTGTTTCCCAACATGTCACACTCCTTTAATTTACCTCAGCTTCTACCACTGGCTGTGCCTGCTCCACCATCTGCAGGGAAGGAAAAATTGTTTGTTTTCCCATCAATGCAAATGCTGAATGAAATGCAATAAAATAATAAAATGTGGGCCGACTCATTTATCATGATGGAAGTTTATAACAAACATATATTGATGATACAAAGTGAATAAATTAATCAAAATTTGAAAAAATGTTGTTTTTTAAGCTGCATATGCCAAATTTTCTATGTGTTAACTGAAATGATTGAAAGATTATGTTTGGTTCAGTATAATAATTGGTACATCTGGTACAACATCGTGTCAGAGGCGCCTGTAGAGCGAAGAAAATCAAGAATTAACATTCCCAGGCACTTCCTGCTGATTTACCTGCTCTCCTACAACTAGCTGCGCCACGTTCTCTGCTGTCTCGTGAGGCTCAACATTATTGTCTCTCTGTGCAAATGCAAATGAATCAGAACATGTGAAATAAAGCTGTGCGATTGAGAATGTGGAGACGTGATACAAACAGAGTATCAGAAGATTATTCCACTCCCTGGAAAAGACAAAACCCCAAGAGTGACAGCTCTCCTGTCATTTACCTGGACGTCTACAACTGCCACCTCCACTGGTGTCTCCTGCAGAGCAAAACTACTTTGTTATTCTGAAGAGATGCACAGTGAGATGAACATGTGAAAATTCTGTAATTAACTGTATAGCATGTCTGTTATGAGCATCCTTAGAATACATTAATATAACATCATCCTAAACACACCTGAGAATACTGAGCATACTCTCTAGTTTACCTGCACTTCTACTACTGGTTGTACCTCTACTTCTACTGCTGGCTGTGGTGCCTCCTTGATTGTCTGCAGGACAGTGAAGGAATTATTGTGTTAGTTAAAAGCCTTTTGATTGTCTGCAAGACAGAAAGGAAACATCCTCAAAAACAGAGGAAACGTCTTATTATGAAATGTGTTAGCATGGTAATGAACGCTGACTAATATGAGCTGGTTAAAGGGATAGTTTGACATTTTGGGAAACATTTATGCGCCTTCTTGTGGAGAGTAAGATGAGAAGATCAATAGCATGGAGCAAAAGTCGGGAGGTGATTAGCCTAGCTTAGCATAAAGACTGGAAGCAGGGGGAAGCAGCTAGCCAGGCTCTCTCCAAAATTCACAAATAATTATAGCTTTTGAACAGAACCAGGCTTTTTTTTTGCTCTACTTCTAGTCTTTATGCTAAGCTAGGCTAATTGTCTCTGGCTTCAGCTTCAGAGAGCGCACACACAAGGCTGGTGTTGATCTTCTCATGAGACTCTAGGCAAGTAAGGAAAAATGTGTTTTTCCCAGAATAGGGTGACTAGATTGACCCGGTTTCAAATTGTGTTTCCCGAGTCCTTACAAATATCTGTAAAACTGGTCCTGGTTTTCAACATTCTCTACCAAATTGTCCTGGTTTTCACCACCATTAACACAATAATTAGAATGTCATACGTTCAAATGGCCACATCAGGCTGACTCCAAAAGTGAGTCAATTCCCATAGACCCCCACATTAAAATGCCCAGCTTAACAGCAGTCATAAACATGTTTACAACCTGATACAAAAACTAAGCTAAGCGCTGAAATAACTGGCCCCATTCCTGATGAAAATGCATATTATGTGTGCATAAGCGCATACGTGAATTTGCAGAAAGGGTTAACAATTTTTAGATTAAATGAATCACTGAAGCAATGATGTATCATGGAAACACGGACTGTGGTAGAAACAGTGGTGCTTTTCCAGGGAACCCCTTTAAACCAAAGTCGCTGTTCTTGCTTGTCTGACTGAGCAGTGCTACAAAAACCTGATTCTCCTGGATGAGATTGGAAACAGCCTGAATTAAACCTTACACAAACGCAGCAGGTTCCAATGTGGAAACAGCAAATTGTTCAGTTTCTGCCACCTCCAGACAAATCAGCTCTTGTTCAGTTAGTAACAGGATGAGCGACGGTCAGTCTGAGAGTACGATAATCTACTGTACCACTGCTGCAGCCTTGGCCGGGGCACTGGCTCCACTTGCTGAAGCGCCCTTGCCTTTGGACGCCTTGACACCTAGCAGTACCTCAAATTCACATACAGTACGTTTCACACTACGTCATAATCCGACACACTGTGGAAGATGCACTCACTGAAAGTCTACATGAATCACCAGCCCTGAAAGTTATGGTCTCATCTTGCAGTCTCCAGTTTGCGCTCTAGTTACCTTTGGACGGAAGAATTTGCTCAGAGTAGCTTTGGCTGATTTTCCCTTTGAGGACTCGGGCGCCTTCGCAGCAGCTTTTGGTTCTTCTTTTGGTGTGGGCTTTGCAGGTTTGGCAGCTGGCTCTCCTTTGATTTCCATTTTCGGCGGCTCTGGAGGAGGCGGTGGTGGGATAGACATTCCTTTGGGTGCTGCAGGCGGCTCACATACTTGTGCAACCTATTCAAAAGAGCTTGTGTTAAAATAATGTTTTTCAATGGAAAACCACAGGAAACTGTCCACGCAATGGACACAATGACAATTATAGGTGAGGTTTGATAAGACAAAGGAACATAAACTATTCAAATTGAATTAGTTTGTAAAATTTAACTTCAGTTTCAAAAGTTAACTGAACACAACTGAGCCCAGTCAATATAGATTTTCTAAAGAAGTGCAAGACCTGTTGTACAAATTATAACACTTTACGGGCAATGTGCTCACAGTAGTGGTTGCTGCTGGTTGGCTCTCCTTCTGGGACTATTTGGCAACAGAAAAAGGAAGCAGTTAGAGAGATGAAATTAAACTGAGCAAACAAATAACTGCAAAAAGCTTGAGTACAAATACTAGAACATTTTGGTTCTTTAGAAATAAAATGTACTTTAACCTCAATTCAAGTAGAAACAGACATGAGCAGAATGGACGCCAGTTAGCAACCTGCAAAAACTGCATTTCCCAAACTGGTGCAGTAGTGGCGGAAGTATTCCTTTACTTAAGTACAGTAAAAGTACTCCTACCATGCTGTTATAAGTCTTGCTTTGAAAACGTTACTGTAGTAAAAGTATGCAAATATATTCAGAAGCAAAAGTACTTATTACTCATGCAATAATATCCAAGCAGCATTTCACTGATTTAGTTGGTTTAGATGGAGCTAATTATTTTTCTTATGAGTCAATCTCCGGATTATTCTTAAGAAATAGATTTGATTGATTCTTTGTTTGTAAAATCTCGGAAATTAGTGACACTTTCACAGTGTTTGTCCAACTAATAGTCCAAAACTCTAAATCATTAAAAAAGAAATTCCAATTATTAAAATAATTACAAGGAAAAGCAGCAAAGCAAAAAAAAAAGTACAATATTTCCCTCTGAAATATACCTGAGTAGAAATAGAAAGTAGCATGAAAGGAAAAGACTCAAGTAAAGTACAAATACCTCAAATTTGAACTTTAGTACAGTAGTGAGTTACATTCCACCACTGACCCATGAGTTTAATATTTAATAATCAACCACCAACATCGCTGAGTTCTCTGATGCAGCTTTGTTAACCAAAATGAGCACGATATGAAAACAGATACTGAAAGAAACTCAAACAAGAGCAAGAAAACCAGTTGAAATAAACCCACAGTCACACTGTCACAGTCACATGCTGCATGAACATCTGTTCACCTGATCTTTAGTGGCATCAGGAGTAGCTGTGTCCTTTTTGGCTGTTTTAGTGGGAGTCACCTGTGCAACAAGGGAAGGAAAATTAACGACCTGCAAGAACTTTTATTCACCAAGAGGAAAAGCAACCGACCGTCCCTCAAATGTCAAATGCATGCAGTTATTTCACATAGCCGGCAATGACGGGGCAGTGTGAAACGACCAGGAGCTGATGTAACAGGAACAGAAAATTAATTATTTAGATAAAACAGGCGCCTTTCATGAATGCAGACATAGGCCTTTATGGTAAGCTAACCGAGGCACAGAGTGCACACTGAGGTCCCTGACAGAGCACATACAGTACATGCGCTGTCATTGTGACAGCCATTGTGCTCCGGCGATGGCGTAGGCCTGCCCTCGCTCTATCTTCACAAATCTCAACTTCCAACTGCACAGGCCTCCCTTGTGAGCTCACACTATGGGTTGAACAATAGGCCACCACATTCCCGCATGTTCAAAGACTTGATTAGCATGGAGCTAGGGCAATGGTAACTCTTTAAAACGGCATGAATCCAAAAGACAGCATGATGAAGAGGAAATACAATAGCTGCTTGTTGTAGGTTTTCCAGCAGGCTCTGCCATAATGGCACATTTGGTTATGGATACTGTCACTGCCAAAAAACTCCCTTTTTACATAGAATGCGAAGAATCACACTAATCAAATTTAATCACGATATCTTGAATTTGTTATCACTGATTTCTGCTTTTTCTAGCAAATTACTTGGCTTCAGCGAGGCTTTGAGTAAAAACTGAGAACACATTAACTAGTTTTGCCACTATTAATTACAGCAATTCCTCAATTAATCTTACCCAAGCAGCCTAATTTCACAGAAAAAAAGCCATTAGAAAGATCAAGTGCATCTAAACCACATTTAGCTTCTCAAGCTGCGTCACTTACTAGTGTTTTGAAGAAGTTCATAACTGGATTCTCTTCTGGGTGACTGTCCTCTTGGGTTTCCACAGGTTGACTGTTTCCGTTGTCAGCTTCCGGAGCTTTCTCTCCCTCTGGACTCGGGTCTACAGTCACACTCTCTGGCTCCCTTAATGATTCTGACTCTTGCTTTAGGTTAGCGGTCTCCTATACAGCATGACAAAGAATTAGCCTTTGAGAATTATGTTAGAGCAGCAGAGCTGATATGCAAGCAGCGAGTGTCTTAATCGCAGCATTGAGATGGGAGCACAATTCCAACCATGCCTCTGCCTACTCGGGGCATTGTCAACAATCACCCTTTTATTAATGTGTGTGTCCCACCCCTCACTCATTGATATTCAACAATGTGTGAGAGTTATGCCCTGAGAAATGTCAGGAAACTCAAATACCTTGCTGTGTCTTGATGGTGATTATCTTTAAACTGACCAACCTTGATTTAAAGATCATTTTAGTGAATCTGCTCACTTTGATTTTCCTTCAGTGTGGCCTGATTAAAATTTCATAATCTACTGTTATCATTCTTTTCTAAAATAATGTACAACCCTGCTGTGCAAAACATAAATAAAACAGAATGTGATGATTTTTTTTTGACACATACTCAATTGAAAACAGTACAAAGACAAAATATTTAACGTTTCACCTCTTCAGCTTCATTGATTTTTGTAAATATCCGCTTATTCTGAATTTGATGCAGCAACATGTTTCAAACATGTTTATTGGAGTGAGGGTTGTATTATTTGTCACTAAACACTGACCAAAACAAATAAAATGAGCAAAATCATGAATGACATTTTTCAAGCCCTTAAATTCACCATTTTAATTTTATTGGAAAGTGTTTCAAACAAACAGAGGCACTTTGCATTATTATAAAACATGAATCATATTACAATCCAGTTGCAATTCCTACCAGATACCATTAAACACATGGTATGCTAAAGGGGTAGACTAATATTTGCCTAAACAAAAACAATGTTCATACAATTCTTTCAGCATTTCACTGCTGTTCTTCCTTTGGAGCCACATGAATGGTGACAGTAATACTGTACCCCTCTGAACAAATCTTTATACCCTCAAACCTAAACGCTGATTCTTCAACCGTTGATGTACACGCTGACTGCAGCCTGACAAGCAAAGCTTCCATGTCTGTACTTGTGATAGAGGTATCTGCAATCATTTCTGTGTTTTCTTCCACAGGCTCTACAGAACTGGCATCCCCAGTGGCTTGTCCTCTAGTAGATGACTCTTGAACAATGGCATCTTCCTCAACACTTTCTGGCACTGCTTCAAGTTCATTTGATAAAGCCTCTATAGCCTCTTCATTCATGTCCTTGGCAGCTCTCTCGCTTGGCTCCTCTGGAATGGTAAGGTTTATTTCCCGTTCTCCAGAAAGGGGCACAAAGGTGGTTGCAGAGAAGACCTCCTCTTCTAGGGCGATGTCATTATTCATTGTGGCCTCATGAGGAATGATGGAACTGAGGTCAAATTCTTGAGAGAGGGCATCAATTGCTGCTTCTGGTATCACCTCAGCATCGTCTTTGGTAATTACAGAACTTGGTTCTGCTTCCTCAACTATTTCTGGTCCCACATCAGCTGTCACATCTTCAGTAACCTCAGGACTCTCATCTGTAGCAATAACTTCAGGAATAGACGCAGACTTGACTTCATCATCAGGAGAATTTAAAGTATCTTCAGGAAGTTCCTCAATGGTGGAAGGAGTCTCCTGGACCCCTTCATGGGCAGATTCCACCTTAAGAGGGACGCAAAGCTCTTCTGCAGACATGCCTTGGTTTGCAAGTATAGGATTTGGCTCCTCACAAACAACCTCCGAGATTGCTGCCATCACTGAAATCACTGGCCCTTCCTCTTGGGAAAGAATGCCATTTGTTTCCTCGGCCTCAGGAGTGACAGCATTAGACTTAGGTTCAGCGGTTTCAATCAGCTCTATACCAGGAAAGACTTCTTCTACACTTGGCTCCGGTATGTCTGCAGCAGCAACGTCAGTGCTTTCACAAACAGCAGCAACATCCACCTCAACACAATCTTCCACCACTTTTAGAAGGCTGGAAGAGATCTCCAATGGCACGGTTTCCTCAGGAGTGACAGCATTAGACTCATGTTCAGCGGTTTCAATCAGCTCTTCATCAGCTGACATGTCTGTGGCTCCTTCACCATTGTCTTCAGTAATGACTTCTTCTACACTTGGCTCAGATGTGTTTGTAGCAGCAAAGACAGTGGGTTCAGAAACAGCAGCGAGAACCGCCTCAACACAATCTGCCACCACTTTTGGAAGGCTGGAAGAGATCTCCAATGGCACGGTTTCCTCAACGTTGTTTTCCTCTGGAACTGTTTCCAGTACCACATCAGCAATCACATCTTCAGTAACCTGAGCACTCGCATCTGAAGTAATAACTTCATGAGTAGAGTCAAGACTGCCTTCATCTTCAGGAGAATTGAAAGCATCTTCTGGGAGTTCCTCAATGGTGGAAAGCTCATTGAAAGGAGCCTGCAGAGAGATAAATTCTACACTTTTTCCTGGTGCATCCATTACAGCAACAGCATCAGCAGCGGTGTCCTCTTCCAGGGCAGGTTCCACCTTAACTAGAATATCTGTCACAAGAGGGACAGAAAGCTCTTCTGCAGACATGCCTTGGGTTGCAACTATATAATTTGGCTCCTCACAAACAACCTCTAAGATTGTTTCCATCACTGAAATCACTGGCTCTTTGTCTGGGGAAGGGGCGCCATTTATTTTCTCGGCCTCAGGAGTGACAGCATTAGACTTAGGTTCAGCGGTTTCAATCAGCTCTACACCAGGAAAGACTTCTTCTACACTTGGCTTCGGAATGTCTGCAGCAACAACGTCAGTGCTTTCACAAACAGCAGCAACGTCCACCTCAACACAATCTTCCACCACTTTTAGAAGGCTGGAGGAGACCTCCAATGGCACGGTTTCCTCAACATTGTTTTCCTCTTCAGCTGCTTGACCTTCAAAAATGTCTTTGTTTGTGTTTGATTCTGATTCTGCAGCAACTTCTGGCTCAGTTTCCTTCACACTCTCATCCTCAGGGTCGTCGTTTTTGATGGGGTTGATGTCAAAAGTGTCAGAAACTTCCACCTGCTCTGCTCTGAACACTGTATTCTCATACTCATTGTTCTCAGTGATGGTCACTTCTTTAATGATCATCCCAGGTGTCTGATCCTGATCCTCCTCAGCAATGACAACAGCAGATTCATTCAGTGAGTCTTCTTCAGTTGCTGCTGTCTCCATCCTGATTGCCTCTTCCACTGGGCTCTCAGTATCAGTGGTTGTGCCATCGTCATCACTATCAAAACCAGTTTGCGTTGAAATATCTGCTTCAGTTTTTCTGTCTGTTTGCGTTGATCTCTCAGCTTTTTGATGTAGATTGTCCGGGTCCTCTCCGTGCTCAGCGACGTTCATGGCGGCAGCTTCGTCTCCGCTCGAGCCCGACTCCTTGATCATGAAAATCAACATTCATGTTTAAATTAAAACAGGTTTCCAGGACACCCATGAGAACAGTGTACTCAATCACACTGTGACTGACTCAGCATGAAAATAAACATTGTAAAGCCATCTAGTACACAGTTCTACAGTAAATGCTTAAGTTTTAACAGGCGGTGAGGCTGTGTTGCAAAGGTGCAGACAACTCTGTGGTAGTTACAGAGGTTGCAGCTTGTGATACTGCTGTATTGGAACGTATTAGGTGTTTGACAAAATAAAATAAACAAAAAATGCTAAAATACAAAGTTTTAAAAAGGTAACATTTTAAAACTGAAGTTGCTGAACTAACAACAACTGAACATTTTCAAGTTTAGTAGCATTCATTGCAGTGATTATTTCTTTCACATACATACATATATATACACACAGTACTGCACTATGTCCTGTATGTACTCTATATTCTTTTTTTCCAGACTTATCCTGTAAAAATAAACATGTAAAGTGCACTCACCGGCTGTGGATCAGTGGCAGGAGGACTTACATCTGTTTGATCTTCATCTGACGTCTCTTTTTCTTTAACATTGTTGACATCAGCTGGAGGTTCGACTTTCTTTTTAAACATTTTGTCAAAAAGATTAACTTTTTCTTCTTTGCTTTTCTTGACTTCTTCCTTCTGGATGGTGGTTTCCAGGATTTCAGATATAACCGGTGCATCGGTCTTTGATTCGATGACCACGTAGTCGGACTCGGTTAATTCTGTGAGCTTTAAAGAGTGGGTCCCACCATTTTGCTGGACGATGGTCTCACCATTAACTGCAAATGCATAAATAAAAAAAGCAGTGTTATATGTTATCAAAAGGTAAACCAGAGAGTCGGCCCATGCATGAGATTTCTGAATATAAGGTTTTCAATTATACTCATGACAATATTTATCTTCTTACCAGGCAGGTTTTATCTTACAGCATTTCACCTGTTTTGAGCTTCTTTTTTTTTTCCTTAATTATCTTCATAAGATATTCTAACTTCTTGCTCAGATTTTATTACCGGTTCGAAGTCAGTTGCTGCTTGTAACAAACATTTCCAGAATAGGAAAGCTGTTTGATCAACACTTCTTAAGTCTTAAGTCCAAAGAAGTTCACAGCTGTCACTTCTATTAGATATGAATGTTGACCTCTTTTCATGCAGTGTTAAACTGATGCATGACATCTGCTTGTGCAATTCTCCATGAAGTAAACATGGGCTATCCAGTGTGTGAAAATGATCTCCAGTGTCAACATTAGCACCAAGACAAACTCAACTAGGAGTCCTACAACATCATTGTCACTGCAGAGAAATGAACCATGACAGGTCAAATAGTTGCTTCTTGTGTCTGAGACTACGCCTACAGTTTACATTGGAAGACTCGAGACACAGTCCAGCTGGAAGACACTGTGTTTACAGAGCTTTATAAGAGTCCAAGGACTGATCCAAAACACACATGTAAAGATCAGCTGGTTTTGTCTGTCACACACTGATAAACTGTATTTTCCAATAAAGAAAGATCAAATAAAACTAAATAAAGAACATCTCTCATCCTCAGATTGTCCACATTTAAGTTAACATGATCATGTATTAGTTGCCTGTTATTTATCTTGAGAAGAACACATGAAACAAATCTCACTCACCTTCAATCTCCAGTCCATTCAATGTGATATTTGCAGAGAGGCCATTCGTCGATCCGCTTTTGTGCTTCTCAGGAATTTTCCCATTCTATTAAACAGAACAGTATTTATCTATGCTGGCTCCACAGTCCACAAGTGGGTTACATTTCAACAGAAACATGGGTTTTGACTGCAAACAGACCCCTGAACAATCCAGCATTTTGAGCTTGGGGGCTCCAAGCAGCAGCCAACACCAACTTTTCCATGTGCATCTTATCACTGATTCAGAGGCTGCAGAGTCATATATACTACAGGTGTGGCATTAAAGGTTTTTGTGTGGAATTTGTCTGATTTTTACCTGGGTTAGCTCGTTGTTCTTGGAATGCTCGTTTCCCATATTTCCCAGTTGGGACCTACAGACACAGGCTTAAAGCTCAGATTCAACTAAAAGAAATCAAACAGAAACAGAAAAAAAAATTTCTTACGTTAAATGACAAACAAGGATGCTCTGCAAATAATAGCTTAAACTTATTTTATAAATCTTAACTTCAGCGTCAATCAAATGTCTTACCTTGTCACACTTCTGCAGGCCAAGCGAGTGATATCCTCAATTAAAAACACAGAAAGTGTCACCGTGTCTGAGAGATGAGATGTGATGCTCCAGCCCAACAGTACAGGCTATTGTCAACACGCTATTTTATGTGTGCTTTAAAATGGGTGGGACTGTCTCTGAGTAATCAACTGGATAGGCCGTGAAAAGCCCTCCATGCCCAGCAGAGTGGTGGTGCTCTTTAATAAAGGCACATGATTAGCTCAGCGTAATCTCTCTGTGAAATCTGTGATCATACCCCGACGACATCAGAATGAGGTGACACTCAATCACACTGTGATAAGACTTCTGTTGACAGATGTAGCTGGGAAGCAACAGGATGCGTTGAGGATGTTGGCGTGGCAAAACCTCCACACTGTCAAAACAAAAACACATACGTCCGCACTTAAAACCATGTTAACCTGGAAAAACATAAAGCGTTACATTTATATAGCTGAGGCTTTTATCTGAAGTGACTAGATGTGTCAAAGCTTGTTATCATCATGATTTTTAAAGATTCAGATTCAGAGTTTTGCACCCAGGAAGTACCATTCAGCATGATGGGGGTACCAGCCAAGACATGAAGGAAAACAACAACAACTCTGAAACTAAAATGTGCCAAAGCTGTGTGTGTATGGAGCAGAGTGTTTGAAAACTGCAGAGCAGGACACCCATAAATGATCTCTCTTCAATATATCACACTAAGATAAAGTCACGCAAACACCATCTTCAACAACAACCTCTCAGACAAAATGCACACAGCATTTAAAGCTGTATGTGGACCTGGACTGGACACCAGCTCAGAGTGCTCCCACAGTTGCATCGCACTTGATTCTAGAGAGCAAATGAAAGAGAAGGAGGCTCAAAACAACATGAGTGCAAAGCTCAGGAGCCATGAGGGGCGTTATCATGTAATGGGACTTACTGATTGTCAGATTCAGAGTTTATTGACAATAACGAAACTGAAAAAGCAAATGAAACCAACCCCCCTTAAAATATGAACTTTTTTTGAGTAGCAAAAAGCAAGTATCTGCCTCATCATCACACCTAATCAAGACATACAAAGAGCTGTGTAATGAGATCATCTCTCTTCAAAGACTTTCACAGTCATGTTTAAATGTCTTTGAGTGCCTGAATACAGACAGGCCAATCTGAGAGACGTTCACAAATCAAACTGATTTTAGTTCATCAGCTTTTAGTATTCCCTGTTATTTGTCTTTTGTTTGGGGCTTTTGTGAGTAAATGTGCATTTGCCATGCTGACAAAAGCTCATTAACGCTTATTTTCTTTTGTTCTTTACATTCAATTCAAGCATCTTTATGCAAATCAACCAAAGCACGTATCTGAATGTGCTCCAACATGAACAGCTGCAAACTCAAATGGTGTCCAAAAACTTCAAATGTGCAGTATTTATTGAATTTATCATAACAAGGCTTGGAATCCATGAACACAATGTCCCAATTGTCGCCTATAGCCTGCACATTGAGGTGGGAGTTGGATTCCCCTGTTTGGATTGTGCACTTTTGACTTCATGCAGGGCCTGCAGCTGAGCGACCTCAAGCAAACTCTTTATGGTGTACCAACGCATGGCAGCCCACCACTTTTACTACAGCCCTTACAAACAGGCCGCTGACTTTAAGACTAGCTAGAAGAAACTGCATCAAGAGGTATTGAACTCAGGTCAAAACGATTTGATCTCTGAAGACACTGTCCAGCTGTAAATAGTGTGTAACAGTGCTTCTTTATCTTTGATGTGGTATAGTTTTACATGCATTTATGTTTTCTGCAGTAAGCCTGCATTGGATTAATAGTGCTTGAGCTTTGCAAATGAATTATGTAAATATTTGAACTTGGGTGCAGTACTGTTTGCTACAGAAATGTTTACAGAGCAGCACATCCGGATTTATATAATAACTTGCTTGACATATTGCAAGCAAGTCTGCACATTTCTTGATAAATTTAATGAATCTGTCTGAATTTTCATAGTGAAATGGATAAAACATGTTATCTTAATGTGGAAGTGAACGGTTGAGTTAAGAGCCACCTTTGATCCCACATTACATCACCTGGTTTGCTTTAAAAACAAGTGTGCGATCGAGGAACAGGCGGAATATGCTATTAAATAGACAGAAGTGAATAAAAATTGAGCATTTTGCGGTCATCTTTTACTGTCTTTCTCTAGCCTCTCCGCCCCGCTAGGTGGCGGTATAGGCATATTGCTGTGTTCAGTCCCGCTGTCTTGTACAGTCGAGGAAGCCAAGATGGCAGCCAGCATGAAGGGACCCGTGGTAAGTTTAAATTAAAAGAAAGTCTTTTTGGTTTTCGGGGCACTCTGTGGCTGTTTCATGTGGAGTTGCAAATGAAAACAGTTGAGACGTTTGCGGAAACAAAACCCCACAGTTACTGGTGTCTGTGGCATTTAAAGTCTTGGTCACGCCCTCGTGTAGCTCGTCAGTGATAGCAGCTAGCTAGCTAGCTAGCTAAATTAAATTAGCTTGCGGTAGGTAAATTTAAGCGTTAACCAGCGGACTGACTAAGCTATGTTAGCTTACATTTATTCTGCGATTCTGTAACAGAGTTCACCAGCCTAATGGCGATAATAATGACAATTATCTAAACGAGAGCTGTGATCGTTAACAGCGGTGACTGGACATGTTAAACAGTCGTCTATATCTTGCTAGCTAAGTTAGCTAATCTGACCATTCATATCTAGTGAGCCAACAAGGTTGGCGCTGTTCAGTTTATCTTAACTGGCGGACATTAAACATGGATCTAACTGATTTCCGCTTGTTTGCAGGCGGTAGAGGATGTGAATGTCACTTTGGAAGACCAACAGAAGATCAATAAATTCGCCAGGAACACGAATCGGATGACGGAGCTGAAAAATGAAATTGAAGAGAAGAAAGTAAGCGTGTTGTGAATACAGTCATATCAAACACTGGGGGGCTCACAGCGTGCTCAGCCGGGTTTAAGAAATGTTCTGAACAATCATGGGGTTTGGGAACGATTAACTTGCATTACTTTCATGGGAATTGGAATATTCTGTGTTTGTCAAACTGTTTTGAAGAGGCATTGACTTCATGGTCATTTTTGAGGCTGTGGGTTGTGGTCACACCTACATACTCCACACCTGCTGGTTTAACATGGTACAGTTCATCAGAGCTCAGGACGATCAGCACCCTCTGTTAAGTGCGAAGGGCTGTGCAGCTGCTGAATCACTCAGACTGATTTGTTTACAGCCCCAGCTGTAATTCTCCGTCGATGTCTCTGTGCAGAAATCGCTGCAGAACTTGCAGGATGCCAGCGATGACCTCATGATGATGGACGACGACTCGCAATTGATCCCTTATCAAATTGGCAACATCTTTGTCAGTCACACCCAGGACGAAACACAAGAGATGCTGGAGGCTGCAAAGGTAGGTTTCTTTAATTCCTTCTGGCTGCAAAGGTAGGTTTCCTAATTCCTTCTTGTTCTCTTCAGACTATCAACCGTCAGTGAAAGACCCCCATTAAGCCAAAGTCATTAAGTTAAAGGACAGTGGAGAATTTCATGTACAATGATAGATAGAGAAAAATGACCCTAGAAAAATAACTGCTAACAAATGACAGTAAATAATAGGGTTGGAGATATGTTTGACTGTCCTCTGAGCTTCCTGACTACAAAAATGGGATTTACTGACTCAGATGAGTCAGACCGGATTCTGAAAATAATGGTTTCACTTGCTTCATGCACCATATAAAGTCAATGTGTCCTACTTGGGCTTTGATGGAGAGAGCCGTCACGGTGGTCTAAAATAAGTTGGAAATAAAATGGTTAAGATGCGCGAAAAACTCTGCCTGTCCAAACTCTCACTGAGCGAGTGGTTGGACAAATGTGGACGTGGTGTGGTTGACTAGTGTTGGTGGCAGGACACAAACCGCTCAGTGCCCACTCATGTAGACCCGCCGCTGTAAATCACAAAGGCAGCGGGTTGTTGTTGCATTTCCTCCTGCAGGAAAACATGCGACACAATCGGCTAATTGTAATATATTTTACAAATTGTGATTTTATTGGTGAGTAAATTCATCACAAATGAGAGAATACTTTTACACACATCCAGTGTTTTCATCTTAATGGATTGAATTACATATTTGTGCAGCTCTGTAGCATGTCCACAGGTCAGTACACGTTCTTCTATTTCACAAATGCATCTTATTTTAGCATTTCTTTCATTGCCACAGGTAAAAAAAAATGTTCCTCATCCTGGTGCTCAGTCTAAAAAATCTGTGTAATTTATGCCAAGGATGCAGAACACTGTTGAATTTTCTATTTTATCATGTTAAGAAAAGTTTAGAGCCCAAATTGGCTCTGTGTCAGACACAGATGTAAATTTTTAAGAGGGTGTTCAGCAGCTGGATTGGCTGTCAGCCAACCTGGTCTCTGGTAACGAAATCAGCCCACCAGCACTCGTAAAACTCATTAATTAACCTGTTACATCTTATTTATTTGTTTAATTATCCGACTAAATGTAACAAGGTGCTGTTTGTCAGAGGCTTATTTCTCATCCAGATGTAATGACTTCATGGATTCTCCACAGCAGCAAGGCTGCTGACGTGAGAGTGATGTCGAAGCATATTTTACAGTTGTCGAAGTATTCCTTTAAGAAGATGTGCATCGATAGTTGGTTCAGAGGAGGAGAGCAGCGAGAAACGCTGCAGGCACCAGGCCGGCTCAGGCCTCTGTGTCTGAAGGCTTTGCTGAGCCACAGAGGGGCGCTTGATATCCTCCATGGTGCACCTTTGGGAGAGGAGCTGGGCTTCATAGCAGCTGAACTGTGGAGAGGACAGGCAGCGGGATTAGAGCTCGTCCTCCCGGACGTCACTTCAGGATCTTCCTGTTTGTCCTTGCGTTTGCTGCCGTTTGATCACACAACAAAGTGCGCTGCGCAGGCCTGATTGATGGATGTGGAGCAGCCTGCTGCACGCGCTGAATGACAAATATGAGGAGAGCTGCTCACCTCTCCTCTCATCTGCTCGCTAGGATTTAGTGCACATCCATGTACGAGCTAATTTGACGGCCTTTCTGGCCTCCGGCCATCAGAAAGTGCTGTTTCTGAGCCAACTAGCAGGAGCAATTGATCAAACCGCTTTAAGGAAATGACGCTGCTGCTAACCTCGTGGGGAGATTGTAGAGTTGTCATGTGATTGGAGTTTCCATTTTCTGTAATCAGGAAGTGCTGGAGCAGGAGGTCAGAGGCCTCGAGGAACGAGTGTCGGCAATACAGCAGGTGCTGAGCGATCTGAAGGTCCAGCTCTACGCCAAGTTCGGTAACAACATTAACCTGGAGGCGGACGAAAGATGAGCGCTGCAGTGGACACTGACAGCTGCCCATCGTGGACTTTTTCACGCCGTTCTCGTGTCGGATCCACAGAGCGTTTGCCAAACAAAACATAGAGTCTTCTTGGTTCTGTTCACACCCGATTCATCAGTCTTCAGTTCAGTTTTGGCAAACCAATTCACAAGGACAGCAAAGGTTTGGAGGTTCAATAAATGCACATCGTTCCTAATGTATGTTAATTGGTCCTTTATTTAATGCTTCTTTTTTTTACTCTGTTCATCACACTGAAGTGAAAATGAGGAGCGAAACACGTATGTGTAGTATTTTAGTGCTTGTTGCATTTGTGAGCTGCGTGTGCTTGTTTGTCTTCAAGGTTGGATGAAGTGAACTAAACGTCTCTTTGACTCACTCACATGCTCTGCTGTCTCTTATGAATGACTGAAATGTGAAAGTCTTGACCTTAACTCAGAGTTTTGTGGCGTTTTCCACATTAAAGCTGATTGAATTAGTACCTCCTGTTCCTGATCCACATGGTTTCTGTTCTCACAAACGACTGGAAACGAAAAGCAGAGCGACAAACAGCTGAGAAAGATTTTCAGAGGCTCGACGGAGCTCATCGTAACCTGTGACCACGATGTTTGTTTAGACGTTGAAGCCATCATCAAGAAAGGTGAAAGAAATAGAAAAACTATGACAGACTGAGACAAACAAAGTGATCAGGCGCTCAGAAAAGAGACACTTTGAAGACAGATTTCAGTTAATGTATGAAGACAAAGGCTTCAAAGCCTTTACTTAAGCAAAAGTACCATGATACCATGATATAGAAATACTGCATTACAATTAAGAAAGTCTTGTGAAAGTGTTGTCAGCAAAATGTACTTAAAGTAGCAAAAGTACTTGTGGAGCTACTAATATTACGAAGCATAAAAAAAATCTGATTATTTATTTAACAGCCTGCACAAAGTGCAGCTACAGAACACATTTGTAGTACTGTTAACAGTAATACACATTATCAGTAACGTGTTTTTCTACGGCTTCTTTATGTCGTTACTTTCTGTAGATCTGTTGTTTCCAGCTTTGGTGCTGTCGATACGTCCTACTGCATGATTTACACAGATCACATTGTTTTAAACAGGAGCTCGAGGAGGCATCAAAGTGCTTTTTACGTTGAATTTTAGCACAGAGGTTCCCAACCTCGGGGTCACAAGAGAAATCTGAGGGGTCACGAGATGATTAATGAGGCAGGAATCTGCTGCACAAATCTGAGTTTTTAATGTTCAGTCATTTAAATGAAGCTGTGTGAGAAGTTTTCCCAACTCCACACTGCTCGAGCCAAAATACTGGAAACTACTGGTTTAGTCTTTCATGAGGCATCATATTTGATAAGACCATCAAGGTTTTTTTTTCTGGTTAGATAATGAAGCTAGTAAGAAAAGATACCAGATAAGAAGCTTGAAAGTTTCATATTAGTCAGTCAGTAAGTAAATTATCAGATTAATTTAGTGATTTTAAATATTTCCTTCTGAAATGTACAGGGGTGGAAGTATTTGGATGGTACAAATACCTCAAAATTAGCAGCACTAGAATAAATGTTCTTTCCACCACTGGATTTTCCTTTGAGAAATCATTCTGACATTCACTGCCGTCAGCATATTTTTGATTTAACTGGTTCTAACACATTTAGCACCTGAACGTGTTTTCCCACTAAACCAATCAACAGTTGACTTTGTGAAGGTTTTCTCACACACTTCTGACTGCGACTGATTATCAGCGAGTTAACAAAACACTCGCAGCGCTCAGAGATGAACTGATGATCAGAGGAGTCTGCGCATCAAAGGCGTCTTTACAGGTGAGCTCGAGAAGCCAACGACTTCCTGTGAACACCTTAAGAGGAAACGATCGGGGGCGGGGTCCTTCACAAAGTGCTAATGAGGGCTGGTGATTTATTTAAAACACACAGAAACACGCTAATAAAGAAAAAGTCTGTTCCAAAACAAATAAAACTTTAAAAGCAAAAGCAAAGACACAAGGAAAGAGAAGGTATCAAAAGACAGAATTCAAGCAGTTTTTTCCCTTAAAATCACGTTTGTGATGGAGGAAGACTGTGGCAATCTGTCAAATATTGAATGTGTAGAAAAACCTTACCGGTGCCAGATAAATAAAAATATGTATATTTTATCATCGTAATTACTATTGCAGCAAATCAATCCCTGGATCAAAATAAGTGCCCTTAAGGCACAGGATGAAAACAACGGATTCAGGTGAAATATTCCCGGTAATCCTCCACACATGGCGCACGGTTGGTGGCTCCACACAAACACCAACAATGCACAAACCTCATTAAATTGCGCCCTCAAGTGTGGCCTGCATGAGCTAATAAACTATCTGGAAAAGAGAAATGGAGAGCTGGAAGTTATAGCAGACACCTCTGGAGGATCAAGATCTCAATTAACAAGTTTCTCCTCCCGGTGGGTTTCCGGCAGAACATTCAGAGCCGCGATTAAGAGGAAGTCCACCCACGCCGCTCGTCGTTATGCACGGCTTGTTAAGCCCCGGCTCAGAGGAGCGCACGTGGAAATGACTGGACTTATTTCCCTCATGGCCTTGTTTACTCTCTGCCCCCCTCCCTCCCTCCCTCTCTCTCTCTTTATCTGTTCATTTCTATCTGTCCTCTCGCTCCCTCGCTTCCTCTCTAACGACACAGATGTGGATATTTATCAGCTGTGCTGTTGTGAACATTAAGAACTCTTTGACAGCTTTGAATTAGTGTGATTTCCACTGAAGCAGCCAGTATCACTAAATTGTCAAATATGCTTGAATGCAGTCTGCCAGAATGTGAGGATTTATCTATTTGTGTTTTCCGTCCATTAGCGGCTGTAGAAATTTGACTAATTGAGCTAAAATATGACAGGAGCACAATCTGAGATTGTCAGAAGATGAAGCAGAAGCAGGTGTGATGTTCTGGGATCTGAAGCTCAGACTGACTGCAGCAGGTGCACAAACAGACCAGAGGGTGTCTCTGTCTGCCCAGTAATGTCACACTGAGCTCAAACTAGTGTCAACACGAGCTCTTTGAGTTTACTGGATATGGCTGCACATTGTAAATATTGGAGAGATACATCAAACATGTCATGGCTCCTGAAGAAGAGTTATAATGAGATGTGGAGGAGCAGAAATCTTAATTGGAGGAAGCTGTTTAAATAAAGTGTCATACTTTAAGTCAGAGCTCACGATTTGGGCTGTAGGTTCAAAGTGAGATTGACCGCCGTCTGATCCCGTCTCCCTCCGCCGTCTCAATAAAGTTCAGCAGTCGGCGCAGGATGCGCCGGCGGCCGATGTCTTCCACAAAGAGTCTGTGCACACTTCATCATTTTCTGCTTCGGTGCTACAGTGAAAAATTGTGTTTGCTCACTGTCTCCGCATGTTAGCTTAAATGCCAGGAGAGTCAAGCCGGACGCTTTGAAAAATCCATCGCGGCTCCAGCCATCCTTCATCACTTCCAGCTGATCTGTCTCAGCCAGCTTGTACTCAATACACGTGGGGAGCAGCCTCACAGTGCAGGACGCCACCTAGAGGCCACACAGTCCACAGAGTGGCCTCTAATGTTTATATTTGCACAATAAAAAAAAACTTTTCAGAGGTCAACATCAGGTTTTTTCTCTACACTTTGGCCTTTAAGGAAGCTGCGATCATTTTCTTGTTATTTTCTGTCTTCACTGAACAGTGAATTGAAAACATAAATAACAACAGAATCAATCATCTGCAAACAAACTGGGTGAAAGTCTCCCTGAGTCCATGCAGTAATCTCCTTCATCCAATCATGTGTTCACAAAGTGGTGAGCCTCGCTCCATCCTCCACCCAATCATGATACCATCACCTGTTACCAGTGAGCCTGTTTACCTGTGGAATGATCCGAACAGGTGTTTTTGGAGCGTTCCACATCTTTCCCAGTCTTTAGTTGCTCTTGTCCAAACTTCAATCAACGAAGCTGATGAGGTCAAACATTAAATACACTGACTTTGGGCTGTTTTCAGTTGAGTTTATGTCAAAAAGGATTAGAAAGTTTTCACATTCTTCTTCAAGTTTTGAACTTTTGTGGAATTTGGGGTTGAGCTGAAACGATTTAGCAGCTAATTGACCCGCTGGAAACTAATCAGCAACTATTCTGATAGTCATTATCATTATCATTAGAAGTGGAATATGTTGGGCTTTGGACAGTTGGTTTTCTGACATTTTATAGACCAAACAATCTGCGTGATAGAACAGTTTACCAGCTGATTAATCGATGGTGATAATGATGGTTAATTGTCTAGTGTGAGACCACAGGACCACCGGGATGCACTCGTCAACAACTGTGGATTTCTGAGTGATGGGACGGGATCTGAAGACCTTCGGCCCTGACAGCTGCAGTGCAACAACATTAGAGAGAAGGTCAAGTGAGCTGTATCGTGGGCTTAAAGAAGAAGAAGCCTGAAAAGCTCAGAGCAAGACTGAGCGCAGTCGAAGACCGAGCGAGCACCAAGCAACGAAAACGCCGCTCGTGCCGCAGGTGGACCAAAAACCGCCGAGTTCTTTGTGAGACTCTCAAGACTAATGAAAGTGTTGATAATGAATTCCGTTCCCTCACTTCCTGTGGACAGGGGCTTTGGATTTATGAGTGGAGGCTGATCACCACGCCGGGATATCGTCTGTCATTCATTTCATTACTGTCTGTCAAGTTGATCAGCCAAGACAATAAAGGCGCAATTCCACTGCGGCAGCGTATGAATCATCTGAATGATGAAGACGAGTCTTTGTGTGGACCGATCCCTCAGCGAGCATCAGTGTGTGTGTGTGTGTGTGTGTGTAGGTGTGTGTGGCGTCAGTGCAGCAATCAGGACTTCTAAGTGCTTTGAAAACAAATCGCTGACCCATCCAGTGGTTTATTTAAAGATTTGTTTATCTTTCATTTATGAATTGCTGAATTGGAAATTAAAACTTTTGCTCGCGTATCGTCGAGTCTCCGTCTGGAATGCCTAAAATCGTGTGGGTCTCTCAGCTTATAAGTTTCCATCAGTTATCAGCTTTAATCAGTGGGCCCTAATATGCAGAGAATATTACTTCAGCAACGCATTTCCATATCCACCATGGAACAATAGGCCAAATAACTTACCATATGAAAGCTCATAGAATGCTTCCAAATATTTCAATGAATATCATTACCAAAGCCTAAATTTATGTCGGTTACATTGCAAAGACCTTGAGGGAACTGACACATCCAAGCTGTTGGGAGACGTTTGGATGAATTGCTCTTAAGAAGTGATGGACAGCTGAAATCTTTATGTAGGTTAGGTTTTTCTGTAACCTTTACATTTCACACTCTGCTGGGTTTTAACCATTTTAGCCAAACGAGTTGTGTGGTTTGAGGGAAGGTCGGTCCGTCAGCCCGCCGCTTTCGTCCAAGCTGTTGGACGAGTTGCCATGTGATCATGCTCCCAAGAGGATTGAACCCAATGACATTAATGAATCCCAGACGTTTCCTCTAACGCCACCATGAGGTTGACATTTTTAGCTTTGACCCAAACAAGCTTTGGATGGACTGCCCGGACATTTGGTGCAGACGTCCTTGAGTCCATGTGACTTTGGTGATCCCGACTTTTCCTCTAGCGCCACCATGATGGGGACATTTTTTTGTTCTTGAGTTAAACATCTCAACAGCTGTTTGATGAATAACCATGATGTTTAGTGCAGACATTAACGCTCCCCTCAGGATATCTGTCATTACTTTGGTCATTTTAACTTTTCATCTAGCGCCACAGAAGAAAAGATTTACCAGATTTGCCTACGAGCTAATTTCCATCTGCAGGCCGGGAACAAGAACACTTTAATTTATCCAATATTTAGATTTTTGACTACATACATTCGAAACTAAACGCATTCCCACCAGCCCTGCTTGTGTTTAGCTTTAGTTAACAAATCTTAGCATGCTAACATGCTAAACTAACACGCTAATGCTGCTAAAAATCAGCATTCTGATGTTAGAATACAGCTCAAACCACCTTTGTGCCTCAGTGCAGCCTCACAGACTCTTTGTCTTGTTACAAATAAGTCGTCATAGTCTTATTTCATTTGCCCCAGTAAGGGAGAGCTATTTGTAAGCATGCATACCTCAGGGCACTACAGCCTCGGTGGTCCAGTCCAACTACAGAGGCTGAGCTGATGACGGCTGGGCAGCTTGAGCAGACCAATCCAAAGTTCTGTGTGTTGCAACACATCATGCTCTAATGGCATTTACTGAAGAAGGATGAATGCTTCACATTCATCTCAGCAGGATTTTCCCCAAGTAGAGATTTAAACCATTGATCCCTCAGTCATATTCATGTCGCACCGACTCAGCTCATCCTGTCACCCAATTAGCTTCAATTTATGGTGCAACAACAGCAAATAATAGCAGAAAAAACGGGTGCATATAGTCTTCCTTGGTGGCGACATTTTCCTGTGATTTCTGCAATAGCTCTGCCATTAATGTTCTCCCCTGTTCTTTAAAACATAAACATAGCTTAATTAATGAGGGGGGGGGGGGGGGCATGGATAGAAGGAGGAAAACAAGGATGAATTATGACTCTTTTTCATGCAATTAGCTCTAATTGGTGAATTGCAGACCAAAATTGAAGCGCAAACAAAATCAGCGTCACAGCCCTGCATTCGTCTTCCTTCCTGAATCCCATTAGAAATCCTCATTCATGCGCTTTGTGAGTTGCACTATAGAACCTGACAGTGTGATATCTGTGGGTGTTGTTCATCTTGATTTTGTCTATTAACACCTCAGTCGGCGCTGCGCTGCGCTTTCACTTCACTTTTGGTTTCAACACATCGGTCGGCTCCAACTGGCAAATGTATCCTTGTCCTGTGCCAGTAAGCAAATGTCATTCTGCCAATAAATTGTCTGTTGAATACTTTGAATTAGGCCACTCGACCAGCTCAGAGGAGAATAGCATCAAAAAGGGTTGCAAGGGGAAAACATGATACTGCAGCACAATCAAGTCTAGCCTGATTATAAGTGGTATAATTAGATAAATCTCAATGGCTGAAAACAAAAAACACAAGAACAAGAACAAAAAAAACAACTCAGATTGTGCCATTTAACCACACACACACATGCACACACACACACTACATGTATCAGCGCTTCATGCATACTGAGTATCAATAATTTGGACCAATGAAAATGATTTAATAATTAATGATGTAAGATTGTTGGCTGGGGCTTTGGTCCTGAGACGAACAGGAAGTTGACTTTTATGTTATTATTAATGTCGATTGGCAAAGTGAGAATGAATGTCTTAAAGCCCTGAAAACTTAAGTCACCAAAAACTAAAATATTTGTGCAGGAAAAGTATAATGTATTACCAATTTAACATTTAAGTATTGCCTAATACCAGTGGTGGAAAATAACTAAATGTGTTCACTCAAATTCTGTACTTACTACAGTTCACTTGTAACTAAATGCTTGCAATTGAGTATTTCTCCCCTGTTGTATTTCAGCTTTTAGTTAAGTAAAAGATCTGAGAATTGCTTAATACTGATGGATGCATGGAGGTGCACAACATCACCTTTTCCCAACTGAACTCCACCCACTTGTGATCGGAGAGACGATAAAAAAAACCCAAAAACTACGACAGGAAATGGTGTGATCATGTCAGAGCAGTTTGTGACACTTTGAAAATGCGTTTAATAGAAATCATTAAACACGCCTACTGAAAAACATGCATAACCATAAATACAAGTGTTATCAAATTGTGGCTGAATGACTTAAAAGCAGGAACACAGACCAGAAATCTCGCCGTCAGCCGGGATTAAACGTTAAGTGTGACTTTATCGACTGTGAGTTAAAGATGTGGTTGTTTGCTGTCTGTCAGACTAATCCTATCGACAGGACTTGTACAGTATATCTGCGGCAGGATTGGCGGGGGGATTGGTCGGGCTCTCTTTCTTATCTTTGCTTCTCTTTCTTTGTTCCTCTTTGCTGCTTGCTTTCTAACCAAAAAAGAGAGAACATGTGTTCATACAGTGATTCATTCATTCTGTGAGTGCAGCTCGCTGCAGATGGGATGCACATCATGCTTCCTTGGTTGAAGGTCTATTACAGCGTTACAAACTGTCTGCTTCAGTGTTTTTAATTTTAAAACCTTACCTGCATTATGAAAGCTGAGCTCCTGTTGCATTGCACAGACTTTCTTGGCAATGCCACCCTCCGCAGAGATGTAAAAATGCATAACATAAGCTATAAGCGCCATATCTGTGATACCGCTGTGAGGCATCAGGTGGGCCAGCCTGTTTCTAAATGTGAAAACACAGACTCTAATATTAATCCTGGCTGGAATTGACAACACGAGAGGCCTTTCAGCTGCGGGTTGAGGCTGGAAAACTTAAGTAAAAGCTCTTTTGTAGGCTTAAAAATGAGCCAGTGCAAGATTTAAATATGATCCCGACTTCATTACATGAAATGCGAGCGGAGTAAGGGCTGATCTGCCTGCTGGAAAAGTAAAACTTCTAAAGAATTTTGGAAAGAGGTCAGAATTATGAATCCAGTACTGATGCTGTTGATTTCCCTGCGGGCACGATCGCAAGATTAATGAGGTATCTAAGGCTGTAACTGTCATGTAGCTTAAAGCCTCGTGACCATTACAGTTTTAAGGGATGTGGAGCTGATCACTTCACATTAAACATTTGTTTTTTACTGGGTCTCTAGTTCATGCTGTTCCAGCTGCCTCTCTGCTGCTCTGTTCTTTTATTTCAGTCAGGGATGAGACACATTAACCAGCATATAAATAACTGGTCCAGGCTGTTAAATGCTTGTAAGACAGGCTGTGTTTTTGCTGGAAATGATTCAACGCATGAATGCAGTTTTGCTTACAGTAATGACTACTGACTCTTTGCTAAGCACCGCCCTCCTGCGTGACTGATGATTACCAAGTTTTCCGTTCTAGCACGGCACATTTGCAAGTTAATGGTGGCCGATTTATCACTCTTAGGGCGTATTCACCTGCCTTGTTTGGTTTGAACCAAACCAATAAAATGGCTGGTGCGGACCTTTTAGGATGTGTGAATACAAACCATCGAAGTCTGGTGCGGGCCAAACAGCCGGACCGAGACCCAGCTGGAGAGGTGGTCTCGGTTCGCTTCCAAACGAACCCTGGTGCGGTTCGCTTGATATGTGAAAGCGACCGCGCTCGGTCCGACCCAATTCTAAAAATTTTAGCCTTTTTGGATGCTACAGGCTCCCGTTGCTGCAGGCATTATGTTTGTGCCAAACGCCTCTGATGCTCCAAAAGTTCTGCAAACGTTTGTAACTGTATGAAACAAATCAGTATAAGGACAACGAGTGCAACACGGTGAACATCTATAATCTCCATAGTTTGTTTTCACCGGCGGCCCCCCCCATTTTTTTTTTACCGCGTTACCCCGCCCCCGACCGTTTTGTCCAATGATTGAACGGTCTTTGCACACATGTGGGTTTGTTGACAAATTCTGGGGCTCTTGCTCTTGCGTGGATGCGTTAGAGCGGAGCTGGGCATCCCTGTCCGGCCCGCGTGAGGTCAATCGTAAATTAGAACATAAATGAAAAGTATTTATGCTGTGCACGAAACACAACTGTGCTGCTTTTATTTTGAAAAGCGAACCATTGTTTCGTTTTTTTTTTTGTTTTTTTTTNGCGCGGCTCGGAACGAAGACACGGCCGAACACTGTGGGTGGATGCGTTAGAGCGGAGCTGGGCATCCCTGTCCGGCCCGCGTGAGGTCAATCGTAAATTAGAACATAAATGAAAAGTATTTATGCTGTGCACGCAACACAACTGTGCTGCTTTTATTTTGAAAAGCGAGCCATTGTTTCGTTTTTTGTTTTGTTTTTTTAATTTACGTAAGGACGCGCAGGCTTGGTTGAACAGCTGCAAGTGTTGCTGGCCAGCTAGCCCTCAAAGTGTCAGCTCACGCCAAAAACAAAGAAAAGTTGATACCAAATGCCGCGCTGAACCTCCA
Organism: Chaetodon trifasciatus; assembly: GCA_037975065.1. Taxonomy (NCBI): domain Eukaryota; kingdom Metazoa; phylum Chordata; class Actinopteri; order Chaetodontiformes; family Chaetodontidae; genus Chaetodon; species Chaetodon trifasciatus. The sequence continues at coordinate 2,957,794 of JBBMOE010000025.1, forward strand.
TAATCTCTATAGTTTGTTTTCACCGCGTTACCCCGCCCCCGACCGTTTTGTCCAAAGATGAAACGGTCTTTGCACACATGTGGGTTTGGTGACAAATTCTGGGGCTCTTGCAAAAATTGCGATGTGAAAAATAACCAAACCAAAAAAGAAACATTGTATTTTGGTCCTAACCAAAGACAGCAAAGACTTTCCTGGTCTGAATTCACCCTTAGTTTCAGTAATTAGTACAAACAATGGGTCTTTGATTAGATACAGCGGTAAACAAAAGCAGGATTATCATAGCTTGTTGAGTTTGATAGCTGAAATGAGGACTGTGACCAGTAGATTTAATGAGATGTAGTTAGCGCCTCAGCTAATTAGCCAATGATAACTCTGTTGCTTAAAAGCTTTGCCTACAATTGATTCTTTAATGTTGATTTAAAGTGAGAACCCTGTAAAAGTGGGCTTAAACATACACGATTAATACCAAGCTAAAAGACTGATGCTGTTGCATGTCCAGGCAAACAGCCAGCGTCCTCTGATGAAGCCTGGAGGACACACGGATAAGGAGCAGCTTTGTTCTTGAGCCTGTTAGCCCAAGCATTATAGTTTTAAATAAAAATGCAATTGAAATGTTATTCACTGGAAAATAACCCTGTGTGGATACTTGTTATAGAAAAACATACTTAGATTTAGCATGCAGTGCTCTTCAGAGAGCCCCGTGGACGTCACTTCAGCATGTAGAGAAGCAGGGCTCGGTTACGGTTGATAAGCCTCCAATTGAAGCACTGCCGTCTGGATGAGGGGTTCAGTGAATGGGCAATTAGATGTGAAAATGATTGAAATTTTGTATCCCTTGAACTCTGTGTGAGTGGAAATGCTCAAAGCGAGCGGTGAGGTCCAATACATTGGTCATGAATGGCAGAGATGTGCTCAACAATGTCAAAAATCCTGCACTTAGCAACACAGTCACAGTGAATTTCAGTGGAGCTCAACTGATGTTCAGACCTTTCAGACAGACAGACCTGCAGCTGCTAGCAATGATGAGGATGTTGTTCCATATGGAAAGATTTCAGAAGTCATTTATCAACATAAATGGGCCCACAGGTATCAATGATAAGAGCTACATGTGTAATCCTGTGTGTAGATTAAGGTGGACAAGCATAACTGATGCACTCCGCTGAAAGCTGCACGTTACAGGAAACTGTGTGTGAGGAATCTAGCTTCTGCTTCATGGCTGTTTTGAACGTTTTAAATGACATTTAGGGAGTTTTATTATTTCATCTGATCAGGAAATCTGTGTTTCAGCCCTTTAAACCTTGCGAAGAACAGATCTATGTTCCTCGTGCTGTGCAGCATTCAAACAGCAGCACAGATGTTTTTACATCTCGTATATTCCGCTGCGCTGAGCTCCCTTTTGTAAAACTCTTCACACATATGTCTTCACCAGCATGAAGTTTACCTCGCATCCAAAACGCACTAATGCCACAAAACCCTTCAGACGTGTCAGAATCAGCTCTTGAAGAACTCCATTTAACACCATTTGTCTTCAGAACGCTAACAATATGCACCACTGTTGTTTTTGAAGTAGCTGTAGTTTTATTTTGTTTTTGTATAAACCAAAATTTCATCTTTAGGAAAAGACTGGCAGGTGCTCTGATGCAGCAGAATTTAGCAAAATGTGGCCTAATGTTTGTTAAATTCACGTACGTACGTAACTTTAAAAAGGTGAACTCTGACTTTCGGTCTCCTGGGTGAAGATCCTGTGTTTGACTCGTCCATCCACCCGGACCTCCCCCGTACGAAACGTTTGGTTACTCTTTGTGCTACGCTCCTTCTTTGCTCCCGTCACTATCGCCCCCTGCTGGCACTGCACCTTCATACACCTGTGTACCTTGAGGAGGCAATATGTGACACGGACATGTTATCCTTTGAGCAGATTGGTGGGTTTATTACACGCTTTGGTTTAATACTGGGCTGTGTGAAGAGTTTCTTTAAACTCAGCTCAGTACTGAGAAATGTGTGTTACCAACTACAAAACACTGCTAACAGACTGACCTCATTTGAGCGTTCGGGTTAGAGCGTTTGCTGCCGACAGACGGCAGTACAAAAGAATTAGAAATCATCTCGTCCTGGGAGCTCCAGCCTCCTTCAGCGTGACACATATCTTCATCTTTCAGTCGTGCATTTGTAAACCGCACTGTGTGATCTTTTCTGGATCTCTGTCTCCGTCTCTGCGGGGCTAATTGGACGCTGCATGAAACGAATTGTTGTGCCATCTAAATCAATTAATATTTGAGTAAGTATTTATTTTGTGTGTATTTATTCTCTTTTAATTGTTCTCTCGACATCGCTGGAAATGAGGGCACGGCCTCAGTGATTTCATGAGATTTTAAATAAGAGCTGAATGAATGAGTGGAATGAGGAGCTTTACATGCTCGGAGAAAAACGAAACAAATTTCAGTTTGCAACCTCGATCCCAAAAAAGGAGGGACGCTCGACATAAAAGCTTCAGCAGCACAAGGTTGAATACAGAGAAATGTGGAATACATGCCCTGTTCGCCTGCTTCAATCACTGTAACACGTCTCATCTAAGTCAGACTCACAGAAAATACACCAGTTTAATAAACTGTGAGCCATGAATGAGCTGATTTTACATCATTTGGCCTTTAACTTGTAAATCAGTACAACAATGCATGGAAATAATGAGGCGACACAAGTGATGGATGTTAAACATGAAAGAAAATGTGTCCATTTGCAGCACAAAGACAACAGATTTAATGTTTGACCTCATCAGCCTCATTGTTTTTCGTAAATATCTGCTTATTCTGAATCTGATGCAGCAACACATTTCAAACACGTTGGGACAGAAGCAGCTAAACACCTGTTTGGATCATTCCACAGGTGAACAGGTTCATTGGTAACAGGTGAGAGTATCATGATTGGGTATGAAAGGGGCATCCTGGAAAGGCTCAGCCGTTCACAGGCGAGGATGGAGAGAGGTTCACCACTTTGTGAACACATGATTGGATAAAGGAGATTAACACATGAGCTCAGGAACACTTCATTCCCCTCACCTGAGAGTCTCCGCCCATCTCCACACCTGCAGCTCATTCCCTCATCAGTCACTTACTTCATATACCTGCCCAGGTGCTTTGTTCCCTCTCAGATCTTTCTGTCATGCGTGGTGTGTTTGAGGCAGCACATGATTGGATAAAGGATATCAGTACACTCAGGAACACTTGTCAGTAAACACAGTCTGTTTGCAGATAATTGTATTCTGTTTTTATTACAGTTTACAAAGAGATCCAACTTTTTTAAATCAGGGTCATACAGTCAGGCAGTGGAGGAAACTGTAAGTCATGGATGTTCATTCACGCTGCATGTGGATGTCAAAACACATGCAGCTCTTTAGTCGTGTGCTATCACAGGACAGGTGTGCTAAAAGGCACGTTACCGTCTATCTGACGTGTGTGTATCCACAGAGTGTGTTTCACTGCTGAGCTGGGGAGTGGCTGTTCCCCTCATCTGCTTTCATTGAGCCTGTCTCTGTCTGGGTATTTCAAAGTGTGGTGTTTTCAAAGTCTTTGAAGAAGGAAAACCTCAGTTTTCTTTTTTTTTTTTTCACTGCAGTTTCTGGAGGAGCAGGTTTGAAGGCGCTGTGAGTGGCAGCCGCACGTTACCAGCAATGTAGAGGAAAAACCGCCCCGAGTTAAGGTTTGCATATGAACAAGGCTGTATTACCAACCCGGCCCCCAGGGGTCCCCACACTGGGCTCCCTTCAGCTTTGGTCATTTGATGAGAGGTTTAGAGTTTTAAGTGCTGGTCGGCATCATTTTGAACTTTGGAGAGAGCCGTTCCCCTGCTTCAAATATCTACGCTAAGCTAAGCTAAGCTAAGCTAATCAACTGCTGGCTCTTGCTTTATAGTTACTGCACAGATTTCAGAGTGGCATCGATCTTCTCATCTGACTCTGGGAAATAAAATGAATGAGAAAAAAGAAAAATTGTTCAATCTCTGTTTTATAGAGGGCTCAAAATCTATTATTTTTCTACACACTGTGCCCAGGTAGTGGATATTTACTCAGCTATTTCCATTTTCTGCTATTTTACACATATGCTTCACTTCACTCCGGGGAAATACTGTAATTTTCTTCCACTTCTTTCATCCTGCAGCTATTTTGCAGATCAATATTTGATCATCTTGAAAAAAATCTTTCCTTTCTATAGATTAGACAAACCAACAGTATATCACATCTGAGTCCAGCATTAAGCATTTCTTCTCAGTCACTGGTTATGCTGTTTTTCGAGGTACTACTGAATCAAATACTTTACTGAATATTCAGATGTAGTTTTGGTACTTGTTGTTTTGGTACTTCTTCTTATTGTCATTAGCAGTTTTTTGTTGGTGATTCATAGTTTGCTTCTGTTTTGGGTTTGTTGCTAATTTTTTTTCCTTTTAGATTTTTGAGTGCATAATTGTTTCATATTATGACGTAATGTTTATTTGTGTGGACTCCAGGAAGAGTAGTTAGTACCTTGTTAGGGGCTAAAGAGGTTGATTAAATAAATAAATAAATAAACAAATACAAGAGAAATGACTAAATGATAGGTATAATAACACTCTGAAAGGGTGCATTCTGCACAGAGTGTTATATTTTATTACATTTTATTGAGAATCCTTCTGCACCTGGAGGACTTTTACTTCTTATGAAGTATTTTTTCTGTTTTGTTCTTAAAGGATCTGAATCTTTTTTTCCACCACTGGCCAAATCTAACCAATGATTTCTGCACACTCACCAAATGCCACCATGACAGCTAACATCTGGAGAAGGCCAGTTTGCAAATGCTGCTGCAGAATCGTCTCTGAGAGCTGTTGTGTAGTTAACTGCAGCACCTGAGGACGAAAAACGCAGGTATTTCCAGATACCGCCTTAATTGAATTTCTCAGTATGACAGCAAACGACCGCTGTGATCTGAACCACCTGACGGCGGGATGCTGCACCTGTCTCGCTTATTATAACTCCACTCAGAGGTGGAGTACAGTGTTGGAATGGGGTGGAGCAGAAGTCACCTGGAGGATCTTTACTGTACAGCCCCGATGAGGGAAGATGTCTTATTTAGGTTTTCTTTACTTTTCAAACATCCCCCTGTCTCGCTCAGGCAGCGCTGATTAATAATACTCTCAAAAACACAGCAAACTGGTCGAGTAAATGGCTTTTTTTTTTTACTCCTCCTTTCAATCCCATCGCTTTATTTGCATTCTCAAACAGTGCTTTCACCTTGTCAAAAGACAAAAAAGTCGCGCTTTTAAGCACAGTGCATTAAGGGATCTGCATTTGTAATATGTTCTATCAGAGGAAATGATTTGATGCATGGAAACATTTTACACTCTAATCCTCTCTACATCTAATCCAATTTGAGGATACAGTTTGACGTAGTCCATTCAAAAAAAAAAAAAAAAAAATCCTCGCAGTCAAACAGGAGGCTGTTTACTTCTAAATGAACTCTGAGCAGCACCAGGTCACGACAAACAAGCAGCTGAGAGTGCCAATAACAGACTCCACTTTGCTGCCGGCACGGCGGCATAAAATTAAGACCCAGCCCACATTAAACAGGTCATTCCATCAGATTGTCGTGCATTAACATCAGAACTGGAGGAGAAATGAAAATGACAATATTTAACTTTATGGGCGGAAAGAACGCATGAATAAAACCGACATTAAAATGGTTGAATAGCCGAAACCTTCACAAACTGAAGTCTCATTCAGGAGCTGAGGGTCGAGCTGAAGTCAGAAAGGTCAGCTGGCTGCCTTTAGACACACAAACCAGTGCACCACAGTCAAAATGTGAAGCTGAGAGGTCTTTTAAAAATCCAAACATGTGATAATCACAGCTGCCATCTTTGTCCCACTCCTCATGTCTGCGATAAGCGTGCTGCAGCTCATCTACATACATAAATGTAGTGTTAATTCTTGCATGCAGAAGCAGATCTTTGTTAATTTCTCCGACGCTCTCCCCCCAAAAAAGAAAGAAAGGATTAAATGTTGAAAAGAATTCAAATTGTTCTGCTTTTACCTTCACCGGTTTTTCATTTTCAGGATTTTCAAGCAATTTCTGTAAGTTGAGTCTAAGTGTTACACCAAGGTCATATGCTAATAGTCTAGTATTAGTGCCCATTTCTGTCATTGTGCCACCACACAGCGACTGCCAATGAGTGAATGAAATATGGTGTCTCTCGACTCACTGTCATCTATTTTTTGCTGATTGCTGCACCCTTTGTTTTATCAGGGCTTCCTTAAGATGCTGCACTTCGAAATGTGCCTTGTCTGAGACAAATCAGTCTTTTAATATAAGCCCACAGCCATGCAGGGACTTATATTCATCAGAGCCATGTCCCCAAGTCAGTAATTAACCTTAAACAATCCCAGCTTCTCCTAATGAAAAACAAGCCGATGTTTATTCACAGCTTTATCTTGCTGCACAATCCCTCTATAATCCGCCAGCATCTCCTGGCAGATTGGTGGCTAGGTGGAGGTGGGCAGCTTTTTAAGTGTGATAGATGGAGTTTAGTTTCAGGCTGCTGCTGCTGCTGCTGCTGCAGCTTCCTTCTCTGACCCAGCCGTCCCCAGAGAGCCCGGGATGAGCCCGAGCCACAGTGTGGTTCTGCTGAAAAGCCTTTTGTTGTCGCTCAATCTGCATTCAGCAGAAGAGCAAAGAGACCACCTTTTTCTTTTTTAAATTGTTGGTTTTGTGGAGTTTATTTAGATTCGATTAACAATAAATTTGCACAGAAAGGGCAGAAATCCAATATAAGATAAGATAAGATAAGATATACCTTTATTAGTCCCACAGTGGAGAAATTTCAGGTATTACAGCAGCAAAGTGAATAGCAAAAATAGAGGACATCAGTAAAAAAGACATTAAATATCAAACAAGCAATATAAACAATATAAACAAGGAATATAAAAATATGAGCAACAGGCACGAATATTGCAATAAATCAGTGATTTATCTCTTAGATGCCTTCAGTGTGCATGTTTCTGTGCTGCTCTTGCAAAGTAAAACAACACAAATGGTCACCAAAGTGAAATAATTTCAATGCTAGGCTTGTTTTGTGCCGTAAATCCCCTTTCAGACCAGGTGGAATGATAATTAGAAAAGTTTTAGTGTGTGATTTAACAAACAGACTAATCAGAAGACGTGAACGTCCACAGAAATCTGCAGCATCACTTCATTTCAATAAACTCACTCCGGCCTCGCCGTGCAGTGGCGGGAACACGCCGATCTGGAGCGCAAACGTGACCAAATTACCACCTTTCTGGAAAAGCGATGCACGTTGAGAAGCTTCTGACACACTGCAGGTGTTTTTCAGACGGGTCACACTCCACCAATGAGCTTGTGTGTAACGTCTGCTAACGTCAGCGTTGGTAGCCTGCTGTCAGTTGTGCTCCCGGAGACCAGTCTGCTGTGCCCTTGTGGTTTTCCACCTTATTTTGACACATGAAAAAGGATCCAAGACGTCGACTTCGTGGAGATTTGAGGCTATTACAAACTTTGACTTTAGTTCTACTATAAAATCCTCAGTGTTGCATTTTCAATAAACATCTGGACAGCTTCCTTTTATTATTCAGCTGAATTTAAAACGCTGTAGCATCTTAAGGAGGTGTTGTGTCAGTATGAAATCTTGTTATTCCAGTATGAAAATTACCTGGGATTCTCACTTTGAGGTGAGACAATCACTTTTATCTGCTCACAGTGAGTGACGAGTCTGAGCAGCAGCACAGGCGGAGGCATGACTTGGGTTGTGATAAAGTAAGATTGTCATAAAATAAGACCTGAGAGACGGTAACCTTGCACTGCTCTTGGGTTTGTCGTGATTTCTTAACTCTCATAATCTAAAACTGTGTCACAAGATCACTAAAGCTTAATGTGCTCCCTGATTCTCGGTGCCGCTACTTTGCGATCTGTAATTGAAAGCAATGAGACACAAACAATAAGAATTTGCACTCAGGGAACAGAAGATGCTCTGCTCTAATTGTTTTAGCTTCATGCTAAGCTAACTTAGCCACCTGCTGGCTTCACACGTCAACACAACTGTAAAAGTTAAACTATAAATACGTCATCAGTGAACAATTTGCTGATATCAGCATTTTTCCACTTGCAAGATCCGTTCAATAGCAGCGTGTTCCTGACTAAAGGCAGCGCTGCCTTCCTTTCAAAACACCTTTGCTCTTGCAAATTAGTTGTGGTGGAAGTGATTCACATTCAGGAGTCTTTAGTGCTGGAAGTTGTGTTTGTTTAGTGTTTGCCGGAGATGCTGCGTGTCCTGCAGAGCGAGGAGGCGGCAGCACTTCAGCTCTCATGTACTGCTTAGGTGAAAATCACAGGTCCGACGCAATATCCATGCTTTACTTTGACAGGGCCGCTTTCAGACATTACCGTGACATAAAGACTGAAGTATTTCCCAACATATATTCAGCACACGAGCAAATGCATTACTATAATAATGAAAAATGGCCTGAGCTAAATGGAAGTCTCCGGGGAGTGTTTCGGCTCTGTGTACACACACTTCTGAGGCTCAGGGTTTCTGGAGAGGCAGTCAGTTGGAAATGAAGTTGTATGAGGTGTGTTCAGATGATGACTAGCCACTGGATTTGGGTGGAAAACTCAGTAATGTAATGGTTTAATCCCGTCCTGTCTGACAGGCATACCGCACATCCTCTTTCTCTTACGATTCTTGTGTGAATGCACGTCCGTGGATAGAAATGCAGTTCACTGGCGCTCTTGTTCCCTTTAGAAGTGAAGCATGTAGTTTGTCTACAGAGGGCTACTTTAACTTTTTTCACACAATACCTTTGCCACGTGTTCACAAAGTGGTGAACGACGACTGTATTACCTCATTATTTCCATACACTTATCATCTATTGTTGAGCTGACTCATAATAAAAGCTAAATCACATAAAATCAGCTCATTCGGTGTCTCATAGTTTATCAAACTGATTCATTTTCTGTGAGAATAAGTGATGACTTAGATGAGAGATGTGTTGCAGTGAGTTTAATCAGGCTATTTTTCTCTGTGTGCTGTATTTAACTTGTACTGCTGAAGCTTTTATTTTAATCTGTCGGCGTTCAGCTCAGGTTTGTGTCCTGTTATGGACTCGGCCTCGAAAGATTGTGACTTTAAAGTAACTCACTCTGAAATGAGACCACGTTAGATTAGCATCACATTTATATAACTGTGATGCTCCTCTGAACGTGGATTTTTTTATCATCCAGCTTGTAGACATAAGAAATATTCTATACACGCCAAATGCGACTGCGGCGGTGGTTTTAAAGTGGGTTTGACTTGCAGGGTGAATTCACATGGTGCTGCTGAAATGGTTTGAGGAGGTCCCAGGGTTGCTTGACCTTCGAGCGCTCACGGATTCATGAGGCTCGGCTATTGATTTAAACAGGTGTGAACACCCTTCACCTGCCGAGGAAATTTAATCATGTCAGAGGGTGCAAGGGTTATTGCACAAGACACTGACGCCATAGGACGCTCTCATGTCAAGGGACAAGACGTAATTAATTTTACTTTCACCTCATACTCTGGAGGAGAGGAGGTGCCGAGATCCACAGCAGCTTCCCCAGAGAACAGAAGCAAACCTGAAGCACCCAAAAGGAGGTTAATAAGAACATTTTATTCTTGGAAAATATCTACAAACGAGCGCCGAATTCACATTCTGCTCAGTGTTCAGACTTAATATGTTCAGGATCGGTGCTCATCCTCCTGGTGAAATCCAACGATAGACTTCTTTACTCTGTTGACTGAGCTAATTAAGTTTAGATAAATATGTTTCATAATCAAAGCAACGCTGTGATTGGTTTCAGTTGAAGTATAAAAGCTCCACAGATCACCGTCATCTCAGTCTAAATGTCAGATATCTTAAATCATCAATATTTTATACAATCAGTGGTAGTTTTAGTTCAAAGTCACTTAAGGTTTCCAAGTTTTTCAGTGTGTGTGCATGTGTGTGCGTGTGTGTGTGTGTGCGTGTGTGTGTGGGCTCATAGGTGAGCATGCTCAGACTAATTTCAATCCCTTTTGTGAATGGCTGCTTATCACAATCTGTAGCTTAAGTTCAGGCGGAGCAGCGGCGTTAAGTCCTTCAGAGTGAGCGAAAGACGAGGGGAGCGAGTCGGCATGGCCCAGAAACAGAACTGTAAGTCGATGCTCTGCTTGTGTTCACCTTTCCTTCCTTTTTTCCAGTGATTACGAACGTGAGCGCTGTAAAGACAGCTGGGGTGTAAATGAATGGCAGCGCTAACATGCCTGGATGACACATAACTCATTTTGGGTGAAACTAAACGCCTTTTGTTTGTTGCCTCGGGAGTCTCGCCTCGCTCTGATTTTCACCGTTTTGAGAGCTAATTGTATTTCATCTCAGAGTGACTCCTGAAGTCGTAAAGAGGAACAATGCCATAGTCATTTTAATTGTGGTTTTCACCTCAGGTTGTCATACCCAAATGCCAGCTTTTTTATTCATGTGGAATTGAGTGGAATTAGAAAAGAAAAGGGTGAAACTCTGCGAGAGCTGCATTGATTTTTTTCTTCTCAACAACAAGTTACGTGAGCGTATTGAGCCCATTGTGAAATCCAGCAGGAATTTCTTGTTGCAACAACAGGCAGATTAGTCTCACTGAGCTCTCATTCTTGCCCCCCTCCCTCTCTTTTTCCTCTCTAACATGCAGGTCAAGTCTCCATCAGGGAGTACAGACCCTCAGATGAACATGTGGTCGTTTCGCTCTTTCGCACCGGGTTACTTGAACATGTATACCCGGCTTTCTTCAAGGCCCTGAGCCATCCAGACCATGTTGGCGTCGCTCTGAGCATTTCCATGGCTGGCTATGTGCTGGGAGGCAGCTCCTACTTCCAAGCTTTACTCTTTGGCAGTGCATGGGCTGGCCTCATTTATTACTGCTGTCACGAGATCTACGAAGGCTACATGATGAGGAGGCTGAGCGCAGACATGGCTGACATCCAAGCCAGCTACCTGGAAAACCCAGATAACGGTTTCTGGGTGGCAGAGGCAGACGTCAACGGCCAGTCCAAGGTGGTGGGCATGGTGGCGGTGATGGGGAAAAGGGAAGGAGAGGAAGGTGAGAGGTTTGACGACTGCAACGGGGGACTGATGGGAGGAGGCTCTGAGATTGCCCAAGACGCCGGACACGGGAGTTACGGCGAGATGTCCCACTTGATTGTGGCGTTCTCGTGCCGCCGCAAAAACGTGGGCTCGCAGCTGACGAGGAAGGCCCTCGACTTCTGCAAAGAGCGAGGCTACACCCACCTCGTCCTGGACGTCAGCTCGCCGCAGACAGCAGCCGTCTCCCTTTGCCAGAAACTTGGTTTTGTTCAAACGGCGTCCCACAGTAACACACACGCCAATCGCTGGTTCTCCAAGCTGGCCAGAATAGATGTGATGCGAATGGAGAAGTTCATTTAATGGAGTGTTAGACCTCTGATACAACCTCAGCTGTACAGAATGCTTCAGTTAACTTATGCTTTTGGTCTCATTTAAGGCAAAAATCTTCCTCCTCATGTGATACTCGGCCATTCGTGTCTCCAGCTCGCTGTTACAGTAGTAGAAAAAAAACATTAAATTGCATGTTTTTTCCACAAAGCAGCATTAATGATCTCAGTTTCCTTGTATTTCTTCTTGCCTTGATGTATTATGTACACACCTGCACCCCTGACAGTCGATTGCCCACAACCATAGAAAACAATGAGACAGCTGGTCAACTTCTCTGGTCGGAGACATTAATTTATAGAATCTGCATACAGAAAAACAATAAACCTCATTATTTTATTAAATTGATTACTGCACGTTAAACAGAACAAACTCTGCTCACATTTAATTATCTACGGTTCTGCTGTCCACTAAGGAATATGAAAATATATGTGAGAAAGGAGAAATGTAGTCATCTGGAAGCAGGAGAACTTTCTTTTAAGCCTCTTTCCAGGGAGAAGTTGAATCCCCCTGCCTCAGAGGAATTAATGCCAGCTGACTTCTAAGACCTCACAACTCTTTGCTTAAAATACCAATGAAAAATGCAATAGTATCAGGACATTGGAAGGTTTAAAATTCTTTGGAGTTAAAAGAGCCGTGTGTGTGTGTGTGTGTGTGTGTGTGTGTGTGTGTGTGTGTGTGTGTGTGTGTGTGTGTGTGTGTGTGTGGCATAAAAAGAGGATAAAGAGTTCAGTATACCGCAGCGCATTCAGGTCATCGTACACAAGGCAAAGAGCGAGATTATCGACACTAAACAATAGAGAAAAAGCTTAAGTGTTTCCATATTTGTGGTGTTGCGTGTGAGGAGGGACAGGACTAAGCAGAGGTGAAAGGGCCATGGGAAAATGATAGCTGAAGCCACGTGAACAAGGAGCTTCCTGTCAATTACGCTGCCCGATGCCAGAGATAAACCTACTGTCAGCCACCAGCATTGTGCAGCATCAGCTAATCGAAGTTTCTTAATGTGCATTGCCTCAGAAATACCCCAAAGGCGATTGCAATTTCCAAAATATTATCAGCACCACACGGTATCTGCTTATCTGAAAGAGTGTGTGTCCACAGTAAGCCTATAGGGGACCTCAAACAATCAGTGTGTGCAGCGGCAGGTGTGGCCAAAATGAGTTTCAAGAGGGAGTACTGTATGGATAGAGCGGCTTGGCACCGAGACACGCACGCCATCAGAGGCCTTCGGGCATCAATCATACCTGCCGAGGCTGTCAGGAAAAAATTAGGCTGGTGGCCAGCAGGCAGGTGCTGGACTAGCCAGAGGAAGATGAGCCTTAATGCTGGCCAACCTGTTGTCATCCTCTCACAATTACCAGTACAATTGGCCTCGAGCTAATGACAGCTTGATTGTCATTCCTCTCATACACATGCTTCCCAGATGAATCAGTTGCCATTTTGGGGCGATGTTGGATGAAAAAGCTTTGCAAAAACTCTCAAAAAAGTCAGGTTTGCTTTCGCCACAGTGCCCATAAAGAGGTCGAAAAGGTGTCATGCTTTCATGTCTAAATTAATTACAAATACAAAATACATGCATAAGTGTTCACCCCCTCAGAGTCAGCATTCAGTCGATGCTCCTCTGCTCTGTCAGGCTGCACGGAGCTTTGTTCGAATCCAAATGGCTTCACTAGTGATGCTTCAGGTGTGTCTCATTAAAGAGGCTGAACGCTGCTGAACGCCTCTAAGTGCGTATTTTGTATTTCAGATTTGTAACTTGTTCAGATCTTTCATCGCTTTGACATTAAAAATTCCTCTCAAATCGACTCCGATCCAGAGCTGTAAAACAATAAAACATGAAAACTTTCAAGCAGAGCGAACAGTAGTGTGAAATTCCAGTTCTCATGGATGCGTGTCTGCGACAGCTGAGGGGTAATTGGATTTATTAGCATGATGACAGACTTAATGAGCGTCAGTAGCTTTGCAGTCCTGTTTAACAAAGAAATATTTCTGCTCTGGTTGTTTATGTCTTTCTTTCTGAGAGGGAAGGTAAACATAGGTCGCACTTTTCATCCGTCTCTCACTATTGGACCAGAGGTTTTCCCTATTTGAGATAACGTATGAGATCAGTGAAACAGGCAGAGCTCAAGAAATTCAATTGGAAAACATCTCTTTGTCCTCGACTTTTGGGGTGGGATGGTGTGTGTGTGTGTGTGTGTGTGTGTGTGTGTGTGTGGGCAGGGATTATCCTGAGCACTCCTGCCTTCATGCGTTCTCACCATGAGGTATTTCTTGTGTTTTATTAATCTGCCTCAGATCGAACTCATCCGCCTCATTGTGGGAAAAGTGTTAATATATTTTAAGGCAAACTTTGATGACACTTTCAAAGAAACAACAAAACAAGCAGTCAGCATTACAACAAGCACCTGTGTGGAAACAGCTTATTGAAGTGGTGGAGGTTATGGAGATTAATTGCATCAGGATACCAGTTGCCTATGTGCTGCTGTCGAGGGCCGGAGGTAGATTTGTTTGGATCATACATCATCATACGCTGTTCACCAGTGCCTTGCATAATCGCTTTCCATCCTCTCTGTTGCACCGCAGGAAGTAGAACTTTGTGGCCATGCTGCTGAACTTAAGTGAAAAGAAAAACAACAGCAGGGGAATTATTTTAAGTTAGATGTTAAATCACAGGTAACAAAGAGACGTCATGCACTTACACAAGCAGGTAGTTTGTCCTGCGCCGTCAATTCGCTGCCGACTTTATGCAGAATCTGCACTTATTTTACTGAATAATTGCTCAATTATTCGCTGCATGGGTCAAGAATGATAAATATGTTTTTCCATAAAGGCAGAATATTAGACCACAGTGAGGTAAAGGATGAGAAACAGGGGAGATGTGTTAACTGGATCCTTAACATTATAGCACTGCTACAGCTGCAACATGCATGGAAGCACAGTTAGTGTCTCGCTATCATTAAAGATTGCAAGTAAGATTATGAGGATGAATGTGGGATTAGATGTTGCTAATGAGTCTTAAATATATTTACACCGCAGCGAACCTCTGCGTCATCTACAAATGTTCCAGGCAATATTAGGCAGCGGCTCGTTTGCTGAGCTCTGGCTCCAGTGCAAGAGGACTGTGGGGACTTGGTCAAGGAAGTAATTGGACACAACAACATCCGAAAAATTGATCACAGCTGTTGTAATTAGGAGAAATATGGGGCAATCAGTTTTTTCGTGTTTCAGGCTCGACGCCGAGTTACCCGCAATAACTGCAATCCAATACACAAGGTAGTAAAATGTGATAATTGTAGTGTGATACTCTTCAGGTACACTGTGCTTAAAATGATTCTGCAGTATTTCTGGATAATGAACCAAGAGACGCCGACCTCCATCACACTAAGAGTTTTGCACATTATAGAAGAAGAATGATTGTGCAACTGAAATGCAGGTTTAAATAGAGTATAATTAAGGGACCGTGTGAAAATAATTGGAGTGGGAAGGTGGGATTAAGCTTATATTTCACATTTTAAACAAGCAAAACCCCCAGCGTTATTAATATTTTCTCTGGCCACTTCCCTTTGAAACTGCAAAACAATCCTCTAATATCTCAAAGCAAGAGCTCGTATTTATGGCAAAATAGTGAAAATACTGCAACTCACAGCTTACAATACAAAACCAATAACTACACTCCATTAAAGTTAGAGAAAGAAAGCAGATTACTGAAACATTAAGTGACCATCCAAGGGCTCGACATCTTTTTAAAGGAGCATTTACGGGTAAAACCAACCGCTAACACTAGCTACGCTGAAATCCCGTTAGCTAAAGTTAACACAAGCTACACATCGCGGAACCTCTCGCTTTTCATTTCAGCATCCACGCTAACAGGTTGGAGCAGCCGAACAGCAGCTGTGAAGAGCATAATTAACAAAATCCATTTAAATGCACATAATCGCAATTTGTACAAAACATAATAAATATAACAACACGGTGTTTCTTTTCTCTTGTCTTTATATGCATATTTGGTAATGAGGTAATCCAGAAGTCATGGAAAGTAATCAATAATTAATAATAATTCACTCTTAATATTGTAATACTTGGGTTACTCACTACATTTTTGAACAGGTAATTAATAATTTTATGAGAATACTTTTATACATTTTTACCTCTCAACCTTGACTGCACTTCTACCTGTTATGATGCATATAAAAAGGTGTGAGCTGCTCTTCTCCATTGTAAAATATTATGCGATCTGCTGTTCAACAATCAATGAAAATACATATTGATTCTGTCCCTAAACTGACATATTATCTCTACTGGTTGACTCTGATGAAGAGGACAGGATTGTTGTCCTCTACTGCCAAACACACCTTTATTACATGGCACACAAAAGAGACATTTTTTAACAGTCCTCCACCCCCTAATGATTTTCAGACACTCCCTAACTAACAAGATTTGACAAGCCTAAGTCCTTATCCAATATATTTAGGATATCATTAATTTCTAATGATATACAGCATAATTTCATCATATCTCCGAGTTTCCAGAGATATTGAAGTCAGTGGAGAAATAATCCCCAGAACAAATGTCCAGCAGACACCATCAAAGATCCAGCTTGGATTGATCTCTACATTAACTAAAATGAAGTTATTTGACGAGGAAGTCTGTCCTTTATCGTGCACGTTCAATGAGTGGTGGATTAAACTGTGCTGCAGTGAGGATATCTGGCACGTGTCACAGCACCGAAGTGAAGGAAAGGATCATGTCTCGGGCTGGGGTGATGAGATTTGTGCTCGGAGCAGGAAAAATAGATCTGTTATGGACTTGGATTCCTCCTGGAGGAAACGCGGTCGCCTCCCGGTTCTTGAGCGCTTGTTGCCATCTGTTATGTAACTCCATACATGCCAGCTGTCATATCAAGATAGATTATGTGTTCGTTAGCTGTGCTGCTGTTCCTGTTAGCCACCATAACTCCAGATAACTCAGCACAACCTTTCTGTGTCTTTGAGGCTGCAGCCAAACCTCTTCTTCTCATCTTAGCCAATTTACATGTATGAACAATTCTTGAACCCGGTGAATATTTCAAAAAGACCATTAAGGTGTCAAATTAAAGCTATTACTGTCTGGGATGCTGTAAATTATGAGCCAGACGAGAGCACGGTGGCTTGTTTATAAATCCTAAAAGCTGTCTGTCTGAGAGCTTTGTGTTTTTCTTGGCTGGGGTGTCACCGTCGACTCCCAGCAACAAGACCAAAGGCAGTGTGACTGGAGAATGCACAAGGTGAGATGTGATCTCTAAAGTGAATCAAATGGTTCAGATGCTGGGTATCGACTGCCTTTGGAAGCTTAATAGGAGATTTAATAGAGCTAGACAGAGAAACAACTTACATTTTTCATGAGGCTGTTTCTCAGGGGTATTAATGTTTGGACATGCTGACAAACCCACATGATATTTATACGCAGAGTGTTGTGGTCGCCACAGCTCAAGTGTCTCTGAGGGTCATTTTGGGTTGGATTTTTACCTGTGGAGCAGAGGGCCGAAATGGATTTCTCTCAAAACAAAACAAACACACCTGCCTGCAGAAAACAGGCTCTACACTACAGTACAGTTCCTTCACAGTGCAACTCTATGAATAAATACCCCATGAACAGTTTATTGTCAGTATAATTCAGACAATATGCAATTAGTGCCAGAATCAGTGGAGAACTTTATTGTCGTTGCACAGAGTACGAGTATGAAATGCAATTTAGCATCTAAACAGAAGTGCAAAAAGCAGTGTTTGCATTGGTTTCCTCCGGATGCTCTGATCCCTCACACCATTAAAAACACATATGTTAGGTTAATTCTCCTCAGTCAGTCCTGAATCAAGGCACTGGCTCAGAGCTGGAGTTAGACCCCAGGCCTCCTGCCTCCTGCATCCTAATACTTACATACTGCGGAGAATGGATGTCACTGTATTGTTGTACTGCGTATGATTGTGTGTATGTGACAGTAAAAACGTGATAAGATTCATTGATGTAGGGGTAATATATAAAGAAACATTAAGAAGTGGATATGAATAAGATGTATGCAACAGTATGATCATGTGCAGCAGTTTCAGTAGGCAGTGCAGGTAGAAGTATGAAATAAGCTAATATTAAGACACAGAAGAAACAGCTGGATGTATGCTGTGAAGACAGTGTATACACTCTGTGTTGGGCAAGTTACTTTCAAACTTTAATATATTACATATCATCCACTGCTTGCATTCGAAAGAATTGACATTGCTTTCACCAAAATAACCACAGATGTATGAGCAGCTCATATTAGGGTGTGTGATAATAACACAGTCGCTGCGATACAGTCAGCCTCTGCATAACCTGGTCTCCTGCTGTTTGCTGTGTAATGCCGGGATCAGACTGCACCATATGAAAAAAGTAAAAACAGCTGTGGATGTGCTCCTGGGTGGTACAAAGAGGACAGTACATGCAACAAACCCCACCTGACAGCAGCAACCTCAGCATCCCTCCTCCTCCTCCTCCTCCTCCTCCTCCTCCTATTCGCCATGTTTACACCAGGAACACATTGTGGGAGATGCCACACAAGGCAATAAAATTCTGACATGCTAGACTTCTCATCAGGGTGTCGTGGGGCGCACATGCTGCATGACGGGTCGTTCGGCATGTCAGACTACACGAGCATAAACGCCTGATTGTCGTTCATAATCGGGCATGAAGCTGGTAATTCAGCGGCCATGACGAAATTGTCTCAAAAATGGGCTAGTGTTTTATTTTGTTTTCCTAAAATATCCGCTCGTAGCAACTAAAGCACGATTAAACTCTCTAATGGTTATGTTTTACGCACTCATTGCACTTCAGGAGGAAATCATGGTCTTGGGTAAATACTGAAGAAGACAAAAGTGACACGTTTACTTTCCCTCGCTGTAAAAGCCCTGAAAACCATTAGTGTATATTGTCGTATTCTTGTTTTCAGGGTCTTTTGCTGCCTAAATCTAACCACACATGACACACTGGAGACTGAGATTTGCATCCTGAGTGCCATGTGTGGTCAGATTACATACAAAGTCAATGCATGCACGTATATTTGCACCGGGCGATGCGAATGACGCAAATTACGTGATGTGAATATGCAAAATTCACATGCTAGCTGAAAATATTCAACTGGTGCAAAAGCGTTGCAGAGTGTTGTTTGGAGAGGACCAGGCGGAGCTGCTGTTCCCCGACAAACAGCTGCTGTGCCTGGGAGCTCTGGAGGAGGGAGCCGGGGGAAGAGCTGGAGCTTCTGGAGGAGTAAACACCCGGAGTCACACCAGATCCTTTGGGGACTTTTGGGATGAAAAAGCGGATTCGTGTTGACCATCACTTCTGAGTCTGTCCGCAGCAGCGAGCCACAGAGGTGCCGACCTCCACTGTTGGGTTGTTTGCAATTAGTCTGTCTGTCCATGCTGACTGGAGGGGAAATGTACATCATGAGCGCACAGAGAGGAGAAAAGACGAGTGACTGGAGGGAAACAGACAGAAGCTGAGTCTCTGGTGGATGGTGAGTTCAGTCAGAGGCTGCACACACACACACACACACATGCACACACACACACACACACACACACACACACACACACACACACACACACACACACACACACAGTCATGTTTCCATAATGTTTGAGGTTATTACCTACCTATATATATACGAACCTTAACCAAAGTCTTCACCCCAAAATTTTAAGAATTTTCTTTAGGTTGTGTGTGTGTGTGTGTGTGTGTGTGTGTGGGTTGGCACACACACACGCTTACACAATCCTGTCATTGCTTGCTATCTTATGGCTAATGTACAGGTGCTATGGCTTTTTGGGGTGAATTGAGACGTGGGTTAATCAATAATGTTTGTTGCATTACTCGTGCTGTCAAACTTGTGTAATTGATGCAGGGTAAAAATTAGCTTCTCAATTGAACACAGCATTACATTTTCAAACAAAAAAGCAATTAGTAAATAAAATTAGTGCTCTATGAACTTAATTTCTACGATACAGGATCGGGTTTGGGGAGTCAGTCAGCCTCACTAACAAACAGTGTCGTCTTTGCTAGCTTGGTGACGTTAGCTTCTGAGGACGAGCCTGTGCTAACACTGCTGTGGGGCTAATGCTAAGCTAGCTGTTGATGGTCAGTAATGAATTGCTGGCTGCTTGTTTAAACATCTCTCATTTTCTATTTTTATCCATATAAAGGCTTATTAGACAGACGTTGGATGAGTCACAGAAGCATATGTAACGTCTAATGTCACTAATTACTCGTTGAGTAATCAGCAAAGCAGACAGATAAACAGTGAGACGGAGCATGGCTTCTGAGCTTCCAATGATAGACAGAGATCAAGCAAGGTTAGCGTCACAGAAAATGAAATGCATCCCGCCTGCAGACTCAACTCTCTCCGGCTGGGCTGGCAGCAGCCTCAGCCATCCGACGCGCTCTCTCCTGTGGGAATGGATTTAGTTGGATTTTTAATTATCCGACTGATTTCTAAATTAGTTTTTTATGCCAAAACTAATAATAACAATAGACAGAGATGGATCTTGGGAGGCTTGAATATGCTTGTGAGGAGACAGGTTGTTCTTTATCCGGGCCGTCAGAGATTACCACCCCCACTTAGAGGTTCATAAGCAAATAAAAACGCTTGTAACACAATTAAATGACATAATCCCACCAAGTCCTTAATCATTATTCTTCACAGCATGGGCACGTGAGTGACATTCATTCACATGACACTGATACCCTCTTTGCTCGACAGTTAGGATACTTTCACATTTTGAAGCACTCAGCTTTATGTTTCCTGCTACACTCTAATTGTTGAACGACAATCAGAAAACACAATGTTCTGACGTGATACAGCAAAATTAATTTGATGGGTTTTTGGAAACGTAACAGTCTAGTGAAAGTGAAGCAATCCTGCATGCTGGAGACATTGTCTTCAAATCACAGCAATAAGTCTTCCTCTCCAACTGGGTGAAAGCCCACCCATCCGTCCACCCACACACAGACTCACTGTCACTCACACACACACACACACACACACACACACACACACACACACACACACAGACTTCTGGACCAACCTTCATCCTTCATTTGCTGGCACCATCGCTGTCTGTGTCCCACTGTACAGCTGAGCCGCCACACCAATATCACTAAATTTGACAGGGCTGTACCTCAAGGCTGCCTCCACTGGAGCTTTGAGGTGAAAACACACGATTATTACCCAAAAGCAAACGTGTTGCATCCCAGCAGCTCGGACACCAGCTACAGAGGGTGGACAGATGGATATTTACTAATTCTGTGTGCTGCATAGAAGGCTGAGCAGCCTGCGATGGATCTTCTGGTGTGTACCATCTCCGGGTTTGGCAGTGGAGTCCAAGCCGAGACCCTCTGAAAAAGCACATCCTCCTGCTCCTTCCTCAGGAGACTTAATTGCTGCTGGACATTGTTTGTGATACCTGCCAAGTTGCCAGGAAATTTCCCTCTCTGGCAGCTTTTTGTAACCTCTGTGCTGTTATTCTCATCCCATCATCAGATTCATGACTAATGAAAGAGCTGATGAGAACAAAATAACTGCCATCTGAGGGGCATCATCAGTTAATTTAGCTTTAGGGTCAAACATACAAACCACAATGTTCTGACCAGGCTTGCATCTTAAATTTGGTCAGATTTTCTGCACCTCTGATGTTTTATGCAGCTCATGCACTTCAAAACTTTGCTGAACTATGTAATGAAATGTATTACATTTCATATCTTGCTGTTCTTCAGGGTTTTATTGAGGATTAGAAAATAATCAGGCTGTTTTGCCAAGATGAAAAAATATCCTCAAAATAAATTTCAGATAAAAAAAAGTAAAGCCTCTGATGATTTAGTCAGAACAGCATAATACGCATGTATTTCTAATATAATCTCAAAGGTTCATCGTGTCACTGAAGCATCCCTGTGAAGACGCCTCAAATATCCATCAGGTGAACTGAAATTTAAGACTCGGATTCTGCAGCCACGCTAGCGACTCTGACTACATCCACACAAAGATGTTTTCAGTTTAAAAGGCATAACTTTTGCTATGTTTTCACCTTGTGTCCACACTACTCCAGCATTTTAGACCCGGTTTTGATTAAAAAACTCTGGATGGTGGAAACAGAGACTTTTGGACACTGACACTCGCCCTCACTTCCTGATTGGCTCTTGTCAGTCACAGCGTGTCTGTCCCTGATTCATCACGTCCACATCATGTGACACTTTTCTGTAAGAAATCAAATGACCTCAGTCTATAAATATCCATGAACCTTGATGAGGCGGCACGGTGGCGCAGCAGGTAGTGCGCGTGCCTCACAGCAAGAAGGTCACCGGTCAGGTGGGGGCCTTTCTGTGCGAAGTTTGCATGTTCTTCCCGTGCTTGCTTGGGTTCTCTCCGGGCACTCCGGCTTCCTCCCACAGACCAAAAACATGCTCATTAGGTTCATTGGTGACTTAAAATTGCCCTTAGGTGTGAGTGTGAGCGTGAATGGTTGTCTGTCTAATGTTGTCTGTCCCTGTGATCGACTGGCGACCGGTCCAGGGTGTACCCCGCCTCTCGTCCGTTGACAGCTGGGATAGGCTCCAGCCTCCTGCAACCCCGAAAGGGATAAGGCGGGTATAGAAAATGAATGAATGAATGAATGAACCTTGATGACCAGCAGTTAAAGGACCAGCGTGTTGGATTTAGTGACATCTGGCAGTGAGGTTACAAACTGCAACCGACATGAACGGTGCTTTCTAGACTCAGTGTTTGGTTTGTCCTTACTGGGCTACTGTAGAAACATGGCGGTGCAACATGGCGGACTCCATAGAAGAGGACCTGCTCCCTCTGTAGATATAGAGTTCATTCTAAGGTGACAAAACCACAACAGTTTGTATTTTCAGGTGATTATACACGAATGAAAACACACTAATAATTATATTCCATTTCTGCCAATAGATGCTCCTGAACCCTACTCACAGGACCTTTAATTCAACATGGATAATGACTCACAGCCGTTGCTGACCTTGTTGTCTATGCCAGTGGCTGTTGTGAAGTTAAATTCTGCATTTTGTCAGGCTACTGCTGCCGACATGCACAGGAAGCAAACACACAAACACTGGCGCAAGCATACCTGAATGGTCATGTATGGGCGGAGATTATTTCAGATACAGTGATAAAACACTTGTTTGGACAGAGATTGTTAAAATGAAGAGGTATTTGTGTGGACGCAGCCTAAATGAGGCTGCACTGCACAGCAATGATGTTAGTGAGGACTCCATATGGGCAGAACAAAGAATGCAAAACAACAAAAAGGTCATCGGTGGTAAAGATGAAAAAGAAAATGTAAGACTGATGGGAAGGTAACAATCACAACAGTGCTTTCAACATTCTTCTGATAAGCAATGAATGCTCTGCCTATTGATTAAAGGTCAGTGGACTGGTTCTGGCATGAGCAGATATACACAGTTTTGTTATCGGAACTGGAAATGAGAAAAAGGTTTTGAGGACGTCTTGTCAGTAATGACCTTTTTCCACTTGGCCCATTTATATGAAGAAGTCGTGTCCCGCTCGTGGATGGCATCCAAGAGGGCTTCTGCCTGCAGCACAGAGGGCAGTGTCGCAAGGCACTTAGGATATGTGATGTGAAAGGTGTAATAACACACCATGAGACGCATCACACATTCATAGATGTACAGTTGGTTTCACAGAGAATCACAACAGGAATGAAGAGTGTTCTCGCCTGAAGAAAGGTGTCAGGGTCCTCTGCAGACTGACGCAAACACAAAGAGGAAAACAAACATCATCACGATTCACCGTCTTTATATCTCACAGTCAAACCACATGAAAATTCTCTCATGTACGGATTTCTTACCTCAAGGATGCGAAGCGTCGCCTCACTTGCATGTCCAACCATTACAAACTCATTCGGTGGGATGAAAGAACTAAAGCGAAGCTCCTGAAAGCATTTCAGCCGTTTGCATTGATCTTGATCAGTGTTCCAGTTATTAAACGACAATGGAAAAACATGAAGAATCATTGTGGGACAGAGTGAAACCGACACACACTTTTATCTGGCCTCATAAATATCTCTGCGGAGAGACACAGGGAAATGAACTGTCAACAGTCCAGTAAATAACAGTGTTCAGTGTCATAGCAGGCCTGCATGCACACCGCTCGGCTCTAAACGGGAGTTTAGAGGAGTCTCTAATGTCAACTTCCAACCTATTTATATTGTAATATTTCACTATGTTTTCTTTTATTATGTTAAAGCAGCTGCGAGGAGTTTTTAACAGGTTATGGAAGAGTCTCAATTTAGCACTGAAGTGTTCAGTTTGAAGAAATACCATTCATTAATCATTCATATGGCGTTAATCAGAGCTATTGAGCAGAGCCACTTTAATTATTTGTCCAGCGACTGTTTTCGTGGTTACCA
Organism: Chaetodon trifasciatus; assembly: GCA_037975065.1. NCBI lineage: Eukaryota > Metazoa > Chordata > Actinopteri > Chaetodontiformes > Chaetodontidae > Chaetodon > Chaetodon trifasciatus. The sequence continues at coordinate 2,981,731 of JBBMOE010000025.1, forward strand.
GGCAAGAGGGTCTAATGATGAAATGAACTCTGGGGACAAATCAACTTGAATTCAGGCAGAACAAAGAAAAAGGAATCGGCATACGTAGAGAAGACAAGGCCACCTTCTGTTGCTGCACGACTAACAACGGATGAATAAATGCAGTGATGACAATTAGTGACTGGATGAGGACCAGTGTAAGATAATGCTATGGAAGATGGTGCTGAACAACACCGAAGACGAAGCAGAGGAAGCCCACGAAAGGCGCCGTTCAGCAGCTGAGAGGCGTGGGAAGCCAAAGGAAACTCTCTGAAGTCAATACGGTAACTACGTTGGTGGGAAATCTTTTTTCTTGATCTCACACTTCCTAAAGCACCGTTATTAATCTACAGCCTCCAGCCCCCATCACAGGAAAAGCAAAGTTCACCTGATGGCTCCCGGAGAAAAGTTGCTTTGAAACGAGGAGGGAGGTGCAGCGTCGATGCTCCCGTAAGCTCCGCTGGAGCTGCAGCATCGTCGAGCCTTCTCGGCCATGTTCGCTCCCCCCGCTGGAGGGGGTGGGTCTCGCAACAAGCAGGTAAAAACATCCCACCTGTTTGGATGTGCTTGTTGTAGTGGAGCAGGCTGAACGAAGAACTAAAAAATAGGCAGCCAGTCATCACAGGTGATAACACGAGTCAACCCAGGTTGGTCATCGGTCAACAGATGGAGCGAATTGATGGACTTGAAAGGATTCAATACTGGTCCTGGATTGTCCCTCTTCCTCCTTGACAGACGTGTACTAAAACAAAGCTAGCTAACACGAAACAACTGGCTTATAACATTAACATTTTATGTTAGCCTTGCTAGCAAGTTACGTCTTGCTGTTGGCATATTATTATCTCAGCAACTATTACCCAGCAAATGAATCTGTTAGCTGTGGGTTTACATGAAACATCGGTGCGTGAACGGTACGAAAACAAAGTTTTCACCATTGTCATTTTACAGTTATTAAGCTTACGTAGCCACAAATTAATATGTTACCTCATTGCTGTGCGTCCAGCAAACAGCTGTTTAAAAAAGATAGTTAGTACAAAAGATAAGTTACGTCTTTTCCTTCACTCAGTTCCAAAACAAACTCACGCTAAATCAGGACAAACGTTTGTCCACAGGAGCCAAAATCACCACAAAATAAAAGTTCCTTGATGCTTTAAGAATTTGCTAACATGATTATTGAATATCAGTTGCACAGAATGATGAGTTAAGCTTGTAAAATAAGGTTATAGTCCTAAACACACTCACCTGAAAGCTTCTTTTCTTGGGTATTGTAATGTCACAGCATAACACTGCAGCTCTGTCAGTTAAAGCCGAGCCACTAACCTTCACAATGAGGCGATCCACTCTATGTTTTGTATTGTATGAGTCAAATCCCCCTTGAGATGCTGATTATAATAATAATGATCTGATGATGTATTATTGGTCCCAAAAGGGCGGTTCTCTTTCTGTTTGCTTATTCTACAGGAAGGTACTAGTCTAGGATGCAGTGTGTTGCTGAGGGACACTTCAGGCCAGTTGATTGCTCAAATGGAATCTGATCCCAGATCCTCAAGGTGATAGAGCCCTTTTCTCACTATAACCTGCTGATCTTGATGTGGTATGTAGATAGAGGATACTGTTTTCTGCACTGTGAGAGATAAGGTGAAGCGGCCCATTTAGTTTATTTCTCGATTAAATGCAGGATTTTTTTACTCACACTTTTAATTCAGTGCAAAGCGCGCCAACAGCAAGGTTACGCTCACCCAAAGCAGGTGAGGGAAAGACAGAGCAAGCTTCTTTACCAAACTACAAATGGATATTAACCTATTTTAAGAGTCACTCGGGTGATGCCTTAGATAGTCATTCCAAGGGTGTTTTAGACTGAGATGCTGTCATGAATGGAGGGAGCTATTCAGGTGGGAAAGCTGCAGGCCTGATGAATAAACCCAGTTAAGGCTTTGACATGTCCGCTGAACATTTCAATGAGGGGGCTGCAGAAACAGCTAAGAAAAGGTAATGGAGTGATTTTATCAGAAAACTGATCATTGATGTAAGTTGAATACACTTAAAAAGGGAATAAGGGAATTTGTGTGGAAATAAGTCACAATTTTTTAAGGTTAAAACATTTAATTCCTGTGAAAAAAAAGAGTTAAAGTGTTAAAAAAAAAAGGTTAACTTGGTTAAAAAGTGTAATATAACGATACGACGCTCTCGTTTTCAGGTACGAAACGAGTATTTATGCTCTCAAACTTTGGATTATGTTCCCAGTGGTTGTTTTGGGTGTGTTTTGTTGAGTTGCTGCCTGAATATTGAGTGTTTTGGACGCGTTATTTTGACTTTTAGCTTCTTAATTGGTTTACTGTTAAGCAGCTAGCTAAACTCCAGTAGCTGACACGGAGCAGCACCAGGCCAGCATAGACGCAATATATATGTATATGTATATGTATTTAAAGCAGGTAAGATACACAAAGTATGAAGTAACTAATGTACATGTGTTGTTAACTTTTCTATGTGTGATTAATGCAAATGCATTTGTGTGTTTGTTGCTAAAATAATTGTGTGTGATAAGAAATCCTACAAATGGCCACGTGGCTGTTTTACATGTTTTTTTTTATTTCCAGTTCATGTTGAGTTTTTTTTTTTTTTTTTTTTCTTAAACACTTGCCTGTTACATTTGATTTAACCTGTTATGGTGAACAATGACACTATACTTACCTGTTTACTTACCTGTAAAGAGGAAAAGCAGATTGAAGTTGACCTTGAAATGGAGAGAAAATGCATGTTTGCGCTGAACTATTGTACACTGAGAGAAGTTTTGTACCCATGTAAATAATCCTGAAAATAATAGATTGTCAATGAAGCTGCAGGGAAGAAGGATTGTCTCTGAGCATCTTTACTGATATTTCTGCTCCTTAGGGAGTAACAAAAGCATTATGTTGGTCCAGATAATTATTCACATCGTCATTAACATTTACCTTTTGTCAGGGGCGGGGCTTGCAGACAAGCAAGCCAGGCAGTCGCATGGAGCCCCCGGCCACTAGGGGGGGCTCCAGCCACTCATTTACAACAACGATTATTGATACGCCTGGGCTTGCAATTTATTTTTCAGTATTCATCTCAAATGTCCCAGAAACTGTGCATTTATGTGTGCAAAAACCAAGTTTTTGGGGCGTGCACAGGTGGGGTGGGGGCCCTGGGGATTTCTTGCTTGGAGCCCCAAGAGACCCTAGCAACGCCACTGCCTTTTGTCAAACACTCAAAACCACGATTTCTCAGAAACTAAGCTAACAGATGGCCACAACATAAGCCTATCATTTTGATAAATTATCAAAGAGATTGTGTTTTTAAGTTTTAATGCTGGTCGTCCAACTGACTCCCTTATTTGGGCAGAAAAAAGCATCCGGTATTGCCGCAGGTAACATTAAGGTTAATGGACGTCTGGAGCGGCCGTTCTCAGTGCGTCATGACTTCACTTTCACTCTGCATGAATACGCTGCCACTTGCCACTAATTTGGCACTAAGACGTGCCCCCCTTGGATATTTTGCGTGCCGTCACTGCTGTACAAAAGTGAAAGTATAATATTATGTTCCTTGTGTTCGAGGCTGATTTTTAGCCCCAATCACATGAGAGGTGAACACCACAGGAAGCAATGGGAGCAAACGTTAGTGGCTGATTGTCAGCGAACACTGATGGGAACGTGTGTGTGGTGGTGAAGTGTTTCTTTAATTACCATCAAAGTTAATGGCCCCCTAGTCCAAAAGCTGATTGAACTCCAATTCATTCAACTTCACTGGAGACCATTTTGATCATAATCATATTAGTTTAAATGTGGATTTTTTTTATAGTTTGAATAATAGCCCAATTAAATCTGAAGCAGTCTATTAAATTGCATTTCTTGTAAATTGCACCTCACCTTTCCAGGCAGAGACAGGTTGAAAAAGTTTCTTATTTGTGAGGGAGATTGTTATAAGAGATGTAGCAGCAAGGGTAATAGTACAGACTGATCCTGAACTGAAGCATTAAACATGAATTTTAAAAAACAGCTGAGAAAGAACTTTTCTTTTTGAGGAGATCTAAGATACGAACATGATGTCGCTGGAAAGGGTCAAACTGAAATTAAAATTCATTTCTGCTTATCAGTTTATATGTCCTCTGCGTTTGGTCTTGTGAAGCCCACTGATGTGGTCAAAATTTTAATTACCAAAAATACAAGATCGTTTGGCACTGTCTGACAGATAGTTAGTGCTGCAGTATCTGTGTGGGCAAGTAGTAAAAATAGATAATTTCATCACTTCAGTTCCAATGGCTGCACTGGCTGTAAGCACAGTGCAGGGGTGGCGTTGTTGGCCATTGCTTAGTCACATCCACAGGAGTCACTCATTAAATTCTGCCACTTTGCAGCCTCCGGACACTTGCTACCTGCCTTGGCATGAATACTGCGAGACGGGAGGGACACTAGAGGGCAGCAGAGCAGAGTACCACCAGCTGGATTTCCACATTGGAGATGCCAGCTTGTCAACAAACAAGTGGCTGTCGTAGACTTATCGTAATAACTGTTGAACATGCATTTTCCCCGCAACATAACTTGAGTACATGTCATCATCTGACTTCCTCCTTTGCTAGTGTGTTTGTGTTTCCTTGCACAAAAATAAGAAATGTAAGTTCAACAGTGTCTAGGTGTAAAAAGGCGGTCAGAAAATAGACTGCTGAGGCGAGAGAATATCTGTGAGCCACTGGACTGTTGAAATAAAGCACTGACAAGCAGAGCTGTTTGGACGGGACGCTCGGTCGGTGTCTTTCAGACTGAACACGGTTCTTCTTAATGAGGCATTGAGAGTGAGTGAATAAGTCAGAATCAAAGCTGTTAACCAAATACGTGGCTTCCATTCAAAGCAGATAGGAATTCACATTATGAATCAGATGAGAAGATTTGACAACAAAAGCGCTGTTCTGGTGCTAAACTCCCAAACAGATCAAACGACTGGAGCTCTGCTTCGGTTCTCCTCCTTTACTGAGCTCCTTTTGGCGAGAAATGATTAATTGCTGGATTTGAGACATATGTCAGCAATCCACGTATGACTGCTTTTGAACTTTTTTCGATTGATTTCCAGAGTGATTATGAGGCACTTTGAGCTCTGCAAGAACACAACTGTGAAGTAATTGCAAAGCTCATGAGGCTGCTTAATCTGCTATTCAAATCCAAAGAATACTTTCCTTTAGATTAGACCATCTTTTGCACATTAAAGCGAAGGATTCAGATGTTTCCGTCTACTGTTTACTCAGTTTATTGCCCTTTCAGAAAATCAGTCAGACAAATACAATTAAAGACAACAACGCTCTCCACAACAACGTCACCACATGCGGTTTCACACACTCACCTGGACATGTTTGACAGAGCTGTACTAGAATATTCCAAAGTGAAGCCATTGAAATGCTGCAAACCACGCAGACCGGTTTGATCCTCACGTGAGTGCTGTGCTCTGTGTAATGCAACAAAAATAAGGCAAATCCTTTTCGCTGCAGTAACATGCAAATACAGCAGAGGTGCACCTGAAGAGCTCTCAGTCTGGAGTGATCCCTTTTCATGAAGGCAAAGGTGTTTATTCTGCCTGTAAAGGAATTTGTGAATTCGATATGGATGACTTTGATGTCGGTCACGTTCCATAGCGACATCACCTGAATATATGAGTCACAGCTAGAAGTCTAGGTGATGCACTATCCAGGCATATAATACTGAAATATGACATTCAAGTATGTTAACATCAGTAAATTAGTGTTTCAAAAGCAAGTGCGATTATCCTAAATGAGAGAAAATATCACCACAGCCTCTGCAGCTGCTACACTGCATCAGTATCTCCAGCTGGGTGAGATTTTACCTGCAGGTTTCTTTACAGCACAAAAGCAGAGGGCTTATGGGAAAGGCTGATTTCACTCTGAGACACATAAACTGCCACACATCAGCCGGGTCTTCGCTGAATCCCGTTTTTACACCACCGCTTTGTTTTGCCAATCTCAGGAGCAGAAGCATAATTCCTGCCTGGATTGTGTTCATCGGCAATGTTTTGTCAAGTGGAGGACGAGCTCCAATACTCTACCAGATAGAGGGTGTAGGGAGGTGATGGTGCTTGTACAAAGTGCAGACTTCAACACAAGTGCTCCCATCCTGAGTCCTGTGTTGGGTTTAAGCAGCAAAATCTCTGATTCAGTAAAGGATCAAGGAATATTGTGATTTTGGTGAAGCGCAATCAAAGGGAATTTGTCTCATGTCTCAACTCGCTATTGAATTTTTCAGTATTTAACCAAGACCCTCATCTTTTTCAGCCCTGACCCAAGTGCTGTGAGCACCCAAACGCTGACTCAAAAGCAGTGTCCCTTATAATTCTGTGTTCCTTCAAATAAAGCCATTGCAGGCGAACACAATGACAAATATCTGAAGCTGTTACGGCACAAGATCTGCTTGAAATCATGCAGTTAAGAGTTGATCAGTGCAATCAGCTGAAGTTGAACAAGCGGCCCAAGTGCTGTCAACGAGCTGAACGTGTTCGAGCACTCGAAGCTCATCAAGTCAAGGACCTCCTGCACACACAAGTCAACACGCTGCATGCTGAAACGCACAATTATTCACATTGTAGAATAACAGCTCTTCAAAACACACTCAGCGTCGGTGTGTAGCGATGATATATGTGGAGGAGGAGCGGCAGGAATCAGCAGTTAAGCCTCCATATGGGCTGAATAAACTATTATCAGCTATTTAAGAACATCAAACTCGACTCAGCTGCATCTTGTTTACAGGAGTTTCAGGAGAGTCCTAAAGGTCGTTGCAGCGTTGGTTGATGCTGTTGCTATTTTCTCATGTATCCAGTCTGTCTGTGTGTTGGTGTTTCATGCTGGGAGATATTTGTATATCATGTACCTTACATGCTTATTGTCCATCAAAGCCACTGATGCACTTTTGATATGAGTCTTGATTCTGCCCCCCCTTCCTTCCTTCCTTCCTTCCTTCTGGGTTTCATAGGAGACAGATGACGAGACAATGGCAATTCATCTTCATCATGCCGTCCGCATTACCAATAACATGCAGCTCTTTTCCTTACATAATGTGACTCATCTCACTCACGAATGCATTCAAAGGAAAAGTACGATGTTAGGAGAGCCGGGCGTGTCATGTGTGGTTAAAATCAAGACATCAGGGAGGGGGAGTGGAAGTCGGCTGGGCTGGTTTTCCACATGTGTGTTTGATGGGAAATTATCTGCTATAGATACTAAATCATGTTACAGAAAAGAAAGAAAAAAGATTGGGAAATCTAATTTTAAAATAACCAATATGGAGCACTGAAGTGTAGATATATGATCATCTTATTTCTCAGTTGAAAATGTAATAATACAACATAGAATATTGATTTGTTCCGCAGGGAAAGGCTTCGGTGGCTGCGTCATTCCCACTCTGTTTCAGGTGCATTACAGTGTACCAGCACAGTGCACAACCGGGGACTTAGACTCATTTAAAAGATTTGATTTCTGATCAGTAAGTGTTAAATATTATTTGGGATTCTTTAAAGTGGACTTTTGTTTGTGTGGCTCTAACAGATGCAGCGTGTGTCCTGACTGTATTTGTACCCCCTTAGGAAACACAGTGAAGCCGAAGCATTAAAAAACCTGCTGAATAACAGTGTTTGATACGGTCTGCTGTGCTCATGGAGCAGCTAAACTGCACTATTATCATACAGACTTCTGCACACACAAATCTGCCATCTTATAACTCCACCTGGGATTGATGGACATATTGTGATTTAAGTCCTCTATTCTTGCTTTTCTCTTCTTGAGAAACACTTTGCCAGAAATATCTAGCGTCCTCTCCCCGGCTCTCAGTCCCTCTGGATACTGACAGCTGCCTGAAATACAAAGGTAGCAATGTGAGTAATGAACCAACTGAAATCTCATCATATAGAGCGACTCCGAGTTACCCTGAGCGGCCCCTCTGACCCGAACCTCGGCCTCTGAGCCTCGCCTAATGAGCTTTTCATTTGCTATTCAGAAATCAGAATGAGGCATGTTGCAGGCATAGAGGTGCTCTGAAGAACTGCAGTGCATGCAAACGTGGTTTTGCACTCCTTAAGCCCAAGAAATCAGCAATTCTGTTCCAAGCTTATTTGCATACAGTGCTCACATATTCTGCCTATGTGCACAGCCTGAAAAATACAAATTTCACAGCAGCCCTGTTTGATGCTCATGAAGTTGTTTGGAGCTCAGTTTAAAGTGAAGTCGGCCACACGTTGCCTATCTTTTCTGGATTTTCGTGTGCAAAACATGTTATTATTTAATGGCTAGTGCTTTGATGTGGCTGATGTATAATGCACAGACTTTAAAGACCAAGTTTAGCAGAGATGACGAGTTGGAAAACGGAAACTCAAATCAGATTCTGGCTTTGATTGAAAATTTTAGGAGAGAATGGTCATCAGCATGAAATGATGTTTACAGTTTGTATGAGGAGGAAACTGGTTAAAGCCCTGCGATGAGAAGACTTTAAAATTACTCTTAACGTACTAAAGTGAGAATGCAACTGAAATGGGTTTGAATCCTGATCAAACATTAAATGAGGACGTACTGACACACTGAATATATTAATCTGTTGTACTTAGAACAGCCACTGAAACAATAACTACTTAATGTAAAGTACAACCCACAGAGGAGAGAGCATGGTGGAGATGGTGTGATGGTCCAGAGTGTTGGTCTGAAATCCTACAATTGGATTGTTTTGCCGAAAGTCTGTTGGAAATCTTGCAAAACAGAATCAAATAAATGATCTTTTAGCCAATGCAACAAGGACATATCATCACCTTTTAAGCAAGCAGATACAGGCCAACATTAGCATCATCTGACCACTTGATGAATGAAAGTCACTTTAGCTCTGTTTATTGAGCTTCTCTGCTCGTCTTTTGATTTTAAATGCTCCGTCAGGTGGTTGCTAACTTTTACTGCCGGCAAAGTACGGATGAGTTTATATAGCTTCTTAGAAAAAACAGCTTCTTGCCGCTGCCCAAAACAGCACTGATGAGAGCCAGGAGAGTGAACCTAAACAGCGGTGAGCTGGAAAACCAAAACAAGAAGTTAAAAGACACCACTGAGCTCTGTGGAGCTGAGGGGAACTACAGAGGCCGGGTTTAACTGTTGTTTTATCACTACGAGGGACATTTTGAACTGTGGACGTTTATTATATGACCATTTATATCATTACAAACATCGAACACTCTCCTCACTGCTATATCGTGAAGGAAATCCTCATGTACCATCTAATTATAACTTGATTCAGCGTTAACTGACATTTCACAAACAAAATGAAAAAGTATTTGCCAATTTCCATCTAGTCTTTGCATTCAAAGCGGTGGTTGGAAACTGTTCAAATGTAGTGGTAACAGAGGTGCTTCTTCCCCCTTGACCTCAGTACAGTAGTCACGACAGTACAGATTCCCTAAAACCACCATTTCCCTTGCTGCTGGATCTAAAATCTGTTTCAATAACAACAAGACTTGTGGCACCGATACAGAAGTATGATATTTTTAAATATTTTGATTTTTATGAATTTTGGGTCACATTAGGAAAAGTCACCACATTTAAGACTAAAATACTGACATTCAGTGTGTTTTTACAGCTATCAAATGTCAAAAGGAGTCAAATTTAAGCCGAACACTATGAAAGAGTTGAGTGTATTATTGTCACCTCAGCGGCTGCTAAAGACTCATCTGACAAATCTTCTCCAGAGCATTTCAGTGCAGCATTAAAGGTCAGGAGGCAGTGAAGGTAAAACAGTGATTATCCTCCTGTCCCGTCCTTTTGTGTTGTGTCTCATGTTTAACGAAGCATCTTCACTCCAGTCAGGTGTACTATCAATTGATGCAATAACAGCAGCTGTATGGAATTGCGTCTTCGCTCCGCTAAGGAGGAAATCAAAGCCTTCACATCTCAAAAGTGCCCTGGCACCCTCTCTAAGAGCCAACAATGCACGGCTGGCTTCCACCAGTTCTGTGTTTATCACAGAGAAAAACACCTGCACTTATTTTCTTGAAAACCGGTCAATTTTATGTCAATCATGCTCAAAATTTCTTCTCGTCTTTCTTTCAAGACAGCAGTGAGATAGACGGATAGGTGAGTGATGTCTGACTGCAGGCCTGAGCAAAGGTGGACACAATGACAGGAATGCCTCAAAAATATAATTCAATCCATCACAGCCTCAGAAACATTTCTATAGAACTGAAACAACACTTAATCAACAGAAACTGGGCATTGTAAGCTTCATAAAGGCAGCTGCTGCAATGCATTACACTGTACAGGTATTGTTGTTGTTGTCCCTTATCATAGGAAAAGTTGTTATTGTATCCGTCTCCCTTCATGTGTCTAGAAAACAGAGTGAATAGAAAGATGCCGATTCTATTCATGAGCCATATAACTTCCATCTTTCGCTACCTGAAGCATGTGGCTGCCTTATCTGCAAAGTTGTTTACTTATTCAAGTACTGACTGGTGCCTCCAGTCATACAAAAGGAGACGATGATGAGGAATTAACACTTTTTTTTTATAAAAAACACTGTGGGCATTGTCCTTGTTGGAGCGAGCCTTGACGGAAAGACGACTATGTCAACATAATGATCAATAAAAAGCCTTAAAATGTAAGAGTTATGTCTGATCTGCCATAAAGCCATGCAGCGATGAAGGACAGATATAGGGTTGGTTTTAAAGAAGAAGCCGACATGCAGGGCTGTTACAAACTGTCCACGCAAGACATTTAGAGAAAGCAAAAGTAATTATTAAATCTAAACACAATCCAAAAGACAGTGACGCAGAACGAATGCCAGCTGGAAGGGAGAGACATAGTCAACACATGGGCCAGCTTTCACAGGCCTCAGGGCCCAGGTGAGTTTAATCAACTTAAAGTCCTCCCATCTCAACCAGGTGCCTGATGAGGTTGGCCGGGACAGGCTCCAGGACAGCGGGAGGCGACGTCTGAAAAGCAAAGTAGACAATAAGATTATTTGAAAAGAGCAAATTAACATTCCCTCAATGTTAACTTGTGGTGTCCTCATTATCACACAAGCATGTTCCAGTATGACCAGTGACCACCATCAGCCACCTTACCAGATCCAGTCCACCAGCCAGCAACATAAAGGGGCAATTTAAGGATGAGAAACCACTAACAAAGAGGCTGGTGAATTAGCCAGTAAGTAGGCACATGGCAAAGCTGTTTACAAGCACATGAGATGCTAAAATAAACTGAAACTACTAAACTCAAGTCAAAGCTAATGTCTCATCCGCTATAAAGCCATGATGTGCTGTGTTTTATCAAAGTGGAAGAGGGATGAAGGACGGATAGAGGGCAGTTTTTCTTAAAGGGCCTTCATGTGGGTGTCGGCAGCATCAAGAACATGCTAACTGACGGTTTGCTTAAGCCTCGTCCCCCTTTGTTACTGCTGCTACACCTGTCGAACTCCATCCCAGCACGATGATAACACATTTGGCGCGTTTAGTACTTGAATTCACAGTGATTTTTGAAAGCAAGGGTTTTAAGTTTCACAAAGAAGTAAACAAAAACAGTCCACTCAGCTGAAAGGACAATTGTCCTTTGCAGAGGTATGCTCGAGCTAGCTAGAGCTAAGCTAATGCTAACACTGAAACTGAGTTTGTGACCAGTATTGTTACTGTTAGAATTAGCTTCTAGCTTTATGCTGTAATGTCCATATTTCAAACATTCACTATATTTCACTTTACAAAGAAAATGATACATACATTAAAACTGAAGTCTACATAAAATATAACATAAACAGTGAAAAATGAGCCCACAGCTTAAAAATATACAGTTTAAAAAGTTTCTATGAATTCAAGACAACAGTTGAGTTTTCTCTTGATGTATTAATCAGATCACTCCACCTCTTGGCTAGATAAACACAAAACCTCTTTTCCATTTTAAGGTTAAGCGATTAAGAACGCAACAAGATCTTCGCAGGAGAGCCTGAAGACCGTAAATTAAAAGTACAACCCTGATATCAAAAAAGTTTGGAAGCTGTGTAAAACATAAATGAACAGAATGTGAGAACTTGCTAATCCTTTCTGACATATGCTCAATTGAAACAGCACAGAGACAATATATTTAATGTTTGACCTCATCAGCTTCATTGATTTGTGTAAATAAATGATTATTCTGACTTTGATGCAGTACTGTTACAGTTTGATGCTCCAAAAACACCTGTGATTGGATAAAGGACATGACCTCCTCATTCCCCTCACCTGTGTGTCTCCGCCCATCTGCACACCTGCACCTCATTCCCTCATCAGCCCCTTACTTCATATACCTGCCCAGGTGCTTTGTTCCCTTGTCAGATCTTTCTGTCATGGGGGAAGCACCCCAATCCAGACTACAGCGGCAGTCAGGTCAGTCAGTTCACTGAGGTTACTGCCAAAAGCAAAGCAATGAAAGCTCACAGGCTAAACAGCAGTTTTATTGAGTTCGTGGAGTTGCAGAGATGAGAGAGGGAAAAGCCCAGACAGGTGTGGTAGAGGTCCAGGTAACAGGACACAGAAAACAGAGGCTTGAAAGCAATGACAGAAAGCAACATGACAACAACAACAACAACAGTCTCATCAGATTCCACCTGAACCCTGTTCCTGTTAGATCTGCACTCAGTTCAGTTTTTTTTTTCTTTTTACAAATGATGACACACAAGCTCCTTTTGTCAAAAGACGCTCTCAACAGTTCAACACAACAGATCTCACATCCAAAATGCCCTAATTCAGCCAAAACCCTCCATCTCAGGATCAACTCCTCTCACAGAACACTGACAGTATTTGTCTCCCAACAGCAGCACAGTCACTCATGACACAATAACCTAAAAAGACCCCGAAGTACCACAATATGTTCACTGTCTTTGAATATCTTTTAAAGTTTTACTGTGTATAAGCCGAGTTTCCATTACAACAAAACAAGGTCATGGATCAGAAATGAATCAGAAATGCTGAAATATGCTTTACTAGTCTTTCTTTTATCATTTATAAGTGATTCAATGTGCACAAAGTGAAATTAAATTCTAGAGGTGAAATACAAAACTGTACATATTCACTATAAATACATGCAGAGGAGATCTTCAGATACAGAAAAACAACAGTTCTGGTCAACCCTGTCTTCTGCATTTAGCCACAAGCTCTCATCCACATCGCACCTTCTGTCTTGTTTTCTAATACACCTGGGAAATAATGTTTCTGATGCCTCATCCCTCCCAGACAATCTCCTGCAGACATGTCAAGAAGTCCCGCATTCACTGTGTCCAACAGGGACATCTGATCATGAGGCTGATGGTCTCAAACTTTCCTCCTCCATGAGGGCACGAATTCCTCTGTGGGTTTGAGGAATGGAGAGTTAAGTGGAAGAAGAAGTAAACTCATCCTGAGGTGGACACTGGAGGATGATGGTGAAATGCCACAACGTCTCATACAATTACAGAACGTTCTGGATTTTGCCTCATTTGTCCCATTTTATCACCCGGCACGAGTGTTTCATGGAGGCCGTCAGGCAATTTAGTGCTGTATGTCCCAGTTATGAGTTTTAGATGCAGCAGATTAGCTCAAATCACAGTCTAATTTACAATAATTTTGTAGTATGTGTGCACGTGCAAATGTAGTATAAATACATGCAGTTTTGGTGGTGAAGTTTGAGTGAGTACTGCATTTTGAATGTGAATAAATTTTGTGTCAAAGCGATGAAAAGTGATCCAGTTTAGTCCACTGTGACTGAAATGTGCGTTAGCAATTACAAAAAACAAAATATAAATCGTAATTCTTCATCACCTGCGGTTGCGGCTCAGGGGTGAGAGCGGCTGTTCAACCATCAGACGGTTTGTGGTTCGATGGTTCGATCTCTGCAGCCTACATGTCGAAGTGTCCTTGGGCGAGATGCTGAAGCACAGCTTGCTCCTGATGCTGTGTCATCACTGTGCGAATGTGTGTGTGAATGGGTGAATGCTGACTCCTGTTGTAAAAGCACTTTGAGTGGTCGTTAAGACAAGAAAAGCACTATATAAATACAGTCCATTTACTGTTGGCCATCATCAGAAGAGTGGTCTGAAGAGGGAGGCAGCATCCTGCTCGCTGCTGGCTGATGGAATGTGGGTAACTGTGGTAACAGTGTGAAAGACAATGACACCGGATGTTTGGTCTGATGCAGTGAGCTGCTTCGCTCCAGCCCGTCTTTCAAAGGATGACTACAAGCCTGGTGTGTTGATGCACTTTGGTTTCCACCGTCACTTGTAGTCATACGGTCACTGGTCTGATTGGAAGCGGAAGTTCTGCGGTCGCTGGATGTTGACTCTGAATCTGAGCTGTGAAACAAAAAGAAAACAAGAAGTTCATAATGACTCTTTTTAAATGAAGGTGTTAAACTCATGAAACCATGAAAACTTACCAGAACTGCAGGAACGCTTGCTGGTCTTAGTGAACACCAGCTCTGATTGGACCACAAAGTATTCACTTCCTGCCCCTCAGGTAACTTTGGTGGAACCAGTTTCAGTCCACATGAAAAGTTCAATGCTGAAGAAAAAAGAGAAAAACAATGAAGAAATAAAATTCAAATTTCAAAACAATTCAGTACCAATGAATCCATGAATATTTCTACAATATCATACCTGACCTCCACAGGAACTCTGAAAATGGCAACGCTCCAAAAACACCTGTTTGGATCATTCCACAGGTAAACTGGCTCATTGGTAACAGGTGAGAGGATCATGATTGGGTATGAAAGGGGCATCCTGGAAAGGCTCAGTTGTTCACAAGCGAGACTGGAGCGAGGTTCACCACTTTGTGAACACATGAGTGGATAAAGGAGATTACTATATGAGCTCAGGAACACTTCATCTAACTGTTGTTGGTAAATGAAAATTGATAACAACAACCATGGTTGTAGCAGCGGGTGTTGAGCAGGAACATGGGCACGGCAGGTGGTTTGCACTCACAGATCCAGACTCTACAGCTGGAGTTTGGCTCTGGAGGCAGCGATACCTGCGGGAAGTGACAGGAGGAGAGTAGAGCGGCACGAGGAAGCTCAAAACTCCCGGAGAGAGGAGTGTCGAGTTAGCAACATGCATTAATGAGATATGAATGTGTACAGATGGAGAGGGAGAGGAGCTCAGGGCATCGTGGGAAATCCCCCGGCAGTCCAGGCCTATGGCAGCGTAACCGAAGGTCGGTTCAGGGCTCACCTGAGCCAGCTTTAATGAGGAGGAGGGTTTTGAGCCTGTTCTTTAATGTGGGCAGGGAGTCTGCCTCCTGAACCCAAACCTGGTTCCACAGGAGAGGAGTTTGATAGCTGAAGGCTCTGACTCCCATTCTACTATATCTATAATAATAACGACAATCAATGTTAACTAATATTGCAAGAACAATATTTTGCAGCTAACAGCTTATCGTTTGGCAAACACAACACTTTCTAACACAAGTTTGGCCGCAATTTCTGGAGTATAACCCAAATAAAGAGCAGGACAGAGCTGCTATTGTTTCTCTGTTACTGTCACTTGTTTGCTAATGATGTGCTGCTTGGCTGTGGAAGTGCTGCTCAGTTACTCCTGTAGGCTGTAAGCTGCCGTGGCCGGACATGCTAACGTTTGCAGCTTATATAAGAGAAGATAAAGACCCTTTTCAGGGGATTCTTTGCGCTTTTTCCTTTTGTGTTTCTGGTTTTGGAAAGACTGAAATTAAAACACCACCTGTCAGACTATTTAAATACTGAGTCCGGCTCCCCATACAGAACATCGCAGCATGTGCAGACATCTAAAACTTGACAGGATTGTCGTGCCTGGTTGCAGTTGCTGACCGTTAAGGACTGAGTGCAGTGAATGATCAGTTGTTATTCATTTAGATCTGTGCCAACGTAAAGCACAAACAGGCTTTGCAATGACACATTTTTGCTTTCATGCATAAGAATCTTTGCAGCTTGCATAGAGGGTTTTGATATACCTGACTTTTTCATTGTTATGTAAAGGTATGAGAGCAGAGCTGCACAGTGTATATAGACTTAGACTGCTTCTTTATTAGCACTAACACAGTATGCAGGATCCACCTCACAAATCATCAGTGTAATGCGACACATGCTCGTGCACGCGTTGTTTAAAATAGCAGGTATTGTGGACGCCTTTTACCACACCTGGAATGAATGTTTTTTCTGTTTGGAGAAGGCTCCTGTTTGGTTTTACTTGGATTAAGGCTGAGTTATAATTCAGTTCGGGGGTTATGTGTCCCACCGGATGCAATCAAAGTGAACAGTGCTCTGCATATCTCAAAGCAAGCGCTGGAAACAATCTGTGTAAAGTGCCGCACTGTTTAGAGACAATATATTCAATCACGCCTCGATATTCTCCTCTGAAATGCCAATAGAAAGGTCAGAATTAAGTTTGAGATTCAACACTGCACATCTGCCACATATAGCTTTTATGCGGCAGAGTTTGTTCCCACAGCAACATGACCACAAAGCCGCAGAGCGTAAAGTTCTCAGGATGACCTTCTGTTTGCTGTCTAATGAAATTCTTGTAAAGTCAAGAGATATGAAGTTTACTTAAAAGGACTTGCTTGTTGGATCTTTCTTATCTCGTAAACAGTCAATCTGACAGCAGGAGGACACGCGGGAACAACTCAAGCTGCGGTGGCAGATAATCTCCCAGAAAATGGTTTTCGGATCACATTCATTAACAGGATATAACACAAACATCAGAGAACAGGCATGAGCACATTTACTGCCACTTTAATTCCAAAGAAATACAACATGTCAGATAAAAGGCCATTAGCAACCTGTTTGTCCATTAATGGCACCATGTAACAATTACCAATGACGTGAACTGCGTGTCTTTTTTACCCAAAACGTTTGACACGTTTGTTATTCATGGAAGAGTAGCACCACAGTTTATCCTGCACATGACACGTGGCCGGCCTATCGACCATGTGATGATATCATTGTACAGAGATTTTTGTGTGTAGTTACTATTTCAGAACAATTTTAATAACCAGATAATATGATAATATTTATAGTGGTGATACAATTTCATGCATAACCAGCCTTCAGCTGTGTTAAACTCCAGCCTGTTTGCTCTGAATTTTCCATCTGACTCTGAATGGTTTGAAGCTTCTTTGAGTTGCTTTCAATAAGTGGATGTCCACATCATTTGGGAATCACAATATACAACTGTAAACGTTTCGCCTGCACTTCATATATACACTGTTGTCTGCATTTGAAATACTGCATGAAATTACGCTCCCGAGCCAAGGAGGAAAACCTGCACCAAAGAAAAATCAGTCAACAACTTTAGGCTCCTGTTTTAAGGCCTTGCATACGATCAGGAAATCAGGTGTCTCTGGTGTGGACATAAGTGTCCACAAAGGCTGAGAACTCACACAGTCCAGTCTGAAATCACTGAGGACATTTGACAGGACCCCACCTCCTCATCACTGGCTGATTGGGACGGAGACAGAAATCAAAGAGCCAAAACAGAAAAGCAATGATTGTTGTTTTCTTGGCTGAGAGTGCTGACGTCCGAACTGAAAGCACAAAAACAGATTATACAACAGTTTGGTGTGAATGCAAAAACGGCTGAAACCTGCAAAAACTGACGGTCGATATATTTTTGAACATATAATGAGACAAGAAATAAAATGTCTGAGTCCAACTTCAGCCACCTTGTTTCAAGATATTTCCTGGATAATCGTCTTACGAATCAAACCGTACCAGGAGGACGGTTTGATCAAATGCAGATTCAGCTGCACACGCTGATCCTTGACTATCCTAAATACTTTCCCATTAGTTTCTCCGTTACCTCCCACAATATCCCAGATTGAAAATATCTGCAGTGCATGAAACCCTGTTTTGCTTTTTTTATCTTGATTTCTCCAGTTTTGATAGCTTCAGTAAAAGACTTTCCGTCACCGCACTTGTTTCCTCTGCTGATGTATTTCCCCTGAAAGACGAGGAAAGATGCTGCACACTCTGTGGTAAACTGTGATGTACAATCCATGATGAGACAACATAAATCATGTGAAATGAACTTGGGCAAAGCATAAAGTTACATTATATGAACAATGAGACGAAGGAGAAGAAAAACAAATCTGCCGTCACTGCAGCGAGCGTGCAGTCAGACTGACAATACTGGCTGTGCTTCAACTCTTTGATGCTGCTGGAAAATATGAGTTCTACAATCACATTAATTCAATCTGCAGACGTTGCTGTCTGTTGTGGACTAAATACATTATGTATATACAGACAAAATACTGCAGAGCACTGAAAATGAGGGTATAAAATAAATCATCCAGAATTAATCTAATTATGCAACATGAAAATTAAAATATGTGTATCATGATTATATATTACACACTGTATGGCGGCTGGACCGTGCTGCACGGGAAGATTATTTCACTTCTTATTCATTTATGTTCAAACAATCGTTTATAAAATCATTTACTAAATTTAAATTATACAATTAACTCATTAGGGAAGCTTTTAAATGATCATTAATAACATGGGCAGTTAATGAATATTCATCTTGAAAATGATTCCCAAAATGTTCAATTTCAGCTGTTTGATTAATTAAATATGTCTTCTTTGAATTATTAGAAACAAATTTGGAAAATCATTTCAGAAATACTTTTTTTTAAAAATCATGATTTTTATACATCACTTACAGACTTCCATACATGGATCAATCGGGACGCTCAATGATCAAATTTGCATCATTTAAATACAAAATTGCCAGAATAATATAATTATCTGCTGAGGCTATGATCAATTCAGCGGCACAGTCCGGCTTCCACAAGTCAAAACATAAATTAAGGACTGTTTCAGTTTAGTAAAATATAATATCCAATAAAAAACAGTGGTCAGTGAATTTGTTTGCATGTCATGTTTGGAGGCTTCTTGAGCTGCTTTCATTCCAACCTCTGCCTCTTTATTCACACCGGAAAAGAGAGAAATCACTCCCATCAAGTGTTTTCCTGCTTACAAAAAAAAAAAAAAACTGCCAATGATGCCAAGGGCAACCTATCAATCACTGACAAAAATATGCCAGCAAACAACACGTAGCAACCAAAATTTGATCAGCGAGAGTGAGCGCTCAAAACACTTCAGAGGTTCAACCTGATGAGGGTGCAGATTATTATTTCAGGGTGAAATAATGATTTACATAAGCTCTCCGGAAAAGCCTCGGCAAGCTTTTGGGGTTGATTTTGACAATGCAGCTGCAGACTGCAGCAGCAGCAGCAGCAGCAGCACACACTGCAGTGAAGGCAGACAGTAACTCTGCTGGAGACATGAAGGAGAGAGCCATCACATGCTGTAAGCACACACCGAGCTCAAGAGCGACAATTAAGGAGTTATTAATTCATCAGTTATCCCAGGCTGCCCGGTGGAAGCTGTTTACGCTCACCAGCTGCAACAGGAATCCGTCTATTATTAGCATGTAAACCAATTATAGCTCTCAGGTGCCCGTAAAACTTTATTAAGTTCCATAAACCACAAGTTGACTGGAGCAAGTCTAAATACACACGGAACAAATTACATTTATATTCTGCTAATTTTCAACAGCCCGTGCATTTTGGGAGAAACATAATGCTGCCTGAATTTAGTTTTTCTAGAACATAATGAGAGAAAAGGTTTTTAATGAACGAAGCTTACAGGTCACAGCGTGTTCGACGTTTTCCCGACGACGCCCGCTTGAACTGTAGCAACTGAAGCGTCATTAGCTTGTTTTATGGTTATGAGCAGGCACGTGCAGCATTTGGTTAAGGCCAGGGAACGATTGGAGGTCTTGGTTAAATACTGAAAAAGGTGATTTGAGGCACAATTTAAGACATTTAACCAAAACCACATTCCCCTAACCTAAAACCTGCGACAACTGATCTGTTTATTTATTTTTGGCCACTCTGGGGTCACGGAAACAAGCTGTAAACACTCACATGTTATCGCACTTTGTGTTGATATGTCTGATTTTGTAAAGGAACGGTTGAATCTTTGCACATCCAGCAGATAGAAGCAGCATTGACATCAGTTTGGAGCCATGTTTGTGTCCACCTGATGAGTGGAACGTTCTTTAAGCTCTGTTTTGGTCTCCACCAACTCCTGAAGGAAACATCTGGCTCTTCTGCTAATAAATGCTCCACTACGTTCACCAGCTAGTTGCTAACACTGCTTGCCTGCCATTTGGAAGCAACGTAAAGTGAGTTTATCTAAGCTTTTTTGTTGACAACGGCTGCTTGCTGCAGACGAAAACAGCGCCATGAGAGCGATGAGCGTGAACAGAAACTCAACATTTTTGAGCTGCAACACAGAAAGCTGACAGAAATAAAGCACTCCATAGATTTAAAGGGAACTGCAGAGTCGGTGATGCAAGTAGTCATGTGATCAATCGTGAATATAAAAAGTGGATTATCGCCACTTCTGTTGCTTAAACCTTCGCTTACATGGGATTTTGGATGCTGAACCCAGTCCTCAGAGTCCCCAGTTCAATCCAAAGAATACAAAATAACATCATCCAGGCCAGAATTACGTTTCCCTCAAAACGTAGTTGACATAACATTTACATGGTGGGATGTAAATGTAAGAGGAGGCAGGCTTGATAACTGACCACTACAGTTCATCTGAAACAAAATACCAGCATCATCAGCAGGAAACAAGCAGAAATATGATCAAATCTGACCTCTGATCAGGGACACAACAGACCCCCGGGCACAGACGTCCCTCCTCCACATGAGCACGACCCTCAGGCTGAAAGACGAGACCACAGCCATCACTCGTTTGTGGTCGCTCTGCGTCTCTTTGTTGTCACTTTGCCTGAATTTGTGGTCATTTTGTTATCATTACAATCAGTTTGCATCACTTTGTGGCCAATTCCTTGTTTATCTCTATTCTAGTCACCTCATCTCTTTAGGATTGCTCTGCACCTCTGTGTGGTCATTTGGCATCTTTGAGGTTATTTGGAGTCTCTTTGTGGTCATTTTGGACCTCTTTTGGTGACATTTTACAGGTGAAGCCCAGGTGTCAAGGGGCTCCTGTGCCCAGTAGGTCTGTCCAATAATCCATCCCTGCCTCTGATCACTAAACATCCCCATTTTTTAACCAAATTCAAATGAATTTGTTCCTTCGTGCAGCTTCCATAAACACTTTTCGGTAACCAGTGACGTCTCATTCGACCAACTCTTGGCCTGCAACAATCAGCTCAACAGAACACGTGAATACTTCAGTGATGACGAGTCACACAAGCTAACACAAGCATATACAGTTTACACCCAAAAGCCAGATGTACTTGAATGCAACACTTGCCATGAAGAAAATCAGTATGCTGAATATATTCCGGCGAGTCAGAGTTTGAGGAGTGCTTCTGGGATGTTCTAGTGTTCCTCTCTGAGGCTGCTTGAGTGACAGGAACATACAGTAGCGAAAGGGAACATTTCAAGTCTCTTTCAACTGGACGGGGGACTCGGCGCTTCCAGAGAACGAGAACGATTTCCAAAGTCTTATTTCCTCTCTTCTGATCACGTTCCATCCGTACTTTGTCAACCATTCGGCGAGATCCGACAGACGCAGCAGCAATGTTTTGATTATACAGTGACAACACATTATGAGGAAGTCATTGAGCTTACAATCTTCTTTTTTTATATTTATTAGATTTTTTTTTTTTTTTTTTACAGAGGGAACACAAGAAAGCCAGAGAACGTTGAGTATTGCCATCCACCAACGAGGTTTCCCTTCTCCAGCTTTAGGTAGACTTTGTCCTCCTTTTCTAGATAGAGCAGAACTCCGTTGGTGGCCGCCTCACGAGTTACATCTTTGTCGCCGGCAAAGGCAGAGATGACAGGTTTCCCATTCAACATCAAGTTCACCTGGACAACAGAAAGGACAGTTAGCAACGGTAATGGAAAATAAGTAGTTCTGAAGATGTGTTTCAACCTCAATAAAGCAGTTAAACTCCTGCATGACAACTAATGAGAGTTTGTTGTAAAGCAGATAAAAAGGAAGGAGTTTTGAGTTTGGTTTATGTCTCACAGTGAAGCATTTATTCTCAATATCAATAACCCAGTAAGTTCATATTAAGGGACTGTATGTCAATTATCATAGAGGGATTAGTCAGTGCAATAATAATAAGCTATATTATATAGCTACTTAACTTTAGCTACTTTCTCCTTCCTTTTGGTGAGATGTCTGTATAATTTTGCAATTTCAGGTTTTAACATCTAGTCTTTTAATGTATGTATGAGTTTTTTTTTTTCATGTATCTTGTTATTTGTGCACATAAATACATTTAAAATACTATTGCTAAATACAGTTAGTGAGTTCAGTGCTATATCAGACAAAATCTGGCAGTTTTAATTAATGTGACAAGCACTTAGGTATTCATTTGGATTCTCAGTTATGACTCAGCTGGAGCCTGTTTGTTCATGAATTAGTCAGCATCTGTATTTTCTGTGAGGGCTCAGGTTACTTGGGGAGGATAAAAGCATTATGTTACTGTTCTGCAGAGCAGACATTGACTCTTATTCATTATGGCATCACAACATGGTTTGATAACCTGACCAGGAAACTTGAGTCACTACTCAAAACCTGATCTGAGGGGCTGGAAAAATAATTGGCATGTTGCCCTCATCTTCCCTTCAGGAGATATTTGAGGAGACAGAGAGGAATCAAGGCCGTAAAATCACCTGTGACTCCAACCACATCCTCCACAAAGAGCACGAGCTGACGCCTGCAGGTCAGCAAACTGTCACCTGAACAGGTATTAATCCCTTTCAATAAATCTGAGTGTGGCAGCATTTTGGTGTTCTGATGTTAGCTTCACTGTACAGGTGTGCTGCTGTAAATAAAGGCTGAAGGCTAATCTAATGTAATCTAATCTAAAAATAAAAGCAAAGAGAATTGAATAGAATGAGAAACTCAAAATACAATCAAATAAGATTTTAGAAAAGTCGAAATCATCAAATAGGACATTTAAAACATACTGGAACCTGAAATATTAAACTTTTTTGGGAAGTGACTTAAAAGTTTAATTTCATTTCCCCTGTTTGGTTACTTAGAAACAAAAAGAATAAAATACAAAAAAAGGTGAAAATTGTTTTTCTATTAACATATCAAGGTTAAATGTTAAGGTTACGGTATACTGTCTTACATTGTTTGTGCTTTGCCTCTTTTAGTTATTAATAATCAATTAAGTTGTACCAATACTGTTAGATTACTTTGAGATATGATGGAGAGTGGCCACATGAAATACTAATAACACTGTGGAGGATTTCCCTTTTTAAAAAATAGAAATTTTCAACCCCCCTCCCTTCACCAGTAATTTCCAGACAGTCCCTAAATAAGACAGGGAGTCTCAATCCAGTCAAACAGGTTTACAAGTGAATCAACTGCACAGCTGGAATAAACAGAAATGTACCTGTATGGTTTGGCTCTGGTACACTTTAATGACATGGAAGTTAAAACTGTAGATTCCTTTTCTTGGGGACAAAAAAACTGATTCAAATGTGAAGTAGTTTCCTATATTGACGAGAACCTACGAGAGAGGAAGACAAAAGCACACATTGACAACTGTGTTCAGACAGCCAGCACTTCAACAAAGGCTTTCATTTCAATGGGCCTTTAGGATTAAATATATAAATATTAAATCAGCAGCGCGGCCACCAGGCCGGCCCGGCTCTGACTGCAACACAATTCAGACAATATACTGTAATTCAATCCTTCTCAATGGACCTGAACTTGACTTTCCTACTCCACAAGAACCCAACAACCACACTTTAAACTGAAGAATAAAAAGCATTCTTGATGCTCCTTCTTTAAGAGACACATGCAGGATCACCTGATATTAGAGGGTTGGTGCGTAAATATATTTTTCCTCCCTTCTGCTTGCTAAAAATGATCCACCTTGAACATGTCAGTCAGCATGGCACTTAACTCAGTCTCATAAGTGCCACTAAAAGGGCTGAAGCACCCCACAGTCACATTAGACGTAGAGTATTTGCATTAGTGCAGAGAAGGAACTTGATTGATGGAGGCAGCAGAAGCTCCTCTCAGCATGACCGGTCTCAAACACTTGAATCCCACCTGTTAAAGAACCACTGCAGCCTCAGCCGGTACCTTTGACAAATGTGGCTTTCATAGCAACAGCATGCACATCATCCACACCAATCAGATCAGTTACAGACTGTTATGACAGCAGAAAGATCACGTTATGTAATTCAGATGTGAGGGCCGCTGATCAGTTGTGTGGTATTGTTGCAAACACCCTCCGCTGCCCACCGCCGTATGACTAATCAAATTCTTGTTTGTGTTGGCCTGATTTGTTTGGGTGTGCAACCGTGCGCAGGTGAGGGCGTGCGCGCGTGTGCGAGCGCGCGCCGGCGCGCGGTGGGGGTAGTGTGAGGCGAGGTGAGGAGCGCGTGTGCAGGCTCTGCAGGACGCCCGTTCCCGAACATAATCCAGTCACTTTCACACCTGCCTGCGTGTGATATGCGCACTCGTACAGAATCCACATGCCAGCTGCAAGTCAAAGTAAACTCCGGGGTGCAACAGCCACACTTCACTGCAATGACACTTTAATGTGCTGCACCACAAGTCAAAACTGAGCCAAAGGATGAAGGTTTGTCACAAAATTGAATAGAAGACTCAGGTTTGACAGATAGGGAAATCAGGGGAAAGGTGAAGTGCTATTTAAAGCGAATTTAGCCACTTTTTTGACACTAGTATAGTTCATAAAAATCGTCTTAACCTGGTCGAAGTAGATTATTCTCGTTTTGTTGCTCATCTCCGACGGCTCATGGTTGTTGCTCCGGACTGCAGAGAAAGCCACCTTGGAGTTGGCGGCGCGCACGGAGATGCCGAGCGGAGAGGACGAAGCCTTCCAGTCCGTGGTCGGGTTAGAGTCGCACACCACGAGGCATTTTCCCTCCAGGACAATAGGCTCCGTGTCATTCTGAGCTCTGGCCACCTCAGAGATCACACTCCAGCTGAGCATCAGTAAGAGGGAGTTCACCATGGCTCTCTCTGTGACAGCCGTGGCAGCGCCGATTCGAAAAGAGAGACCGTCTCCTGCACCACACAAGTTTCCGAGTCCCTCCACTGCTCTCCCCCGCCGCAGACGCGTCTGACGCTGTGATATTCTCTTACTGGATCCACAAATGTTCCATATCCGACTGAGACATCAACAAAACAGAATCCGTAGGAAGGCTAAACCTTTTGCAAACAACCGAGAGACGCAGAGATCACCGCTTGTAGTCTATGCGTCTCATTTTCAGACTTTAGTAAAAGCTCGTGGATGAGGCGAAAGTAGACCATGTGGGATATTTTAGAGAAGACTGGTCCAGTCTGAGAGGCGAATCAGTCGATAAATCGTCCATAGCCCTCACTCCCACTCCGACCAACGCGTCTGACAGCAGCTCTTCCCCGCAGTGATGCGCTGCGTGTGTGCGCGCCCAGCCATCCACTTTACGCACGCACATGTGGTAGAACTTATAATTAACTGTCCCTGCGCAATTTGCCCAAAGCTTATATTTCTCTGATTCTCTATAAATTAGCTTCCAACTTAAATATACATTCATTAATTGGCTGCCTTAATGATACTGAGGAAATACACTGAATATACAGCTCTGGCCTTTTCTCGGATATGGGAACAAATAAAATAATTATCTCCAAACACATTTCTGATGTTTTTTTTTTTTAGTCTGTTGGGATTGTAATGTAGAAGTATAGAACGGAAAATGCCTTGGAGCAAGAGTTTTACTGTTTTTCTTGCAATGCCAGAGCTCCCTGTCCAGTGACTCATCATAAACTCATTGCACAGGTGGGCTGAAAATCTCTCAGGCTTGACTTCCACAGAGGTCAGTGATGGGACCTTTAGTCTTTCTATGGCTGTCTTGGTGACATCATCCCTGGATTCAGCGCTTTGGTGCTGGATTCCCTGCAGCAGCACTTGCCTCACTGACACTGAGTGCAAAAACTTTTCTCACCTTGTTGAAAAGTAGTTTCACTTCAGATTCACCAACATTTCCCTCATAATCTGGAAAAAAATAAAAATGTTATGAGGCAATGTTTCACCTTGATGCTGTTGGTAATGGGATCTTGGCCTTTAATGCTTTTGTCACTCAGCATCAACCGCTGAAAGACGCACCCGTCTGTCACCTTCTGCTGCTAAATCAACAAGTAATCCAAAGTGTCCTGTGAGGGTATTGACAGGAGATTAGAGCTCGTGTCACTACAGGCTCCCCACAAAGCAGCAGATCAATTTTAACGTCCTTCTTCTGACTTACAAACATGAGGTGGCACCCTCACTTTTTAACCCAGAGGAGCTCACTGCAGCTTCAAATGATAGATAGATAGATAGATAGATAGATAGATAGATAGATAGATAGATAGATAGATAGATAGATAGATAGATAGATAGATAGATAGATAGTTCAATGTGTGCAGGTCAGCTAAACATGCAAGTATCAAGGAGATTGTTGTTGACTTCCAGAGAGGCCACACCCAACACCCGCCACTGACCATCCATGGTGCTCCTGTGGAGAGAGTGAGCAGCACCAAATTCCTTGGGGTGCACATCAGTGAGGACCTCTCCTGGACCACCAACACCACATCACTGGCGAAGAAAGCCCAGCGGTGCCTCTACTTCCTGCGCAAACTCAAGCGGGCTAGTGCTCCACCACCCATCATGAGCACATTCTAGCGAGGCACCATTGAGAGCATCCTTTCCAGCTGCATCACTGTGTGGGGCGGGAGCTGCACTGACTACAACAGGAAAGCCCTGCAGCGCATAGTGAACACAGCTGGAAGGATCAATGGGGCCCCACTCCCCTCCCTGCAAGACATATACACCACCCGCCTCACCCGCAAAGCGACCACAATTGTGAGTGATGCAAGCCACCCCGCGCACAATCCTGCCCTCTGGGAGGAGGTATAGGAGCACCACCAGACTCACCAACAGCTTTAGCCATCAGGCTGTTGGGATGTTAAACTCTCTCCCCTCCCTACCCTCAGCTCCATCCAACAGGCTGTCAGAAAGCTAAAAACTGCCCCCACCCTGGACACTCTGGACTCTGAACCCTCTGACCCACATAAATGACATAAATCACTTGCACACTTCTGTCAAACAGAAAACTTCTGCTGCTATGACTGACTGTCTTTGCACTATTACAATCCTCTGACTTAAACTTATTGCTGCTACTTCTGCATTTACACTGTGAACTCCTATTCTCTACTGTTTATTTTTTAGTATTTATTTTCAGTTTATTGTTTACTGTAGTTGTTAGGACACGTCTGTCTTCATTCTTTGTGCCTGTGCACTTCACTGTTTACTTTAGTGGACTCCAGAAATGTCTTGTCTTGTCACACTGTGGGATAGTGGGAAACGTAATTTCGATTCCTTTGTATGTCTGGTACATGTGAAGAAATTGACAATAAAGCTGATTTTGACTGAAAAGTTGTTTGCAGACAAGCATAAAATTCAACATAAAGTTTACTTAAGTTTGAATGGAGCAGTTCTTCTAAGGAAATTCCTCCACAGCTGCATTAGCTTAGCTTAAACTTAAAAAAAAAAATAATAATAATAACTGTTTCAGAACAGTATTTCTGATAATTAGTCCCAAATTGCACACTTTAGGAATTTTTGGAAAATGTTCGGAAATAACAGACATGTTAAGCTTCACAGGCTTGTTAATGCATCTGTCAACAATGAACTCAAAACTGCTGTGTAAGCAGTTAATGAATGACTGATGACACATTGCTGTAATCATATTAAATGATATAAGAGCACACATTACAAAGCATTTATTGACTACATGTACAAACCATTCACAGATGGATTTTAAACTGAAGACATGCAGATCTTGACCTTGGAAACAGTAGTTTGACAAAGAATATCAAATAAATAAATGCAAATCTTAACTGAAGGTCAGTTTTCTAGATTCTGTCTCGTGGCCTTCATCGGCAGACGCAGTTTGTTCAGCTGTGGCAGAGAGTTAAGTATTTATAAATAAGTGCTTCATTAATAAATTATAGGAGGAGTTGCAGCGTGTTGTAAGCTATTTATTAAATGATTCAAAGGTTTATTTGTCACATAAACAAAATATACGTGTTATAAAAGGCAATGTGGCTGCACTAAAAGACTAGAAAAATAAGTCAGAAAGAAATAAAGGATGAAAATTCAAGCAAAAAACAATAAATATGTGTAAAATTTATCAAATGTTTTAAAGATGAACTCTACTACGAATGTGCAGGGCAGCGTGAAGGTGTTTACATGCTACTTATAATTGCTGAGCGGGGGCTTAAAATGAAATAAGTCGATAGGCAAACAGACCCCAGAAACCTCATTTTAATTATTGGCTTTGTAAAGTGCACTTTGTGCTATTAAACCAAAATAAGCCTGAATCCTGAAACCCACATTTGATATTGGGGATTCATTTGCTTTCTCATTAAATCTGTGCTTTTGAATGCAGCCTTTTCATCTTTGTGGCAGAACAACAACAAATCATTAGGTTACACTGCTGAAAGTGAGAAAACGGTCGAATTTTAAACAGCCAACGACCAAACGGATCTGACCCTGACACAAATCAGTCCGTGCCAACGCGTGATGTGTGGGGGAGTGTTTCACGTATGAATGATTAAAACCATGCTGAGAGCACACGGTCGAGTGTGCCGCTTGTCATCAATAGATTTCAGGTGGTGATCTGCATGAAAATATCAGATATCAGTAAAATCAGCAGCAGTAGTTACAGCCTGTTCAGTTCCTGAAGTCCTCACATGGTCTCTCTATCTATCTATCTATTGTAGTCTACATCTAAATCTGAAAATTTGCTATTTCTAAAGGCTGTTTTTAGACCACTGAATGCAAATATGCAAATCTGACTTCAGCCGTCATGCACAAACTGTTGCTCTGGGCTTCATTTTCTGTAAATGGAAGACAATCCGAGGATATCACAACCGCAACCTGCACAGCTGCCATTTTGTGAGATTTGTGTCATCAGCCAGCGCTGACAAATGGTTCGGTGCCTAATGCTGTGCATGTCAATATGTTTCCATAGCAATCGAGTTTTCAGGGCTGAGAGGCGACGGCTTTTAATGTGCCAAGAAACTCTTCCATGGAAATGTTGCAGGGAAAGGCTGTTTTGTAGCCTTTACGAGGGCTGCCTGTTAGCCCACCCGAGGCCCCCTCACAGAGGAAACTGCAGACCTCGGTAGCTGAGGTTATCTGATTATCAAAATAATCCAAAGGGCTTCAGGTCGCGTCGACCTTGCAGATTAAAAAATGATCCTGAAGTACAACTCCAGTGAAACAACTTGTGAAGGAACAATTGTTGAATTTCAGTTACACACAAAGACTTTAAAAATGTAGTTTTGTTGTCACAGATACAAACAAAGGATCAGCACAAAGACTGTGATGTGCTAGCAGGCTAAAGGCCATTAGCATCACTAAGTTAGCAGTGGGGAGTAACACAATCGGCCTACATTTGTTCATGTACTGTGCAATTTTGAGGTACTATATTAGCATTTTATGCTACTTTATTGGACGAATGCTGGCTCCTCTTTTGGCTCTAGAAGCTAAGTGAAGTAAGAAGAAGGCTACTTGCAGGGTTAGCTGATTAACAATGTAACCGCTAACATGCTAGCCAATCAGGACGCATAGCAGCCACATCTGTCAAAGCTTCTGTGTATTTTCTCTGTGCTATGTTGTTTACTCCTGCTGGCATTTTTTTTTCATGGGATTGTGTTTCATTTAATTCAACAAAGAGTTTTATTGAACAGGGAAAAAGTTCTCCATGCTAGCTTGCGAACTACTTGTTTATACATGCAAACATCTACATATTTATTTATTCACTCATTCATTTTTTAAAATTCAGAAAAACTATTTATTTGGTTATTTTACAGCCTGTTTACAAGCTGTTAAACCATCACAGTATGTGCTGTACATGTCTGCATCCTGTCCTCACCTGCCCTCATTATGCATACATAACTGCACAACCTGTGTACAGTACAGCTTGTCATTACTGTACACCTGCTTACCACAGTGTTATATTTTGTGTTATATACATATTAAGCCTGAAAACTATTTTTACTTCTGCACTACTTCATGTCTCAGATTCTCAGTTATACTTGCACTATTTTCCTTTTACACCTAATGTATGAGCATTGTTGAAGGGACTGTCATTGCCAATTATTGTGCATACGACCATAAAGACCTTGAATTTGACCTGTATGTGCATCCGCAGAATAATAGTAGCCAGACTGGAGCCCATACTGTCATAATATTCTGCTGTTTCCTTTCTCACTGGGTTGATTCCTACAGTTGTAAAAATGTAAGAATACAAATGCGTGCTCATTTTTGCAGGAGGCACACTAAAAATGCCTCTAAAGGGCCCGACAGGAGCAGCAGCAGCAGCATAACCAGGACCTCCAAGGTCAAGAGACACATGGCCTTTTTTGCATTCACTCTAACTTATTATTTTTGCTGAATTACTTCAGGATGTAAATGCAGTGCAAAATTTCTCATTTTAAGTCGGCTAATATTGCAGCAGTGTGTCTTTCAGGAGGACCTTGTTGTCCTCAGTGGTAGTAACAGCCGTGTTCCTCGGGGTCCTCGTGCTGACAACTGCCTCCCCATGGAATACACATAATATTATCTCAAGCGCTCGTGTCACAGTGTCAGGCTGAGCTGAAGTTCAGTAATTCAATAACTAGAAAACCAGTTAAAGCAAAAATCCTTTCATCGACTTGCGTGCGTGTGCAGCTGCCATAGCTACCATCCAGGTAAGACGGCATCTCCGAAAATATTAAAACCACTTATCAGCAAACAAATCACGTCACTGTTTTACCTGCTCCCTCCAGCAATTACTTTCTTTTAAACAAATGCAGTCTATAGGGGACTCGGGTCGTTTTATCATCTGAAAAGGACAAATAAAAAGAAAGGGAAAAAATTTAGACCCATCAGTGAGTCTTGATAAAAAGAAAAAGTCCCTAGAGAATTTAATTAGCAGTCTAAAGGAGAGTATGTACTCTGCATATAACACACTGATCATGTCAGACAGCCCTGTCGCACATGCTGTAATGAGCTGCTTTGGTAATCTTCAAAAAGGCACAGGCTCATTGTATATACTTTTACACTAATTAAACATAAATCCAGAGTAGTGCGTGTACCACTTCTCTACGCAGTAATACAGGCAATAGGCCAGAGGCAATCAGAGATACCAGCTGTCAGTCACTGGCAGAGGCAGCCTCTATCCTTCATGTTTCAACATTTTGTCTGAGGAGAGGTTTTCTGAGTCAGCAATTTAGAATATTTCTCTTGATTTCTTAGTCTCACGGGAGCGGCACAACAAGCTGCAAACACAACACTGACATATTATCACCACTTAAGGTTGCTTGTTTAGGCTGAATAACCAGATGACACGTAGCAACATTAGCATTGTTTGGAGGTTGGTCCCTGGTGATCTGATAAACTAATGTATTTCAGTCGGAACGATCTTTCTGGCCTGCACCACAAACACCGTCTTTCTCATTCCACGGTCATGTTAGCAATAATAAATATGCATCGATGTCATGTTGAACAAACAAAAAAGCAAAACATTCTTGGAACGTTATGGGAGGGTTAGTTAAAAGGCTACCAGCAGGGAACCTCAGGGGAGCAGTGTTAAAATTACCCTGAAAAAAACATTAATTTATGTGGTTATTAGAATGTTTTGGGAATGTTTCATGACCAAAAACATTTGCATAACAATCTTAGAACGCTGTGGGAAAGTTCCCAAATAGAAACGTGTACGGAAGTTTCCAGGAATGTTTTTGGAACGTTTCGTGTCAGCTGGATGAACCAAAACTCTGCGGTTAGGTTTAGGAAAGATTGTGGCGAAGGTTAAACTAACTTAAATCAAAGTTGACTGTTAGTTTCACACACTGTTAAAGGTGTGTTTGACCCGTCCATCCACCTCAGTCACCTTGCTATGTGGACGTTGTCGCTCTTGCGTTACGTTTGTCCTTATTAGTTTTAAGGTTGTGCTGAATGTCATGAAACCTTCATCTGTAGCTTCTTCACTTTGAGCATCACCTTTCACATGGCAGTGGTCACTGGATCTGCGGTTTACACCTTTGATTAGAGCAGCTTTAAATTCATAGGCAGGTACATTGAATCCATTGAAATGTGTGTGCTTTTTGGTCAAATGTGAATCTGTTTTATTCCCTCAGCTGCCAATTAGGCAGGCGGTACACTCAGAGCAAACCTGCCAAATCTCTAATGGAGTCCGACATGGCACCACATACAAATCTGCATACGGCATTAATTCATGCAGCGTCGCTCAGCAATCACGAAAATGAAAGAGGTAACTGTATCCCTGTGACCAAAACAACACAACATTTTTTGACTGCAGACGTTTTGACGTGTTGCAGAAAGAAAAGCGCAGGTGTTTCAGGCTGGCTCACTGTCACGCTGCCTCAGTTTACTGGGAGACTTCAGCAGAATGGAGCCATTGTTAATGTTGTTAGTAACACCTGTGCTTTTCCTACGAGTCCCATTCCACAAAAGGTGGGACATATACTCAATTCAAAGCAGCACAGAGACAATATATTAACGTTTGACCTCATCAGCTTCATTGATTTTTGTAAATGTCTGCTTATTCTGAATCTGATGCAGCAACAGCAAGTTTCAAAGACTGGGAAAGATGTGGGACGCTCCAAAAACACCTGTTTGGATCGTTCCACAGGTAAACAGGTTCATTGGTAACAGGTGATAGTAACATGATTGGGTGTGAAAGGGGCATCCTGGAAAGGCTCAGTCATTCACAAGCGAAGGTGGAGCGAGGTTCACCACTTTGTGAACACATGATTGGATGAAGGAAGACGTAAAACTGTTGTCAGTAAACATTTCATTTTGTCTCCAAATGACTTTTTATTTACATTTCCCACAGCATCCCTACTTTTTTGAAATCTAGGTTTTAAGATAAGATGAGGTAAGATAAGCCTTTCTTGGTCTTCATTGGTCCTCAGAGGCACGAAAAACTGTAACGTTAATGATGATGTCTGTTCACAGCATGAAACCAGGAGGCAGGTTGGAGAAGTTGGCGTGCAATGAAAGCAAGGAAATAAATAAAACAAAGCCAGAAGAGGAAACACAGAAAACACATGCAGGAGAGCAGTTTAAATGTTAGTGTGTAATGATTTCGGTCACTCAGTTCACGCTAATATGACGCTTTGTTTCCTGCTGCAAACATTTGTTCAAATTTGGTTCTCACAAGAGGAATAATGATGACAACACATTCGCAGAAGCAGATTCCTGCTCCAGCTGCACATACTGCCTTCCTCAAAGACCAGGAATTCACACCACTGATGCCGTAAATGCACGTCAAACTTGCAGAGCTGATCAGGACAAAATGGGTTAGAAAAGTCCTTTAAAAATGGGGAGAAGTGAAAATTGAATGTCTTACCTTTTTTAACACAGACCTCCAAAAACCCAGCAATGACCCTGAAAGCCAAAAGTGAAAGCAGTGCACAGCAGAGCTCGCGCAAACTGAAGTTTAATCATCATAATAACAAAGTGTTTAAAAAACGAAATGAAAGTGTTGACACTCAGAGTGTGGCGTTAAACGAGGGGACCGTAAATGCATAACTCCAATATTGATCTGCATCTCATTAAAAGTGAAACTAATTAAAATAAGACAGAAAATGGAAACCTGTATAATTTGAACTTGACTTCTAGATTTGATTTTGTATACATGCTTTGTGTTGGGTCACTTATCTCTTTTTAATTTCAAAAGCGGTACAAAGATATTACATCAGGGTGGAAAAAAAGCATTAATGATGCGTCCAGCTCCGATTTTGACAAATTGGAAATGTAGAAAAAATGAAATGGAAAGAATAATAAGATGAAGGTCTGTGAAGGAAACATTTAATGAAGCAGTTTTGCATGTTTCCTGTTAATGTATCACCAGTTTCTGCAGATGCAGAGTTTTAATTAAAATTGCTGTTTTCTCCTTTTACAAGAAAACGTGCGACTTTTCCTGCTCGGTGTGCGGCCTGGTTCATTACAGCACTGTGGTCCACAGCTACAGCTACAAATAGTGTTTTTGTCGTCATCTGATTAAAATGTCAGACGCACAAAAACCCGGGAAACACATGAATCAGGTCTACAACTACTTTTCAGCCGTTTGAATGGGCAGTTTTGTGCTTCTCATCATGTCGTTACCACAGTGCAGATGTTGTCCTTAATCAGAGGCGACCTTGGAGCTCCTCCTGGAGAGCTGGGACAGGAAACGTCCCTGACCGCAGCTCGATTGCATGTTCAAAATAATCACACAGCTGAAGTGCACCAGCCTCAGCCGGCCTCTGAAGTGCTGTCTGTTCTGTTCCTCTGCCAGCACAGAGCTGCGGGCACCATCATCATCATCATCATCATCATCATCATCAGCACACTTCAGCATCCCAGTGCTGCTGTGAAATCCTTCATTACCGATCCACCTCAAAACAGAAATTCAGGAAACTTGAAGTCGACTCAAATCGAAACTCCCTCTGACGTGAAGTAATGTGACACAGATCAGTTTTATATTCACAAAATCGATTTCCACTGACATCCTGTCGTCCACATGCATTAGCATCACTGTACACTTCATACTGTCGGACTGCTCAATCAATCACATCCAGTGTCCGGTATAAAATAAGACATCTGTACAACAACACAGGAGGAAAACACAAACAGCTTTTAACATCAAATACTGCACTACGCATTATATCCTCTCTGAACTGCGGCTAAGAAGACTGGATCTGTGTGGTTTGTTTAATAAGCATCTCTGCAGCCTCAGTGACTACCAATATGTGCTCTGTACAGTGTAACTCATAGACTTTCAGTGTGGGCCCTCTTGAAGTCGTGGACGAACTGACAGATCAGCCCAAAGAACTCCTGAGAGTCTTGATCCGCCGGTTCTCCGAATTTAACCTTGACAAGAGAAAAACACGATGAGTGACTTGGAAAT
Source organism: Chaetodon trifasciatus (assembly GCA_037975065.1). Classification (NCBI taxonomy): domain Eukaryota; kingdom Metazoa; phylum Chordata; class Actinopteri; order Chaetodontiformes; family Chaetodontidae; genus Chaetodon; species Chaetodon trifasciatus. The sequence continues at coordinate 3,016,726 of JBBMOE010000025.1, forward strand.
TCAAAACTTTAGCTTGATGTCAATTACAGTCTCAGACCTTGCAGCTTGTAAAACATATTTTACAATTAACAACTGCTTTCAGTCCCGTTAGTGAGCCGCTGACTGGGTCGTGTATTCTCCTCAACAATGGTCCTCTCATATAATTATCTCATATACTTTCTCAGCATGCAGCCCATTCCTTGAGAGTACTTAAACACCGAGGCAGACGTGCACTGTCGAATTAGTACATATACCTCAGTGGTTAAGGGTCAGTGGCATAAAAATGTTAATAATTTTAAAGCCAAACTTTATCAGAAAGGGTCACAGTGGTTAAGTGTGCTAATTGGCTCATTGCATGCTGTTGACTGTGCAGGCTCACACTATGCTGCTCTCGCCCTCTCCTCATTTTCTTTACGTCTTATTATGTTTAAGACATTTAAAAACAATATTAGGTGTTATATTTCCTTATGCTGTTTATATGTTTAATGTGCTCACTGCATTAAACAGCCCCAAATAAGACATTTACCAACATTTACAAACGGTGTCCCACGGTGTCAAACGCTTTAGCTCGTTTTGCTTTTTTAGGTAAACGAGAAGCTTGATGCTACTCATGCCTGTTCAGTGAGTGCTAACATAGCTGGAGTCAGCAGCCAGTTAGGTGGTCCGGACCCCAGGAAGTCACAGCTCCCAGCCAAGAAATAGTCCAGCACATGACCCCCCAGAAAACAGTGAATTGTTGTCTTTATAGTTTAGTTTTTAAAATGTTAATTAGTGAACGTTTAAGGTGCTGGTAGCAGGATTTTGTTACCTTTGGACAGAGCCAGGCTAGCTGTTTCCCCCTGTTTCCAGTCTTTATGCTAAGCTAAGCTAACTATAGCTGCTCTCTGTGGCTTCATATTCACCAGACAGATGTAGTGGTATAAATCATCTCACCTAACTCACAGCAAGACGGTGAATAAGCTTAGATCTCCAAATGTCAATTATTTCCTTATAATGAAATATTCATGGCCACAACAGCTAGTTTTGGTCGGTGTGGGCAGATTGAGGTTTTCTGGAGGAAGATGTAATGTCACTGGCCAACAGCAGAGCCAAACAAGTACAGTTTCAAGGTCTCAAGTTTCAAGGTGTTGAATCAAAGCCACACATCTCTGCATGGAGGAATTTAAACTGAACAGAAAGAGGGCTTTATTTAACACCACCACAGGTAGCTTGATAAAAGCAAGGTGGTAATTTTTAGCACTGGGTATGAAGCATTATGTCAGGCAGGGCACCGAGGTCGAGCTTGTATTAACTGATTCATCCATGATTAGCTCTCCCAGCAGGATCCTCCCTCCTGTTTGGGATGGAGATCTCTCTCAAAAAGCATAACCTTTCCCACCAAATCTACATGTGCAGCCATTTGCTATAAATGGTTAGTTCCTCAGTATACTCAACCAAGAAACCCTTTATTAAAACATGGACAAAAAAACAGAAACTTCATTTTGCCTCAATTCCCACAGAAGAAAGTCACCTCAAAAAGAGACTTATGAAATGAATTTATTACAATATTTAAAGCTTAAAGGCAAAATGATGAAATTAAAGTGCTAGAATTACTTAAACAGGTTTTTTTTTCATATTATCCAAAACTGACCTCAATTAATCACTTAAAATTAGCAACATTAGTAATAATTAATCATTAAACCAGACTATAAACCGTTACACAGGCAGGGTAACGTCTGTATTAGGTCTCTTCGTGCTTCCACGGTGTAATTGCCGGCAGTTAGCATGTTTATATTAGCATGTCTCCCTGAAAGGTTCACACAGGTGTGAGACACCTGCTCTCAGAAAATCCCTGATTGCAAAAGGGGGAGTGAGCTGATTATTACCTTTTCTCCATAGTACAGAACACTCTCACATCAGATGTGCAAATAAGCTTGTTTGCATACTTTCCCTCAATTTTTTGTGCTTCCTCTTACCACCTGAGGCTAAAGAGGTTTTGGTAACACCTCATATTAAGGTACACATAGTCACCTTTAACAAGCTGCTTATAAGCATGCATATTAGCAGCATATTGGCTCTTTATTAGTCATTTAATTATTAATGTTGTATTATCCACTCATTTTGTAGACATTATCCTTTGCTTTAGCTGATCAGCCTTCTTGTTTTCTGTGCATGTTGAATATTTGCATGCATTTTTATGAACATGTGCTGTGCTCAGTAAAAACATCAAATCCACAGTCACGCTTCTAACTGCCTTTGAAGGAATAAAGGGAGTGCCTGTTCTATGAATCAATGCGTTTCCACCTTAACGAGTGAGGATAAGCAGGATAATGAGATCACAGCTACTGGTTGCTTTGGTTCCATGTGCATCGTACCGTGGTGGTAAATGCTAAGCTAGAAAATAACAAAACAAATTCGGAGCTTTCGATATCTCCATGCTGGCATTAGAAATGCATAAATGGTACACTGAATCCACCGATTTCAGTAGTTGAAGGTATTTTCAAAAGTTTTAATTGTAATTACACCACGACAGCGAACTGTGCAAAAAGCAAAGGTAACACTACACTTTAACCCTCCCTTTTTAGCATTTATAAGCACTATATAGTGTAAGTGTTTAACAAATGGTTTATAACACATTACAATGTAGCAGCCAGCAGAAATAACATCTCTAACTCCTCCTGTGGGCACCCATAAAAACAGAGAGATAAACAATTTATTACATTTTTATATAGCTACACTTTATAGCATTACATATCCATTGTTAACTTTAAAGATACAAATAAAGTTATAAGGCTGCATACTGAAATGTTCATTACCCCCATCAGAAGCATCCTGTATCATCTTTAATCTGCAGGTTTGAGCTCTTCGCTTGAGATTAAAAGCACCTTATCTGCAGTCGGCGAGTTGAAATCGATTTTGTTCTATCGCGTCTTAGCGACGCGGTGTATTAAAGATGTGTATAATGTGAAGGGAAAGCGGGAATGTGACGTAGCTGTCGGCTTTTAGTGTTATGAGAAGGCGTGCAACGTATCCGACCGCATCACATTAGAGAGGATATGTTACAGCAAAGCATGTTATATAAAATGTCTCTTTCTATTCAATACTTTTTTTAAAATCATGCCTCCAGAGTAACGACAGAAAAAGACCTCGTCACAATAACCCCCCCCAAAAAAACATTTCATAAGCTCCTTCTATGTTTAATACATTTGTATGTTGGCTATTCAAGGGCATCATTATGAATTCTCCCCCGCCATGACAAGATGTGACTCAATATGACGCCTTTTCCCCAGCCTACCGCTCCCCTGAACAACACCACAGCCCAGTCAGTCTCAATCACTTTCTGCACTGCCCCCACAAAGACTTTATTGTATATGCAGGAGGAGAACGGGCGGCCACGCGGTGAAGCATGCAGCGATGACTCCCGGTGATTAAAAACAACTCCTGGCCTGAAGGAGACACTAAAGTTAAAGGTCAACTTGTTAGATTTTAAAAGGCCACAGCCGGAGCGTTTTCAGTAACACCTGAAGGAGTGATGTTGTTAAGAATGAGAAATCTCATCTTTCACTTTAGACATTTTGGGAAAGACGCTTCAAAGGGAGTCAATCCCCCCTGAGGAGAGGTGTTTTAATGTGGTTTCATATGTACAGTAAGATTATGCGTAAACCAACCCAGTTTGGGAGTAAAGTATTAAATGTAGTTTTTACACCAAAATGAAGCTATACTAAAAAAAATATCTGTCTGGGAGAAGATGCCCCCTGGAGTCTTTTTGATCTTCCATATCTACAAATTATGTAACTCACGTAACAAATGCTATCTCAAGAGCATTTGTTTGTCATTGATTTTTCATTTACACTGACTGAAAAGAACCTTTTTTGAAGTTAATTCAAGCAGGCTGTTTTAATGAGGTTTATTCCTGAAGGGTTCAGGCCTCAAATAAAGCAGCAAGCAACCCTGACACCACTTTTAAATTTTAAAGAAAGTCTAAAAAAGGGGGATTTAAAAGTTTATTCTTCACTAATCTTGTTTCTTATCAAATGTTAAGTGTAGTTTGCAGACAGATTTTGCTGTCAAACATGCTAGTAGCACTATTGGAGCGTTGTGGATTTCCTGCACAAGTTTCTTAAAAATCTGCAGTTCATCAGAAACTCACTGAAAGTCGGTAACGCGTTGACGTTAGCTTCACTTGTTGGGCACAGTTTGAGTTACATGTGGTGGACATTTCCTCCCATCTTATCCCTGTTGGTTTTCTTTAACAGCACTCACATGTTCATATGCTAAATGCTACAGCTAACAGCCAATTAGCTTAGCTTAGTATCAAGAAATCAAACAGGAAGAAAATGAACTAAATCCTTGTCAGAAGCATTGATTTCCTGCAGAAGCAACCCAGGCTAGTCGTTTCCCCCTGTTTCCAGTCTTTATGCTAAGCTAAGCTAAGCTAATAGCTCCATATTTACTGCACAGACGAGTCAGTTTTTTCATTTCTAATCTCAATCTCTGCAAGAAGGCTACAGAGCAGTTTTACCAAAATGTCGGACTATTCCTTTACCCTGTGAACCCGATGCTGTCGGTCATGAACGGTTATCCTTATTATTTTTTGTGCACTCACTTTGAAATGGAAAAAGTTTGCAGTGGACAGGAATCTAATTGTGGGTCTAATATAACACAATGCCATAGCAGCCCGCAGCTCACGCTATAATATCTGAGTGTTCAAACACAGTCTATGATGATGGATTGTCCACAGAGATATGGGGAAGGTGAGAAAATAGGCACTACTTTTGTATTGATTGTTTTAGGTGGGGACTCCATAAAAAAAGACATAGCACCTGTTAAGATGTCAAAAGTAGGCTTGAGCTCTATAAAACTAATCTAACCAGGTTAGTGAGCAAAGAAAATGTCCTCCTTTATAGACAATGTGATAAAAAAAAAAAAACTACAGAGGGAGCAGCACGTCCACTAAATCTGATGACGTGTGAATCATTGAAGAATATCATAGTCCAGCCAACATGGGACAGAGCTTAAATCAATAATAGCATTAGTATGAATGTAAGGTGGTAGCAATATATTCAAAATGAGATGCCACTGAATGCAACTGGTCCCACATCAGATACCCTGCTGCTCTAACAGATCCTCATTTTTAATGTTGTGCAGACCATCCATCGACGTGCCATCACACTTTAAGGGTCAGGATGAACTTGTCTCTCGTGCTCTGTGGCTACAGGAGACAGCGGCAATTGTTCACTAATCCTGAAAAAATTACCCAACAGATACCATTTTTCAGAGCTGCAAATCAGTGATGCTTGCTGTTAAATGATGTGGAGGCCAAGGCTGTGCACTATATATCAGATACACCACGTCCTTTTGTAAGCCCTAAAGGACACCTAGTGAAGAGGAAGTAACCTTGGGGACTTCTTCCTCTGAAATATACTGTATGTGCTCTCCCAGTGTAGGGTGAGGAGATACAATGACAAATAATTGAAGAGGGCCATCTACACACTACTGGGATGGGAGACAATCCATCTCTGAGGCTGTACAAAAGAGATATTGAAATAATAACTCAAGGATTACCAGTATGACAGAGTAGAGTTCCTTCATCTCCTCACACGTCTTCGTCAATGCGGAGAGATCCCTGCCGTACTTCTCAATTGCCATCTGAGTTACAGAGAAAAGCACAAGGAACTCGGGTGAGTTTGTTCATTCGTTTAGCCCAAACCCGACCCAAGACTGAGAGAGCGGGAACCATCCCGACCCAAACCTGAAGACCTGAGTGTGTGTTTCCATCAGACAAAGGCTGTTACTGTGTTTACAGCTCACCTGTTTACCCTGATGTGTGGGCACCTTGTGGATGACCAAAAGGGATTGTGTTATGTAGGCCAAAGGTGGATCGTTTTAACACAGAGACGCACATCATGCAATCAGCAGTTACAATAAAATTTGAGTCTCGTCATTGACGGTTTAGCCCAGCGGACGTGACCGAACCTGAAGCTCGTTTCTAAATTTTTGTCCAAATGTATTTGTGAGCTGGATCCAGCTGCATGCTCGTAAATGCTGTACATTTGATTTTATTTACAATTAGGGAAGGCATAGAAAGTAATGTTTTGTCTAAAAAACTGAAAATCTGTTCTCTGGAAATGGTTTGAATGAGAGTTTTATGAATCTAGCTCTGTGAATCTTAACATGAGGCCTGGAAGCAGGGGGATGCAGCTAGCCTGGCTACCCATAAAACCACAAATTGTCATTTTTACATTTGCATGTGTGTACAGATTAAACAAATAAGATATAGTGTGTTAATGTATTAGTTTTAAAGGTGGATTTTGGGACTTTGGACAGAGCCAGGCTGGTTATTTTCCCCTGTGTCCAGTATTTATGCTAAACTAAGCTAATCGACTTCTGGCTCCAGCTACATGGCTTCTTCTCATTTAACTCTGCAAGATTACTCCTCAAAATGTCAGACTACTCCTTTAAAATCCAACAAAGTGAAGTAACAATGCACCACATTTACATCGTCAAAGGGGTTTTTGACCTCTAGTGGCACTGTAGAGTGGTCTTTTGATGGGTGAGGACGATAATTTGATACGTAATGAGATGTAAATGGCATCTGAATGAACAGAATAGAGTCACAAAATAATTACTCTGTATTTTATTAAGAGGGTTCACCTCATTCGTTTACTTGGCTATAGCTACAGTTTGAGCAGCTAGCTTATTTCTGTGTCCACGCGTACTCCATTTTGATCCTAAAAGGGTCATCCTAGCTCCTACGTTATTACAACACTCAAAAATGGCTGAATGACTTCCCTTAAATTCATGCAATTCCACCAATAAACTGTTGGTGGCGGTTAGGGGTGTCATGCAAAAGAGGTTTTGATATTGTGGAAAAAAGTGATGAAGCCAGAGGCAAGCTGTGTTATGTATTTAACAGCAGGAGGCGTAAATTAAATAAATATATGTCTCAGAATATTTTTTTATAAGCATCTGAAAAGCTGTCGTAGCCATTTTGCATGCACTTTAGAGACGGTCCCTAACTCCAGCTCCTCTAAAATCCAAAGTACCAGACTTCAGCTCATAAAGTAAAAATAACAGCTGTGCAACATCAGTCTTCCCAACACATCTGGTGAAAACTGATGAAACATTACTCAGAATGAATGTATGAATATCAAACAGCTCTCTGTTTCAAGCTTAATGCCCTTTTTTTGTTTTTGATTTTAGCAGATCTGCATAGGAAGTCGCACTGTTTTAGCTCCTAACTGTTCCTTTTTACAGTGTGCAGACAACCACCAATACCAAGCCAATACCCGACGTCATGAAAAGTAGCTTTATTCTGTAAATTTTAAACTGATTTTTGTACGTTTATCCTAAATGGACATGAGTCTGTTACCAGTGTGTGTGTGAGGGCTGTGTGAGAGGAAGTGGTTTGTGGAAAATTTTATCAATCAGGTGATGGGAGGGGGTTAAAAATCTGATTTGGATGCTGCTCATTTCTGCTGACAGTGCATTATCTGTGCATATCCAAATCATGTATTCGCATTCGTTTACATCCCTTGTGGAAGAAATGCTCCGTAAAAGGCGGCAACATGCCAAGAAAAGACGAGGAGAGACAAACAGTTCATTTGTGTGACAAACAGTGAATGCAATCAATACCGTGTTTTTTACAAGAACAACAACAAACAACACTTTGTACCTTTAAATGAATGCGTAAATAAATAATGAACACAAGATATACTACTTCACCTTCAGGTCTTTGGAGAAGTTGGGCTGTTGAATTCCAGCGTTTCTCTTCTTGGAGGTTTTGCTATACTGAATGACTTTCTGCAGTTCATTCTTCAGGACTGAAGCAACACACACACACACACCATGGTTATCATCCATCAAATCTGACCACTGAAGCAAATAGCTGCTTTAAATCAGATGCTGTCTCCTGTGTGATCCTGTGATGTGCCGTACTTGGGCTTGTGGCGACTGTTTGTGAGTCATCATACAGGAAATATATTGGATTGAGCCCATATATTCCCCAGACAATGAGAGCGTGGTGTTCACAGTATACTGAAACAACTACTGCAGAAGGATCGAGTAAATTCTACTATCACACTTCCTCACAAATAACTTACATTAGCACAAAAAAGTAGGGTCAGTATTCCAGAAACCGCAGCAAATTTGAGAACAACAGTCTTTGGACGCAGTAGTAAAACGTGATCTACTCACCATCTACCTCTGCGGTCAGGCCTTTGATGGAAGCTATCCAGAAGAGAGGACAAAAACAGCAACACACACACACACAAAATACACATTTCACTTAAAAGACCTCAACTAGAAAGCACCACACATTTTTTTTTTTTCAGCTTTGATCAAATCTTGGTTAGCAAATACCTCCGGGGACAGTTTCAAATTCTGCCAGCTCCTGGGTAAAAGTGGCCAAGCACGGTTCATGCAACATGATCTGCTCCACAAGGGCATGGAGCAAGGTGAACTTCCTGTCTCTGCCACGGAGCTGGGAGAGCTGCGAATGGAGGAAGCACAGAGTGAAAGAACAGCAGTAACCTGCGGTCCGAGGACACAAGGACTCATAACACAAAGGAAGCGAGACAGATGTGTACTGTGACTGCTACAGCTGTGTGTGCAGCCTCTTTCCTGAAGGCCAGGGACAGACTAAGGTAACAAAGCACGCAGAAACAGAATGCAGGCATTAAATCTTGGAATTTCTATCGGATGTAGCTTTGCTCTGAGTGCTAATATGAATGTAAACTCTTATATCAGTCACACAAAACAGTTGGTAAATACTGTGTATATACTGTGGTGGGACGAAGTGCTTTGACTCAAGTGAGGTACTTCCATGTTATGCTAATTTTTCTCCATGACAGTTCAGAAGCAACATATAGCACATTTCACTCTACTTTGCAGATTAAGATTATTAATACAAAATATTTATCAACCAAATAATAATGATGTATGATTATTATCTGAGTACCTCTTCCAAATCCCCTGTTTGTGTAGGTACTTTTCATTATTGCTCAGAATTATTAGTAGTCGCAGCAGTAACTGTGCTTTCATACGTTTGTGTAAAATGCTAATCATCACTCTACAATTCAAGCCATGTTGCACTTCACACTGCTATATAATTGAAATGCAAGCATGGCCGCTCTAATCCTATGATAGACATTCATGGTCTTTTTCTCAGTTATGTTGTTTACCAATCTGAGGCCTCTGAGGACTATATGTGCAAGACATGCAAGTATCCATGCTCACAAGTGAAAAGCAAGAATCAAAAAGGTCAGAGATAAACTCAATACATTTTTCTTGGAAGCAGTCGGCCATTAATTTGATGAGAGTCTGTCTGAAGCAGCAACAGTTTACTATTCTCAATTAGACCTGGAAACGCCTCGGAGGGAACGCGAGGCCTCGGCTTCATTAAAAGGAGCAGAGGACGTTTTACTTCTGTGCCAAGAGCGCTGCCCCTTAAACCTTCCCAAAAGAGGGACCTGCACACAAAAGAGTGGTTCAAAATAAATTCAGCACGAGGCAGAAAAGACTCTCACAAAGCCCAGAAAACACTTAAAACTATTTGTCCAACAATGCTGAACTTTGAAAGGAGTAGTTCCAACATTTTGGGAAACACGCTTCTTCGCTTTCTTGGCGAGAGTTAGACAAGAAGATTGAGACCACTCTCACATTAGTGCAGTAAATATGAAGCTGCAGCCAGCAGCCAGTTAGCTTAGCTTAGCACAAACGCTGGAAACAGGCTGTAGCAGCTAGCCTAGCTCTGCCTAAAAGAAACATCACCTCTGAAACTCATTAATTATCAGGTTATGTCTTGTTTGTTTACTCTGAGGTGTGAAAACACCAGGTTTTGCTTTCCTTTTGGATTACGTGCTGGACTATTTCTTGGCTGGGCGTCGCGTATGTAGACTCCAGGAAGTCACCGCTACCAGCCAAGATGTAGTCGTCCCTTTCATACTTTGGTTTTTTGTGCAGATTAAACAAATGGGATTCAACTTTTTAACTGGTGAGCTTTAGAAATGCTGGTTCGAGTCAGGCTAGCTGTTCCCCCCACTTCCAGCCTTTATGCTAAGCTATGCTAACTGTCTCCCAGCTCCAGTTTCATGAATACCAAACAGATACAAAAGAGGTATCAATCCTCTCATCTACATCTCAGCAAATTAGCATATTTCCCAATAGGTCAAAGTATTGCTTTGAATCAGTGGTTCTCAAACTGGGGGATGGGCCCCCCTGGGTGGACATAGAGCCACTGCAAGAGGGGCGTGGATGACCAGGCTAAACATATGGAGTGAAAGTTGAATTAACATGATTTATGTTGAGATAATAAACAAACAAGAGTTCGCCGACGCCATCGTTCTGACCGGATCCGTTTTTATTAGTTGCTTCCACAGTTGTTATTAATGACTAAAAATGGTGAGTTGGAGGGTATGAACAGCTTATGAAAGGGGGACAAAAGTTTGAGAACCGCTGCTTTAAATAAACCCGAGAGGAGGCTCACACATTTAGCTCCATTGAAAAGATCCACTGACTGTCTGACTGCACTTAATGATGGTTCACTTCTAAGAGATTCACCCACGAGCGAGCACACTTTGTGCAAAGTTTAATTTCTCCTGCGACGGCCGGTACCGACACAATCACATCTGTCAGACGGACTGTATCAAAGACCTGAGCGAAACCAGCGAGGCCGCCGCGGAAATGACAAGAGAGAGAGTTGAAGGAAGAGAAGCCCTGCTGTGTATATCAATGAGTAGTCTGATTAGCCTTGTGCTGCAACTCAATCAAAGGTCAGGCAGCAGCGGTGGAGTCGTACTTTAGTTAAGGAGGAGAGGCGGAATCCCTTGGCCTTTCCCTTTCTGGCGTTCTCGTTGAGGTAATTGCCAATGGCGAGGAGGTACTCCAGCACGGAAACAAATGACCTGCAGTTGTTCAGCTGTGTGCACATTCTGATCTTCTGGTTAATCAGCTGGAAGACAAACACAGGGGCACAGAGCAAAGTCATTTTGTTCTGTAATCCAACCGCATACAGGCTCTCACATTCATTTCTCCACACAACAACTGTGAAATTTAAGCAGAATGAGGCTGAAGCTTGTTTTGGGGCTCTCTGTGCTGACAAAGTGTAGACAAAAATAACTCAAGGCCTTCGGATTTTACATTATAAAGATAAACAGCCATCTTACAGTACCTCATTTGACCTCATAAAATGAATAATCAGGGCTTGGTTGTTTGGCAGGATTATTATTTGGTATGCAATTGTGTCAAGTACAAATATCCCTCTAGAATATCACACAATTTCCCTGTTTAACCAGATCTGAACAGACCCTGTTGAATATGGATAGAAATCATACTGAGAAGAAATGAAAGTGGGATTTTAGGTTTTGCCAATGGTGTGTTGGAGGAAAAGCAAGTTGATGCTGTGGGAATCGTAGTCCTTGACAAAGAGTTAGCTTTTCCAAACAGGGTCCACGCCAGCCAGCAGCAACACTCCCACCATATGCTCCTGTTTTAAGAATAACTTCCCAAAATCTACCAGTGGGACAGCCTCAGTTACACAGAAGAGAAAGCAGATTTCCAGCTATTATTTCAACTGGCTTTGCTCAGGACCATCTGTGCCATCACTGAAATGACTGTGGATGGTATAAAACACAACTGAAACAGCTCAGCGCATGATTTCGCAAAACCTGCTTTTACAGCGTCATCTGATAAGAACCGAAGTTCGACTTTATAAAAATATGTCAAAACGTAAACAATCATTACAGAGCAAACTGTAAGCACGGTGTCATGTGCTGTTCATTGAGTTAAAGGCAGGAATCAGTTCAATTCTTCTGTTAGCTCTTAGTTTACGACAAACATGTCAAATCATTTTTGGGTGTTTTACATCAAAATCAGTCTCCTTTCCCGCAAAATGTGAAAATATTCTGGACGACTCATCTTGAATCAAATGTGATTTTAAGCATCTAGCTAGCCCCTCCCATCATGTAAAACTTAAACGTCAGCTCGTGGGTCATAGCCATGCATGGACTTAGCGAGCGGAGCTCCAGAAGACGGCCATGCTCTAATTTATTAATTTCTCCCTTGTCCTCCACCTCCTGATCTAACAATGTGGGTCATGGAAGGTAATCCAATCAGGGCATGAGAGACAGTCCTGGAAGGTTTATGTGGAGAAGCTCAGGGAAGCAGCTGTGTGCTGCTCTTTGTTGGAGGTTAGGAAGTTAACCAGACGTCAATTGCCAAGTCTTTTTTTCCAGTGAAATCAAAAGAATACTGTGGAAATTGCTTGTGATTAAACATAAATCTCACCTTTGTGTTATTACTCGTATTGGCAACAGTATTTTTTAGATCCTGTACATATTGTATATATATATACATACACTCGTGCAACAGTATTCCTCAAGTTCAAGTACAATTTCAACATGTGGCATTGGTACTTTTTCTCTTAAGAATACTGGCAATAGTATTTTATGGACAGTGTGTTTCATGGAAGTTAGTATTTTTATAATCTGTACATATGTTCATATACATAGTTGATTTTTTATTCTGTATCCTTTATACTATCTCTTGCGACCCTTCTGGGCCACTGTTCTTGCTTTTTTAATACATGCTGCCTGTAACCACTTAATTTCCCCGGTGGGGGATCAAGAAAGTCTCATCTTATCTTATCTTGTCAAAGTAGGTTTTCTCTCTGCCTCATTACTGCCTTGATGGTTGGTTTGCGACATTAGTGGGTGTTTTTCTCCCCAACAGCCACAAGGGGCAACAATGAGCTCATTCAACACTCGGAAACAAACGTCCACGCATTGACACAAAGGTGAGATTTATCGGAGGTGTTTTGAGTTTTAATAAAAGACTAAAGGATGAAGTGTGATTGGTTATCTGGTTTACTTCCATTAAAGAGCAGCACGCAGCCGCTGCCCTAAGCTTTCCTTTCCCATGCTGTGAATGAGACAGTCTCAAATGGGACTAGATGGAGGCCAGCAGGTCTCACCACAACTCCATATCACAGATTGGGTGTGGATCTGCAGTCCAATTTGAAGAATTCAATTTAAAATCCCTCTTGGGACTACATCCCAGCTCCATTTTCAGTTTCACTCAGAAATATGTCACATTACAGAAGCTAAAGATGCTCTAACTTCCATTTCTTTGTGACTTTAATTGGAAAAAGCAGGTGCGATTAGCGAAACTGCTGAAAAAGCTACACTTGGTTTTACCACTCAGTACATCACAAGCTTCAGGGGGATGCCTCCTGTCCAGAGCTCTTCCTCCTGTCTACTGCATCACTGGCTTTGGCTCTGAGTCTTTGCCTCTCTTATTTATATTGGGAAATAGCTTCACACAGAACACATCAAACAGTTTAAAAGAGCTGGGTTCAAAATACAGAGTAAAACCCGTCATTGTCAGCGGCAATGAAACTTAGCACCAACAAGCACACTGCAGGTGCGAACATCCCTGAGGTGGTGACTTCTCAATTTTCTCTCCTCAAGCCCCGTCTGTCAGGTGGTGGGCAAATCCTCCTTAATGTTCGGGCTTTAAGAAGTCTGTCGTGTCAGAGAATCGAAGGATTTAGAGTGTTCTGCAACAGAGAGTCCCCTCACCTCTCCATGTTTGAACACATTGTATTGCGAGACAGTGACACACAAGGCTGCGAACAGCAGATTAGAAAGCAGCACGCTTTTCATCACAGAGTACCTGCATGCAAATACCAAAGTTTGATCCAAAAGTGACCTTTTTTTAAAAAATAAATCAAAGCGACAGCGCAGGAACATGAGAGAGAAAAAGCCGCGAGTAAATTGAAACTTAATGAAATCGCTAATCTTTCTTGTTGAGTCATCTCGCCAACGCACGATATGTTTGTCTCTGTGTTTTTTAGACAAAGACAAATTGCTGTCACAGTCAATGGATTACAGTGCCATCATTCTTATCCATTGTTTCTCTTCAGTGTCAGACAGTCAGCAGACAAGAGATTAGGACTGAAGCACTGATGCTGAAAGGAACAGAAGCTTGAGGGAATCACATAAGAAACAAAAGACAAAGGACAGAGGAGCTGGAGGTATTCTGGCTGTCTGACTGCAATATCTTCACATCCCGCAGACCCTAATGCCAGCGAATTACAGTTCTCTATAAGAGTGTTAACGAACAGTCTGACCGATGATGAGCACCAAGCCTTAAACATTTGGCTGTGTGTGTAAGGGTTAACAAAATCTCATAAATAAGCTCATAAATAATCTATATTTAAATTGTAGCTTTGTGTATTTTTCTACTTAATTCATCCATTTTAATTAAAGAGTGTAGGTCTTTGAAGAGAGTCCAGACGTTTGTTCAGTGAAGTTAAATTCATTCGTTTTTTCCACAGCGAAATCCCCAAAGTTTTCACTGGGTGCCTGATGAAGATAAAAACTTTGTATGTTTTGCACCACGTACAGAAAAATTGGACTTGATTTGATTAAGATCCATCTTTTAGTCTCCGTCAAATGAAGAGAGGTGTCTTAAAGTGCCTCTCACGCCTTTCTGTTTTCAAGACTCTTAACCATCCTGCAAATAGAGCAGAGACGGCTTCACCCTCCACTTCAAACATAAAGCTCAAACTGGAGGGGAAAAGCTTTCATGTATTAATGTTGGTTCGTTCTCAGATGGTCTTTTCATTTATGTCTAAAGCCACAATGTATCTGAACATTAGCATTTGCATTATGGAATAAATTTGCATGTTCGTGTTTCACCAGGCGCTGTGGAGGCTGTGCTTTCGCCCTGTTTCAGCCTGTATGAAGGGGAGAGTCTTTAAAATCTGTGGCCTTTGATTTAACTGCGTGGGTGATGGGGTAAACTCACGGGCTGCAGGTCGTCGATGCCGATCGGGAGCTCTCTCAGAGTCAGCAGCAGGTCAAGTTGCGTGCTCAGGTGGGGGATGTTGCACATCTGCAGCAGGGAAAAGATGTGAGCGTATGCAGAAGAGAGCGCAATTATCACATCATCAGCCGAGCTATTTCTCTGATTATTCAGAATTATTCAAAAAGCAGCGCTGCAGGATGATGCTGCAGTGACATCCAGTCCTTGGATGGTTGGATGGCCGCAGCTTGTTCTCACAGGCTCGAGCTCTTTGGCGAGATTACCTCAGGTGAAAGCAGAGCGCCGCGGGCCGGCCGACAGGCTGATTTAATAGAGAAACTGAAGGCTTGACACCTTGAAACGATTGGCTGAGCCGCCTAGTCGACCTTTGAGTCAGTGCTAACCTCTAATAAATCACTCCACATTGTCAGACTGTCCTGTTCATGCTCAGGTACCATATCGCAAAAGCCAAAGGGCACTTGGCCTGACGGATGGTTCGGGAGAAATATTAGGATCAGTGTTAGGAGTCAAGGCCATGTAATCATTTGGCTATTTATAAAATAAACGTCCAGGGACGTGTCATCCGCCACCCTCTGGAGCACCAGTCTCCTCATTTTGTCACATTTTCAGACTAATTTTACATTTCTAATGAGAGGTTAACAGATCACGCTGATTCCTTTGCCAAGGTAACACTGTTATAATCTAATCCGTTTTGGGCTAAAATTGTGTTCACACATTAGTCACCGCCTTTAAATGAATCACATTCTCAGCATATTTGGAGACTTTTTCTGAGATACATAACCAGGAGCTCTCATGTTCATCAAAGTGGAGATATAAAAAGAAATACTCTCGTACAATTCCTGCTTTGGTTCAGCACAGGGTTTAAGTTGTCAGTGAAAGCATGACAGGCATGATTTAAGAACATACAAAGACCTCATATACAGTGGAGTGCATCAGATTAATAGCCTGCAAAGCATGATTAAGATGTGTTTCATCTTAAGGAAAAGGTCAGTGCTCCTCTTTAATGGCGGAAAATCTGTTCCCACATGCCTCACTTATGTCCTCCACTGACATCCTGAGAGGAAAGTGATTATTCGGAACTGTTAGACAGATAATAAGATGATTTTCAGCTGTTGAAAGGAAAACAAGACTCAAGAGTCTCCAGCTATGCTAGCTTAGCGGCTCTGTGAGGCTGCACTTAAGCACAGCGCTGCTTTGCGCTAAACACCAGCAATAACAGTTCTAACATGCTGATGTCGAGAGGGTTTGAGATTTGTGTTTTGCATGCTAACGTTGGTAGTATTAAGTTTGCTGGTATGAAGTCATAAAAATTTGATGATGGCGCTAGTCAGGATCACCAAAGATATTAGAATTCGTCTTGAGGAGGACCTGCATTGGTCTGCCACATTTCATGGCAATCCACCCAGCAGTTGTTGAGACATTTCACAACAAAATAAAAATTTTGGGAATCACTAACAACACCATTCATCCTTGAACGTCTTAAAAAATTTAATTGTCATCTATCTGAGGTGGTCAACCACCGTCAGACCAGCTATCAGGCCCTGCCCTGAAGCCACACTGTTAGCATGACTCACAGGCCCCACCGCAAAGCACCAGCAGACCACACGTGTGGTCATATGAGGGAAAACAGTGTGGTTCAGAGAGCAGCTGAGGTCGGCCAGCGGCCCGTGGAGGACACGACTGACTGCAAGTAATAATGATGCTAGAAAGTGTGATGATTCATAAAGAATGTGTCAGCCCTTTCATTTTCTTTAATAATTTAATGGGTTTGAGGGGGAAAATGTGTGGAATGACTGAAAATTGCCGAACATTAGGTTCTGAAAAAACCCTCAGAAGAGTGAGCAATCACCTCTAATCTTAGGAGTTTCAACTGATGCCATTTCAGACTCTATTAAGTGCAACATTTGAATACCTGCTTTAGCTGGCAGCAATAAAGACGACTGATTATGTTGTCAGTTTAGAGGCATTCGGGTTGTTTGCAGTTTAATCATTTCTTACACATGAAATCCTTTATATCTGGTGTCAGATATTCCTGAAAGGCACCGTGGGCTGATCCCAGCGTTACCCCTCCTGCAGCATTTAACCAGCCACACATGGGTCAGATGACTGCCAGGCATGCTGGAAGGTGATAACCAGATGAATGCTAAGAGCGTGTCATGACACCCACAGTGTGTGAATGAAGAGGAAGGTGAATGAAGGCCTAACAAGCCCTTCTAAAGACAGTACATGAGCAGGAGCTGCATCAGATCCTGCTTGGGCTGAAGGAAGTTACATTCCTAGTTCTGGTCATCGTTATTGCGGCTAATATGAGGAACTAAAAACTGTACCTCCATCATGTACTGGTCCACAATATGCAGTTCTGACACAGGTCCTTTGTGGGATTTGTACATTTCCACATCATCCATGGTGGGGACGTACCTTAAACATAAAAACAAACATAATAATATGACTGTTAGAGGCCACACTAGCTTTCAGAATACTCTAAGCCTCTGAAAATGTATTTTCTAAATCACCTTCTTACTATGAATAATGGGCTCCTACATGAAAACATTATTTTTCCGGAGGCGATGTCACATACTTGTGAGCACCAGCATTTAGCAACATGTGCATCAGAATCTACTCTGACAAACTCTGATGTTGCTTATTTAGTCATGAATATTTAACATTATAGAAGGAAAGTTTTCAGGCGCTTTAACGCTCTTGCTCCTTCTGTTGTGTCTGTGAATAAAACTACAAGCAGGTATTTTTGATCTGCCAATAAAGGTGAATGCGTCATACCAGTAAAGAAATGTCATTTAGCCAATGAGCCTTTTCTTACTTTTCTTACAGTAAAGAAGTTAATTTGTGTGGTGCTTAATCGTTAAAGCAGTGTCAGACTGACCTCCAGTGGTTTAGCTTCCCACCTTGCTGCAGTGATGTACAGGTGTACTCCAGGAGCCTGTGACATCACTGGTGGCTGTGGTTACAGGTACAACAGAGCACATGTCTGTCAGTCTGTTTAAGAGGTGAAACAGACCGCAGAGAGCACTGAAGCACTGCTTTAAGTTACTCTTTAAGCCTGCAGTGACAGAATTTTTGGCCACAGAGACGAGCTGTGATTACAGCACTGACATATTGCCACCTTTAAAGTTGATATGGCTAAGTTGTTAGCAAATAGTTGCTTATATATGCATCCAGGAGGATCCGTTTGAAGTTGTGTTTGTGTCCACCTGGTCACAGTTCTAGCAGTGTTTTTGGTCTCTACCAACTCCTGAGGGAAATATCTGCCTCTTTAGCCGCTAAATGTTCCACTATGTTCACCAGCTAGTCGCTCACTGCGTCTGTCTGCTGTTTAATAAACTCACTGTGCACTACCTGCTCAGCAACAGAGCTTTTCTGCTCAAAACATCCGCCTGCTGCCACTGAAAACGACGTCGATGAGAGCGATGAGCGAACCAGTACAAAAACACTGTGTGCCATAAAACCAAAGCAGTGAGGTTTAAAAAGTATTTTCAGAGGTGGACCTGCAGAGCTCACCACTACACGTGAGCTTTCTCACAATACACATTTGATCCATTGTCATTAAAAAACATATTAATTACAGCTGCTTTAAGGTCAGCATCAGACTGGCATCGTCACATGGTGGAGAATAAACACAAAAATAATCACACGTGCAAAAACAACTTCTCTAGAAAGAATGGAGGAAAGTCTACAGACTGAAAGGTAGGAACGTTCCCTCCAGAGATGATGTCTGTAGGTGGCATAGTGAATATTTTATTGCTAAGAGGAGAGAGTGCATGTTTGCCTATAGCGTCTGTATAGTCTGCTGTATATGGAGTTTGGCTTTCTATTGTCTGAATACATTTAGTGTTTCTGATTCATGACTTTATACTCAGAATTGATTGATTTGTTTATGGATAGTGCTACAATTAGTGTGCCAAACATGGGAGGGTATGTTGAAACGTGAGGAGCAGCACAGAAAATGCCGCTGAGTGAACAGCTGCAGCTGCCGGCATGGATGACGGCATCACTGATTACAGCTGTGCAAACTATAAATACAGGCGAATTAATACATCTGAACTACTCAGCTCTGTTCGCTTCTCAGGCCGACATCACACTGGAAAATATATTATGTTTCCACAGAGTGAATAAAACCCTCCACACAGCACTCTCATCACGCTCGCCTTCCGGGAGGTCAGCATCCAAGGCCACCGAGCGAACTGCAGGTAAGAATCAGGAAGTATTTTACATTTTTATATTCCTGAGGGCACGCCAATAGTTTCCATCTCCACAAATAACCTGAGATAAACTTTTGTTCTCTTCCGTTCCTCATCCAATAACCCAAATACAATAAGCATAAATGAGTCTGTGTGCAAAATATCAGTCTTATATATCCAACAAGAAACACCCACGCACACCTACAGACCAGTAGTTCCATTTAAAAAATTCATGTTACCACGATGGATGTTTTGCTTTCTCAATCACAAATACTTTCCCATGTTGACCTTTGCCTCTTGGTATCATCACATGTTCCCTGACTCTCTCCCTTGGACTGATGCCATTACATGGGTCTCCCGCAGACTGCAGAGAGGTTAAATTAAAAGCCATGTAAGCGCTAATGGTCCTCGTCAGCGTCTATAACACAGCGAGACGCTGATGGGAACAGCCATTTTCTCCCTTGGACTGAATATGAACCCCGCTCGTCTTAAATTGGACTTCCTCCTTCTGTCATTCCATGCATTCTGACCTCAAACAGACGGCATTCACTTTTTCATGAGCCAGGCTGTGTGCCACTGGAGTAGCACCGGTCATTAATATTGCAGCACCTGTTGGGAATGGTTCTTTCAAGATTGTATTCCTCAGGCTTACATCACGACGCATTAAAATATATATTATGTTTTCATAGAATAAATAAAGTCCTCCGCACAGTACTCTCATCACTCGCCTTCCAGGAGGTCAGCGTCCAAGGCCACTGAGTAAATTGCAGGTAAGAATCAGGAAGCATTTTACCCGCTTTCAGTCTTATATTCCTGAGGGCACGTCAATAGTTTCCGTCTCCACAAATAACCAGAGATGAAACTTTAATACTAAGCTGCTCTGGTAAAAGGTTCTGGCATCTGCTCTTTAGTGTTAGAACACAGCGAAGGACTGAGCGTCTTCCTCGCATGAACCGGCCGTGGTTTCCCCCGTTTCTCGTTGTCTGACTGCACCATACACTCGCATCTCCCGCTGATGGTTCGCTGAGCTGTTAGCTTCCAAAGGGTTTGTCTCTGCCAGCAAAAACATGCATCAACCTCCCATGGACTCAAAAAGTCATTCACCTCTCAGCTTCGGTTGTGACACTATAAGGAATGAATACAAATCAGAGGTTTTTGGCACAAATTCATACCTCCTCAGAGAGGTGATGTGCTCATCAGACAGGCCTCCATCTTCCTCATTAACGACGAACAGTTTGTCCTTCAGCTCTCCCGGCTGCACTGGAAAACTTTTGAGGAAAATGTCTAGAGGAACAATAGATTAGAAAAAGTCAACACACTCAATGGTACATGAAAGCTTTCCTCTTGACAGATAGTCTTCTTATCCTGCGATGAAATGACTCAAAAAGCATTCTGAAGACAAAGGGTCCTTTGCTTAATTACTTTCCCCCAAAAGCCTCAGGGAAATGCACAAATTTACATTCTATCAAGTCAAAGCTGATGTGATTTTCTTTTGTTTTACAGAAAATGCCTCTGCATAATTCAGGAGCTGTGAGAAGCATTCATTAAGAGCCCGCTTCAGGAATTTTAGACATGCATGTAAAATACATGGTGAATTTCACAAGACACAGTTGAGATGTTTGAGCCAGTCAGACACTCAGGCATTGATTTAGAGGCGTCACATCCAACTTTCCAGGTTGTCAGCCAACTTGTGGGCAAAACTTTTTCTGAAGTGGATTTTTATATTCTGCACTGCAAGTTAGGGTGCGCCAAACACTTCTTTCCCCTTAATTGCAAGCTGAAAACTCTGTGTTGGACTTGCAAAAGGAATACTTTGACATTTTGTGAGATAATTTGTGGAGCAAAAGATGAGAAGATCAGAACAACTGTCTATTAAATATGAAGCTACGGCCACGTTAGCTTAGCTTAGTTAAAAGGCTGGAAGTGGAAAAAGAGCTACCTCTGCACAACTTTACAAAAACATGTTATTGTGAAATAGTCCCCACATTGAATCTATAGGTTTTATGTGTACAGACATCCATTTTCAATTTTTCCATGACACTCGAACTGATGTTTTTCAGTTGGTTTCAACTGGACGTTTTCATTCACGGTCAAGATAGCAATAATAAATAAGACAAGACAAGACAAGATAAATAAGGCACCAAAACGACTTGGTTAAGTTTAGAAAAGATGACGGTCTGACGCTTTGTTAAGACAGTCAAAGATGGCTTCACACGGCAATCAAAACCTGGTCTCCAGTGCGAAACTTAACTTGCTGAAAGTCCTGGAGCTCCTGCTTTACGGCACATTCATCCTTATTAGTTTGAAAGTCGTGCTTTGGGCCGCACACAATGCTAATGTCCACGAAGCTAGCAGATTATATTTCATGACTGAGCTAAAATCAGCACCTCTAAGGCGTACTAATTAACACGTTAGTTTGCATTTGTTTCATCTGTTCAAAACTCAAAATGTGAAAATGATTCCCTGTAAAACTTGTCATTTTTACATGCTGGTTTTTGTACAGATTAAAACAAATGAGATATAATGCATTAATTAGTAATTTTCAGAGGCGCTAGTAGGCAGGTATTGTTCCTGTTGGGCAGAGCCAGGCTAGCTGTTTCCCCCTGCTTTCAGTATTTATGCTAAGCTAAGCTAAGCTAACGAGCAGCTGGTTCCAGTTTCATGCTGCACAGACAGATATGACAGCGATATTGATCTTCTCATCTAACTTTCAACAAAGCTGATGAGTGTATCTCCCATGATGTCAAACTACAGTATTCCTTTATCTGTCCATAAATGACTTCCAAACTCGGACTCATGGTGCTCTTTTACTGAATCCAAAATCATCAAACCTACTGAAAACCTACTCACAACAAAGTGAATAAAATAGTGATGTTGAATGAAAAGCATTTCCAAAGTACAAATCTCATCAACACGCCTCTAAATCCTTGACGCTAATGACAGTGATTCCCTCTCTGGGACTAACAGAGGCTGCCGTGTCACATTTCCAAAATGAGAAATCACGACATCAAACGTCCAAACGTCGCTGAGCTCTGCCAGCGTTCTCCACGGCGAGGCCGAGGCCTCCTCAAATCAAGCCTTTTGCTGATCAGCACTCAGACAAACTGGGCATGGCCCTCCAAATTAGACTATAGCGACGGAGAGGTGCAGGTAGCCACAGGTGTACTTTTAATTATGAGTGTGACATTTCCGGTCATTAAATAGGCAGCGTACACTGGGCCTCCCAAGGTACATCACCATATTAGTCAGACCCACATTCGAATCAGAAAAGAGCCACCATCATCTAAAACTCAGTGGATGTCACCCTGTGCTGGAGAGCTGTGCTGTGTGCTTCAGTACACTTTCATTTCCCTCACACGCTGCTTTATGCTGCTACTCTACAACATTTGCAATGGAGAATGTTATATCTGCTAATCCACTTAATTTGACCACTATATTTATTTCCAGAATAAAGAGAGATTTTACATTAAAAACAGGATGATCTTATACATTCATGCTACAGTGGCTTGTGGCCCCCGCTCATGTCTCAGACATCTGTGAGTTACACTAAAGAGACATTTCCCTTCTAAACTTCCCAAATGGTTTAATTTAAATAACTGTTTGAGGCCCAAAGAGGTGCAATTATCCAGCATGTCACAAAAACAGCAAAGATTACACACTTAAGATACAAATTTGTGCAACAGAACTTCGTCTTTTCAGATCTTAGAGCACCAATCAGGTGAAATCTTCCTGTGCGTCTTTCTTCAATTCCTGCAAGAATATCAGCTTTGTGTTCAACTAAACAGGCCCAGGTTTCACACTGAGGCAGTAAATTGAGACTAGATTTTCATTATATTTCATTAAATATACTTTTTGGGACATTTTTGTTTGGTGGTGTGCCTTGTGATTTTTCTAATGTAAAATATGTGCCGTGGCTCAAAAAGGTTGGAAACACTGACTTAAAGGACCAGTGTGTAGGATTTTTAGTATGATATTTATAATGATGTTTTCATTACGGTACAATCACCTGAAACCAAAAATCATTGTGTTTTCGTCACCTTAGAAGGAGCTATTTATACCTACAGAGAAGAGCAGATCGCTAACTAACGACCCGCCCTACCCTGCCTCTGATTGGCTAGTACTCTTTGTTGGTTGGTTTGGTTAGGTTTAGACATGAAGAGTGATGATTGGTCAGGGTTAGGGTAAGGAGGGCTGAGGTAAGAATATCAGAGTAAGTCAGTAAGCCTTCAGTGTTATTTTGTGTGCAGGATTTTTACATGTAATGGAGTATTTTTTCACTGTTGTACTTTTACGTAACTACAGGATCTGAATACTTCCTCCACCGTGCAGAGAAGAGACGGCTATTAAAGAATCCCGCCACACACGCATCCACACACAGACCGTTTTATCTGCCTTTCCTCTGCTGTGTAGGTATTTTCCAAAGAGGGCAATCAGAAAAATCGATACGAGCCACAATCTTGCTGTCAAAGGTCTTTTGGATTAATGTAGAGCACTTAGAATACTATAAATAAGTACATGGATCATTACAGTGTTGTCCTGTGGTCTGTTGATGCAGCTGATGTTCTCCTTGCCCTCAAGGATCATGTTGATTACCAGAGGAAACCACTCAGAACCGCTGAACAGCACCAATACAACCACCTGCTCAAGCTGTCCAACTCCATCTGCCTCAGTGTGTAACTGCAAACAACATAATGTGTTTAAAGTCGCAGTGGATGCAGTGAGAAGAGCTGAATACGGTGTTGGACCTGATGCTCATTAACAGTTTATTCACCACTTATTGATCACCTACTTGTATCGCCTATTATCTGATGGAGGCGCAGTCTGACTGCCTGCTGAGCTGTTGCTATCTTTGGGAAAACAATGCGAGATTTCTCTTGCACACTGGCTCCCAGTGTAACGGGATCAGATGAATAAACACTGTGGCAAATACTGAGATATGAGCTGAATAAACAGCACAAATTTAGGCAGGTTTGTGGTGATAAACATGCAAACAAGCGCAGGGAGGGCGAGTGTGACTGTGTGGGGGATGCCAAAAGAGAGAGAGAGAGACGGAGAGAGAGGAACGAGAGGTCCTATATTTTTCTTTTTTTCATGCGTGGCTTTAATGAGAGCTAAATCCTGGAGGACTTCTTGAGTTTTTTTAGCATAAACAGGCAGAAATCACCTTTGTCTGATTCTGTTTTTATTAAAAAAAAAAGCTGTTTATAGGTCATAGTTGTAGGTCAGTAGCTTCATTAGCATTTTCCACTACTTTACACTCCTACTCCACTATGATTCAGAGGATGTTTTTACTCCCCTGCTTTCAATTGACAGTTAAATTACGAGTAGGTTTTACATGTAAAGCATAAGAGATTATAAGACGTGATGGAGCACATGTACAGACTAACTGACTAACCAATAACAGCTATAATTAGCTTCACCTTGACCAGATACAACCATAAAATGCTGCTTACACACTGAAGCATCGGTTATAATAATCCAATAACATCATATATAATTACTTTTGGTAGTTTAAGTCCATTTTGCTGATACTTTCATACTTTTGCTTAAAGGCACAGTATGTAATTTCTGCCTCAAGGGGTCTCATGGTCTCAACAATGAAAGCAAAGTAGTTTCATGATGGTGTGAAGTAGCAGTGTATCATGGGAGTCCTCATTGTTAAACAGCTGCCATTGCTGATGAAAGTTTAATCAGGCAGAAATGTTGACAGACGAGGTGATGAATTAAAGTTTTATCCACGTTAAGTTTAGTCACTTCCTTCCTCACTCTCTGACGTATCATCTGGTGTTTCTACAGATGTCTCTCAGCCCTTTTTACGTATTTTAACGCCGAAACGTTACGTGCTTTGCCTCAATAAAGTGAAGCATCTGAACACGTCCTCCACCACTGCTGAAATGCCTCTTTGCACACTGGTGTTAATTTGACCAAGCAGCTCTTCAAATGTCTGCATGTTTCTAAAGCTTGCAGCAGAAAGATGCACGGCAGCGCGTTGCCTGCAGGCTGCCATCATTCTGCTCCTGCTCCTGAAGTTTCCAGGTCAGGGATGAGCACAAACTCTGATTGCTGAGGTATTCTGCATCAAGACAGGATGTCGCTGTCGCTCAGATCGCCTATCCATTTTTCATGAACATGTGACCTCTAATTATGTTGCCAGTCCACACACTCGCACTGATTCCATTTAGCAGCCCACCACCACATCTGTGTCCTCTCCCGGTGTCTGTGCCTTTCGGAGGAACTGCGAGGGGAAGCTTCTGAAATGTTCTCCCCCCCGCTCGGGTCTTGAAATACACAAACCACGTACACTCAGTTAATCAAAAGTGAAAAGCTATTAGATGAGATATAGAATATGTTCCACTTCACAATGGCTCTGCAGATTGCATGTGCAGTTATGGCACTGCAGCACCGGTGACACACTGCCCCCTGCAGACACAGAGGAGGAACATCCATCTGTTTTACAGCCACTGTGGCATCATTATAGCTTCAACCGTCGTTTTAAAAGAGCAAGTGGCAGCATTTATAGGCCCTCCCTAAAAGAGTTCTCAGGTCAGCCTCCTCTTAATTGGGCATTTAAAGTCTAATTTATGAAAATTAAAGAGTCTGACATTAACACTGCTTCTGCAGAGATCCTGAGTGCTCGGTCTATGCGGTGCTTCCCTCTGGTGGTTGTGGAGAAAATGGGTTTATTCACGCCACCGCTTCCAATTCACAGGAGGAATAAGACTTAATCCTGGAGAATGCCTTTTCATTACAACACGGAAATTATACTTATTTTGCTGCGAACATCCAATCTCCGTCATAAAATGCTGCAAATTATCTGCTGCAGTGGACAGTATTTATAAGCGCCTCGACACTCTGAAACATATTCACTGTTGAGCTACTTACTGAAGTTGTGTGCAATCTTCTGGTTGAGCATAATGTGATGGGTATTACTCAGCTCAGCCACACCAGACGTCCCCAGATCTTTAACAGCAAATTGCTCATATAAGCGCGACGTGTCGATTTCAATCCTCCTGGTGCTTTCTTGTATCCAGAATGATTTTGCAATCTGCCAAGAAACAAATTAATTCAGTGCGGAGACAACTCCATTTTATGAGGAAATCAATGTTAACGTTGGAAAAGAGCAACACCGGGGAAGCACAAAGTGACAGACAAAACTAAGAATAATTCCCTACAATGACGCAGTGAGGAATAATGAAGTGAAACCAAGCTGAAACTGACCTTTCTGCGTTTTCATTGAAATGTAATTCACACTAATGACAACCATTGTTAGCTTTATGCTTAACTGTGAACAAATGGTAACTTAATGCCGTCTGATGAGTGAAGATTTAACTAACAAACAGCAGCGTTTGTTACCTTCTCTGAGCCAACGACGTCCCAGTGGAAAGCCTTGGTGCATGGTTTCTTTAAATTCACTTTGAGGGGTAAAGGTGGAGGGGCTGGTATCCTCGGGGGTGAAGGCCCTTTCACATCTGACGAGGCTGATTCATGGGGAAGAGACTCTGGGACTGTGGAAGAGGATGTGAGGGCAGTGTGAGCGGGCGAGGGTTGAGGGGAGGCGGGTGAAGACAAGGCGGCGACCTCGGGAGAGGTTGGTGATGGGGCTGGAGGTGAAACATCAGGCCCCATAACTTGAACAGCAGCCTTCCCAGCGCTGCGAGGTTTAGGAACGGGTTTCGTATGATCAGCTGAGGGGCCGCTTTGAGCCTCGTCACCAGCTGATAAACCTGAGGTGTTGTCTTCATAATCAACTGGAGGATAAACATGACTCATATTTCCACCACCAAATTCACTGCTTGACTCAAGGTCTGTGTCCTCTGCGTCTTCGGCTATGCAGAGCTGTTGTAGACTCTTTGTTGTGGACTTCCTCTTCCAGTCAGAACACAGTTTGTCAATGGCCTCGACCCAAGCGTCTCGCTCCTGCTGGACAGCCCCAGGTGCAGTTGTGTGATCTGGTACGGGCACCCGAAACCTGCAACAAATCCACAATTCACTCAACTTCCCTCATCAGCTGAGATAACTGTGGTTATTAACACACCGGGCCTGTTTGTCTTTGACATTATCACTCAGGCTGCATCGTAACCACAACAGCAAAATAAATGAATTGCAGAAAAGGCTGCTGAGTGACATTACACACTGTGCCAAGGCTGTACATAAATCTGAAAAGAAGCACAGCTGGTGTGACAGACTGAATCCACTCGCTGATTATTTCCACATCTTAATGACGCTCACTCACTGGTACTCATTCTTGTGGGTGACCAGAGTGAAAGTGTCGGAGCCGTTAGGTTTCTGCACGCTGGTGTTGCCGTCTGACAGGTGAACCACGGTGGACACGGGCCCCGAGGATGTCACTTCACCGTCAGCGGGGTCTCGTCGCCTGATGGGGACCAGAGTCAGCTGGCCTGGGTGGAGCTGGACCTCGCATCTGGAACAAAATTGAGTCATGTGTAATGTGAGCCACAACAACAGGACCTGGGCCGTGTCTGTATACTGTGTGTTTTACTGCTTTGTGCCAGAACCCTGGATTTCTGAGGCTAATATCAATATTTGGGATTAAAAAATCCAATAACTGGAGGATGTGATGCAACAAGCGCGCCGATAACCATTTACATAAAACAAAGAGAGAGCACAAAGACTTAAGAAGTTGGACATTTTGGGAATACACTTAATCACTTTCAGAAGTATTTATGAAAATATAAGACCGTCACATCTGTCTCTTAAGAGAAATATGAAGCTACAGCCAGGAGATGGTTAGCTTAGCATAAAGGCTGGAAAAAGGGGGAAACAGCTAGCATTGCTCTGATTTATTATTATTAGTGCATTGC
The DNA here is from genome assembly GCA_037975065.1 of Chaetodon trifasciatus. Taxonomy (NCBI): domain Eukaryota; kingdom Metazoa; phylum Chordata; class Actinopteri; order Chaetodontiformes; family Chaetodontidae; genus Chaetodon; species Chaetodon trifasciatus. The sequence goes on from JBBMOE010000025.1 coordinate 3,044,528, forward strand.
TCATTAATTAGCATGTTATTGTCAAAGTATGACTGTATGATGAAAGGAAGAGGCTCCACAGGTCCAGCTGGGTGACAACAGGCTTACAGGTACAGGACAGCGGGTCAAAGCAGCAGATAACAGGTAATGAAGGATTCACAGGATCAGGACTAGCGCTTACAGCTACAGATAGAGCCTGGAAGGCAAAGGCATGAGGCGGCACTGACAATCTGCAGGGAGCAGATGGAGGTGGGCTGGTGTAAATACTGAAGGGGGACTGAGGACAGGTGAGCAAGAGGACGTGAGAATCAGGTGACAGTTAGATTTTTCTTTCATCCTGCAAAAACTGAAGTGTGAAAGCCTGAATTTGACTCAAGACCAGGGTTGAGCTTCATGTTTTACGTATATTTCCAACAATGTGAAAGTATTCCTCTAACGTCTTACAGCTGTGCACCGCATTGTGAGATGAGTCTGCACCAAGAGCGCACTCAAAAATCAAGCATTTAATCCCCCTGCACTCAAAAACAAACGTGCTTTATTTGGCTGTTTGAGCTTCACTGTGCAGACCGATGTGCAGTTTGACGCTAGAAGACAGATTTCATGTTCTTCTCCTGAGGGGGGAAAGTTTCTCTGGGGTCACCTTAGATCCATATTTAAGACGTGTACGTACAAGCATGATTTTGTCCATGTAGTTGAAGCTGGACACCTCCAGAAAGTCACTGAAAACTGACTTTTCAGTGGTTTTCTGGTAGTTAACCTTTTAAATGACTTGCATGTTCACAGACTTGGGGTCTTCAGCAAAGGGGAAGGAGTCGATGTAATTTTAAACTCGTTAATAGAACTTTTCGTGTGGAGGGATATTATATCAGACACAAATTATTACTCAAAGCAGAGTATTCGTATGTCTGGAGGGCATCTTTAATTGTGTCACTTCTCCAGTGTGAGCACAATAACAAACTCAAAGACTTCCTGATTCAAAAAGCGATTTATAAAGTGAATTATTTGTAACACATTTGTCATGCAGCTGTTTCACAACAGCAGCGTTGCAGTAATAAGGACACATCCGTACTTCACCCATTTGAATGATGCCAGGCCGCCTCGGTGCAGCAACAGGACGCCTTCCCGAAGGCTCTGCGATGCTTGAGGCTGCTTACGTGCTTCTGCGTCGCCCTCCTCAGAATCGCTGTATATGTTCTGATAAATGATCTGATTCACAAGCTGAATCATCTGTTCGAACAAAGAGAGCATCAATAACAAGCAGCAGTGATTACATCTTTCCTTCTCTTTGCACAAGTCATTTTAATGTAAATGACAGATCCAATAGAGTTGTGTGTATGAATATAAGATTTATTATAATTTACGTGCAGCTCCACCAAGTCCAAATTCACCTTGTGTTTGTCCTCCAGTGAAGTGGCCTCCAGCTCATAATCATGATGTCCTCTAAAGGAAATGGAGAACCTGGAGCCCACTCCATCATCACAACTCTTCACAATGGCGAAGGAAAGTTGTCGTTTGATGATGCCTTTCTCTATGCTGCACAGCATTTTGGTCTTGAAATCAATCTGGGTCGTCACAAGGAGAGGTTTTAAATTAGTGAATTAGCTCAACACGGTGACCGACATTCATGTCCCCCTCTGGATGAATTGCAATCACTTTCATGATCTAATAGTTTAATATTAACTCAAGCACTTTATCAGGAACACATTTTAATTTGTCCAGTACTTTGGTTTCTGACCAAATCCTTCCCAGCATTGTTAGCGTGTTAGCACGCTGGCCGTCAAAGCGCCGCTCCACAGAGCTGCTGGCACGGCTGCAGACTTTTGTCTTTCTTTAACTCACCTGAAGAACCCGTTTCTGCCACCTGTAGCGGCCGTGCTTGTGCACACTGAAGTTGTACTGCGAGGGCTGCTGTTCCTGAAACAGCAGCCAAAAGCACAAATGACAGACATTAATACCTGATGGGAAAACACCTTTCAGTCATTACAAGGAACTTTGTCCTTTGAAGCTGTAGAACATAAACCACAAAATTCCACCTTGAAAATACCTCTCTGCCTCAGAGTGGCCAGAGTTTTCCTTGAGAACCGATTAAGCAGGCTGAGCAGCTTATGAGCACGACATTGTCTGAAGAGCAGCAGGCACAAAGGCACAAGTCTGTCATTTTACGTGACAGGTTTCAGAAGCTCTCTCAGGGCTCTTGCAGTTTACGCCTTGTTTTGGGGCTGGTGACCCAGTTCCCAGCCAATATTGAGGAAGCCTGCTTTAAAATCCATGTACCTCTTCAGCCAGGCTCCTCTGTTTGAGCAGCTCCGTCCGATCCTTCCTGGCCTCGTTCAGAGCGTCCTCGATGGACAGCTCGCCACTCTTCACCTTGTTCATGATGCTCAGCTGCATCTCATTGCTCAGCTGAAAGCACAACAGTCAGGAAAGTAAAGATAAACTGTGTTAACACGTGGGAGCTGTTAGGGTAAATGCTTCTTTTGTGAACAATTATGGCTCATATTTGGCAAAATATGCAGCATAAAGTGACAAAATCAAGCCCTTTAAACGGTCCTTTCAGTTGCAAAATAACAAATAGCTCCAATATTATTTCTACAAAACTATTTCAAAACCTCACATTCTTCCATTTAGTTGTCATTCAGTATTTAGCTTCAGCAATACTTCACAGGAGCACCGCTTAAGTGTTCTTTCAGATACGCGCGATGGTTGATAAAGGAGATGAGATGAGTCAGTCTCAGCTCAGTGGAATTATAAAGAGGAACCATCGTACAATCAGCATCTGCATCTGCTCAACACATGCTGTAACAGGAACGCACTGTCTTCCTTAAATCAGTCATTATCTGTCGAGTTTCTGAGTAAATAAGCCTTCCTTTGAGGGAAACTACGAGCAGCAGGGAAGCCGGCTTGAATTGAGGAAGTAAAAGTGTTTGGAGTCCCCCACATACTGAACCAAAACTCTGAGTCCTCCTGCTGCACAGGCCTGACGTTAGTGAAAGCGAGAGGGCTGTTTTCCCAGGAGCTCAGTACAATAAAGCTGCTCTTTTAGTTCAGTGACACCTGCAGAAGCTTTGACTTCACACTTTCATACACGCAGTTCATTAGAATTTCACACTTAAGGAGCTGACTGCTTGATGCTTGCTTCTCTCTGCATGTAAACTGAAATCTTACCTGTGGAAGGTCCTCAGTGTGTCTGTCCATTCTGGACAGATTCTCCTTCTTCTTTAATCCTAAACTCGGCATAATGATTTTTAGATTACACACAAAAATTCATGCAACCCCTCAGTCGGACCTGATCCTCTTTTATGGCAAAGACATGAGAGGGGCTTTTTGTTTTCTTGTCATGCAAGACTTAAGCAGAGCTCTGCCTCTCTGACCGGGAAAACTGCAGTGATTTGTGTTCTGTGTCTGTCGCCGCCCTCCTCCAGCTCAGGTTACACCTCTTCCAGGTAGGGCAGGTAGGTCAGCCACACCCTCAGCAACACACAGACGTGCATTTCCAGTCAGTTTGCATGTCTCCACTTGCAGGACAATGTGCTTTACCTGCTGCACACCTTGTTTTATCCAGGAGAGAGCGCTGAGAAGCCTGAGGCTTTTCCCCAATACCCATAATAACACAAGACAATGCAGTTTATATCCGCCATGGCCCTGTGCTCAGAGAGTAACATGACTTTACTGTACGGTTTAAAAGGAAAAGAACATGACATCAGCATATTCACAATGGTTTCCCCATAATAACTTTCAATAAAGGAGATTAGTTTTTAGTATTTTAGTTTTTAATTTTAGGCCTTTTATGATGATTATTTGACCCCCAAAACAAATTATTACCCACAAACCTGAAAACGCTGATTTTACAAGCAAAATGTCTTCTTTCAGCTGAAAATGAACTTTATTTTGATTTACAGTCTGTACAGGATTTAAAGGTGAAGTCTGTCCATCTACTATTAATCTATTAATTATATTGAAATGAGTATTATACATTTACAGAGTGAGACAAAAAATATATATATATTTACAGTTGTTTGGTTAAATTTCTTAATTTTTCAGGGTTTTATTTTGTATGTGTCATTTAAAAAAAACAATATATGTTGTTTTTGACCATTTTTTCTTGTATTTCAAGACTTTTTTTAATGTTTTGATGTTATTAGTAATGTGGATAAAACGGATGCAGCTCATGTGTGCAGTCGCTGGCCTTGGAGACTTTCCCAGTTTTTGAGTGGAATATAAAATATTATAACAACCAGTTTAACAAACAAAAGCACCAACAAGATACAGGAAATATTAAAAGGACTCAGAGAACAACTAATTTAAACTTAACTGTATATTTCCTGAGCTTTTACCCTTTATAGGATGTACCAGAATCATGTGACGTGACTCTTCAGCATTATATTAATATCAATATAAACAGCATGACTCCATTATATTGCATTAGATTGTACTGATGGTGTTAGTTTTGTGGTGAGTTAGTGCACTGAAATCTCCAGTTATAGTTTGATAATGAAACATGTCAACATTATGAGGATATCAAGCATCTTTTCTGCTTGCTCTTGTTGTCTGTCCTGGCCAGCCTCTGTCCTGCTGATGTGCTGTACAGTGATGACTTACTGCTGGATGAGTACTCCACTACTTTGTGCATATTTAATGAGATATGTCATTTTGATCTATATGTTTAGGGATTTTTAACATCTGGCCAGGAAAAACAGATGAATATGAGCCTCATCGGGAAACTCTGAGTCATTATGGTTTTGCATCGTCACTTGTCAAATATAAACTAGGAAGAAGAAGCATGAATGGATGATTTGTTTCACAGCCTAAGCCACTGAAAATAACACATAGAAGAAGAGCAAAAGACTACAGGCCGCACAAAAGTGCTATTTTAGTACAGCTGATGCCCCATTTTGTTCTGGTGTAGAGTTTGGAACTCGTCTACAAACTGAATTATTGATTATAAGTAATTATCAGTGACAGCAGACTGATGCTTGTGGCTCAGTGAGGTCATATTGACTTATGTAAATGGTAAAATACAATAAAATCTCATCACATTCAGCACAGACGCGCTGAGGGATTTCAGCTGTACAAGGTGAACTATCAGCAGCAGCATTATGGTTTGACACTTTTATTAATGAAGACTAATCCAGCTGAAAATTCAGCAAAACTGTTCATGAGAAGTGACTGAAGTCAAATTTTAACCTAATATCTAATTCTCCAAAATGGACAAATGAAGCAAAATAAGTTCATATTTAATGCAAGGACAGAAAAACACATGAGAAGGGACACGTTAGATGTTATATTTTAGTATTCAACACAAATATGCAACATGCAAGACAAGCAGTGAGAAGTGATGAAAACTTTACACTTTTTTAAAGAAAACGGGACAAATTGTGTTGGGCTAATAAAAGAAAAGGCACAGAAAATACAAAATAATGTCATACAGCACAAAGGCAGAGTCAGTGATTCCCACTGAAGCAACACTTCATTATACAGCAACTATTATAAGACTGTGTTAAACATACAGCAGAATGAATGGTGCTGTACATGGCTTTGCTTTGGCTTGGTTTTACTAAACCTATTAAGGAAAACAAATCATAATAAGCATAAGAATAATAATAATAACTTTATTTATAAAGTACCTTTCATGAAAAGATGCTGAAGAAAACAAGATGACATGTCTGAGGGGAAATCACAAAGTTCAGAGGCGTCATTATGTTAATATTCTACTAAAAATGTAAACTAAAATGCCCTGTTGTTGTTGTTGTTGTTGTTGTTGTTGTTGTTGTTGTTGTTGTTGTTGTTGTTGTTGTTGTTGTTGTTGGCAGATTTATAAAGAATTGGACTTCTTTGCTAAGAGAAATAGGAGAAATGGTGCGTTTTGGCTGCGCCCGGTACCTGTGCCGTAATTACAGGAATACACAGGCAACGAAAAAACTTCTGCTGTTGTGACTCGATTTCAGTAAAACAAAACAGGCAAATTGTTCACTTGGTGGCTTTTTATCACACATGTCAAACACTGAGCACACACGTGCAGTGATCAGTACGCGGGTGGAGGCGTCTGAGAGAACAGGGCTGCGCCTCCACCAGCAGTTAGACGGCGACCATGCGGAAACTCCCCTCATGAAAGGTTGTTGGGGAAATCCTTCAACTGGTGGGATTTCAGCCTCTACCACAGAATAGGTGTGTCGAGAACAAGGCACACAACAACAAAGCTTTTCAGCCTCACGTCACTACATTTTTAACGTGCGTACTTTAAAGGAGTTTTGCTGTTTTGTCCCTTTCAGAGGGAAATATTGCTGCACTTAACTAGCAGCTACAATGAATCAGAATCTGCATTGAGTTTATTACACACAGGGCCTTGATGTAGATGAGCTCCACCTCTGCAGCTGTGAGAAGCAGTTTATATTCATGCATTAGTAATAGTAATCCAATAACATGATCTGTGCCCTCACAGGGGCCGTTCCTCTCCATAAGAAGTACTTTTGGCACTTTATGTACACTTTGCTGATCGTGCTTTATACTTAAGTAGCTATAAAATTTAAATACTTGTATTGGAGTATATGCACATCTGGGTACTTCTCCACCCACTGATGTACGGGGGAGAAATATTCCAGGATTTCACATTGAAGGCTGTGGCATTGAACGCCCACCTGAGGATCAGAGTCACGTTATTTCTGGCAGTTTAGGGGCCAAACTGTAAGATACGGCTCAGTTAGTAGTTTACAGAAAATGGTCAAGAACCAAAAAAAAAAAAAAAAAAAAAAAAAAAAAAACACGGGAAATACCCAATGCTCAGCTCCTTCTGACGGAACAAGCTCCTCCTGCAGTTTAAGAGGAGGCAGAGGTCCGAGAGGAGAGACCAGGCTGTGTGAGTGTGAGGAGGAGGACAACGACGATAAGCTGCTGCTAATAACACTGTTATTCACTAAGATGCACCCACAGCAGCCGAGGAAGATGATGATGATGATGATGATGGTGATGGTGATGTGGGCTTTTACGGTGAGTACACTACGCTGTTTACTTGTTATAGAAAGGATCGATTCTGATTGGCTCAGGTTGCGCTTTTCCACCTAGTCTTGTTGTCGTAAGCTTTTAATGTAAACATCATTTTATCCATCTTTCACTCACACGTTTAATTTAATGAGATATTCTGCTCTAAAGTGGGAAAACTGTCGCAATGCTGCGCCTAAAGCCTTTTTACTTTCACTTTCGTTTTCCGCGCGCCTGCCAGCAGACTGAGGGTCGTGGTGAGAACACGCGACTTTGTCTGGATCCTGATGCGCAAACTAACTTTATTACTAATAAAAGAAATGTAAAAGAAGCACCGAAATGCACCTGCACGGCGCTGAGTTTCAGGGCCGGCAGCTTGTTGAATGCTTGGGACTTTCCGTCACGCCCTTCACGCTCCGGCGTGAGGAAGTGCGCCAACAGTCATGAGAGTCACGACAGAAAGCGTCTCCAGAGACGACCAGGGCTTTGAGGCCGTTTATTCATGTGGATCTTTGTGTTTTGCAGTCCTTGGCCGCCGCTCAGCCCAGGTGTGATCCAGCTACTCAGTTCGCGAATAATGACGAGTGCTGCAATATGTGCGGGCCAGGTATGTGGACGCTCCTCCTCCCCCTGCGGACGTGGTTTCAAACTGTCAGGGGTGTTTCTAACATGGCCCCTGGGGTGTTGGATTGTAGTCGCTCTTTGTTGAGAGGCTGTGAATGGGACCCCAGACCACGAAAAATGTTGGAAATATGGACAATTACAAGCATAAACATGAAGACAAAGGTGGCAAAAGGCGGCATGTGTACATATGAGAGCCCTTCTCTGATACTGATGCTAAAAACATTTGCTTTTGCTTTAACTTAGCTCCCCTCTTTACCTTTGTTGGATTCACTTTCACTTTCCCCTTCCTGACATCCACTTCAAATGAATCCTTCGCTCGTTTGCTGTCTTGCCAAGGCTTACAGGAGACCATGGACACCACCCTCATGTCTGTTAGAGGTGGAGATGCCTCAGTGAAGAGCTGAGACGATCAGTCACCAGACATATAATCGTCAACTACGACCCTGATTCCAAAAGAGATGAGATGCTTTGGACTCATAAACACAACAGAATGTGATAACCTGATCATCCTGATACATGGACTCAGGGACACATTTAAGTTTTACGCAGCTCAATTCAGTCGTTTGTCAAGCAAAAATAGTGAAAACCATCCCAAATATTCTCTCCTCAAATGAGACCATTTGCTCCTTTTCGCTGTTTTAAGTCACTGTGAACTGACTGACTGTGAACTTTGGGTTTCTGTCTTTTTGTGGAGACATTTTAAGATGCCTCCATCGACTCTGGGAAGAGTTTTTCACAATGTTTCGACATCTCATCAACTGAACTGTTAATGGAAAAAATAAGAAATTAGTTGCAGTCTGATAACCAGCTGAGTCACTGCTCCGGGCCAAGAAATCGTCCAGCACAGGAAAGCTTGGTGAGAGGTGCTGGTGGCCAGTTTGTTACCCTCAGACGGAGCCAGGCTACCTGTTTACCCCTGTTTCCAGTCTTTATGCTAAGCTAAGCTAACTGTCCTGGCTTTGTATTTAACAGTCAGACATGAGAGTGGCATCGATCTTGTCACCTAACCCTTGGCAAGAAAGTGAATACAGGTCCCCATGTACCAAATACACTTGAGACAAATACTGAAATACTGCACTTTACTGCATTTATGAAGTAACTGTGTGTTTTCAGGGACCAGCATGTCGTCTCTTGGCACTTGTCTGGAACCTCAGTGCCAGGAATGTGGGAAGAACGAATATCAGGAAAAATACACAAAAGAGTCCAAGTGTGACCGTCAGCCATACTGTGACCCGAGTAAGACCTCATGACAAAGTCAACCAAACTGTTCCTATTCAGAGTGAAAGACTTCGCTTTGGTGTAGCACAGAGTACAACCTGTGACTGTTCTTCTTTCAGATAGAAACTTTCAGGTTTCCAACCACGAGACCAAGAAAAGAACCTCCTGCACCTGCAAACTGGGATTTCACTGCTCCACTAAAGAATGTATAACCTGTGTGCCGCACAAAACCTGTGAGCCAGGACACGGGGTTCAGTCCAAAGGTGCGACACGCCGTTCTGATGCACTAACACCTTTTTTTTCACACCGAATATAAAGAGAGATCAGCCTTGTTTTCACAATGTGATGAATCTGTCGGCTGTCACGCGTAGATTAGATTAGCCTTTTATCGAGGGAGAGCTGCAGTTAACATGCAGTGTCACACTTGTCTTTCAGGCAATCACACGCATGACACGGTGTGTCAGAAATGCCCTGAAGGCAAATATTCTGACGAGAACTCGATGGATGGCGTCTGTAAGAAGTGGACAGAGTAAGTATGGAAACTCCAACGCGTTCGCATTTGAACTGAGATATGAACACTCAAAAAACACGAGTGCTATCGGCCTTCTTAGCTAACACGCATTTTCTTATGAGTAGTTCCTCCAGCTTTAGGTTGTCAGCCCGTACTTGAACTCATATATGAATTCACCGATGTGTCAGAATGCTTGAAAAGGATTAGTTAATAAAATGGCTCGTTTAACCACTTCTGAAAGCATCAGTGTTTATAAAGTGGAGCAAGAAGCTGCCCGTCATTGATGGTCATCAATGAGGATAACTGTGCACACTTCCACTTGACTGTACACACTGAAAGGGATCAAAGTAGCTGTACCTTCTGTCTTACCTCAGCACACCTGTATTATCAGTGCGAAGCTGGACTGAATCTCTCAGTCAGTGAAGTGACAGGAAGTTGTGACGTAGCGTTCGTCCAGCCGCCAATAGTCAGAGGCCGTTCTGCGTCTCTGTGTTTGCTGGGTCACCCAAAGAGCCAAATCCGTCTTGGACATAAAACTGCTGACAAATAGGATAAAAAACCTGAATCACTGAATCAGATGGGTCAGTAAATGGTCTTTGGCAGTGACACCCCCAAATAGGGGACCATGTTTTGGACGATTGGCGTTTGATCCCTCCAGTGGCCTCACAGACCTGGATAGTCTGTGCTTTGAAGCTGTTCTGGAGGCTCGCAGTGGCCCAAAACCTGACTGCCTTCTGTCTGCCTCCTGAACCTGTCGATCTCAATAAGAAACCAGGCGTTATCCTTCAACTCTGAATTTCTTTGCAGGTGTGGGAAAGGACGACAAATTCAACAATTCGGAACAGACGTGTCTGACAACATCTGCGGTGAGTGTTGTGTAGGCGGATGAATTGTAAAGCTTTATCACTGTCATGTGCAGCTGTGTGGTTAGCGGTGTCTGACTCAAAGCAAAACTGGAGAGGAGGAGGCGGCACATCTATAAATCTGTGTTGGTTTGCGGTTTTGAGTGTGGGATTAACAGCTTTTACTTACATATTGTTTACATCTGTGTGTAGACTCCACTGTGCTTCAGCAGCTCAGGGATCTTTTTATTAGAGTTAAAAAGTAAACATGGACTCCATGAAAGCGTCTTTTCTCAACACCTTTTTCTTTGTGCTTCCTCTGCTGAAATGCAAATGTGTGGTAGATGTGAAAGTTACCTTTTTCAGTCAGGTGCTGTAAACCCACTTCCTGCCGTGGAGGAAGTTTATCGAGAGTTCTGTATTCCTCTCAGATGATCGAATTCTCCTGTACAGGAGATGATCAAACTTTATTTATATGGCACTTTTCATACTTAAAAGCAACACAAAGTGCCTCACAGAGGCTAAAACCAACGAAGAAGAAAACCCAGCCCTCCCGCCCATAAAGACATACAGGGACACATAGAGACACACACTCACAGACATGCACGCACGAACACACACACCTGCGCACACACCCATACGGGCAAGGCAAGGAATAAGCCGCCTTTGGGGGCCATCCACACCAAGAGGGCCCCTGGCCCATGACTAGGGAGTGCCGCCCGAGACCACTACGACCCAGGCAGACAGGAGGCCCCACACCAAAGTGCAGAGGCCTCCAGCCATCCAGGCCAGAGCCGCCCCCTCGGCAGCGCCCCCATCAGTAGACCAAAAGCAGCTCCCAGTGTGGGGGGCCCCCATGAGGAAACGCTAAAAACCAAGGGCCCCCATGGGGAAAACAAGGGCCCCCATGAAGAAACACTGGAGCTAAAAACCACGGGTCTAAGACATAAACCTAAAATAAAATAAAATAAAATGGATAAATGAAATAAATAATAATTAAACATGTCATTAAAACATGATGCAGCTAAAATAAATTAAGAATAAAGATTAAATATAGTAAGAAGCCTGATTAAAGGAATAAGTTAAATCAAACAAATCAATTGAAAGCCTGATTAAAAAGGTGGGTCTTGAGCCTCTTTTTAAAAACATCAACAGTCTCTGCAGCCCTGAGGTTCTCCGGCAGGCTGCTCCACAATCGGGGGCCATAATGACTAAAAGCCGCCTCCCCGTGTGTTTTAGTTCTTACTCATGATGATCATGGATGTGTTGCTGTGATGTTGTGGTGAATAGTTTTGCCTCTTCTTTGTGTCTTGCAGTGGAAACCTCGCGGACACATGTAGCTGTGATCTTGGTTGCGGTTGTTGCAGTTGTGGTTATACTTGTTGTTGTCCTCATGATTCTCCTGTGCAGAGGTAAGCTGTGCTCTCAGTGCCGTCTCTTTACGGAGTCAAAGAAACAGTAATCCACTAAAAACACTCATGTTCTGTCTTTTCTTCCCTTTGTTTTAGGTAAACAAGGCAATGCAAGAGCAAAGGTAAAGGTAAATGTGGTTTTTATCTTGCTTTGCTGACTGCTGCATCAGTCTCTCTGATGCATCTTATACAAAACCCTGATTCCAAAAAAAGCTGAAAGCAGCACAAAGACAATATATTTAAGGTTTGAGCTCATCAGCTTCATTGATTTTTGTAAATTTCTGCTGAATTTGATACAGCAACACATTTCAAACACGTTGGGACAGGAGCTACTAAAGACTGTGAAAGATGAGGAACGCTCCAAAAACACCTGTTTGGAACATTGCACAGGTAAACAGGTTGATTGGTATCATGATTGGGTGTGAAAGAGGCATCCTGGAAAGGCTCAGTTGTTCACAGTCGAGGATGGAGAGAGGTTCACCACTTTGTGAACACATGATTGTTTTAAGGATATTATGACATGAGCTCAGGAACACTTTGTTTGCAGATGATTTCATTGTTTTTATTTCCAAACTTTTTTGGAATCAGGGTTGTTTTGAAGTAAGCAGGAATACTCTGTAAAGCCAATAATTGCGCTTAAAGGTGTAGTAAGTGATTCTGGAGAAAGATGACTACTGAGATTCATTCCCAGTTTGTCCAGTACTGACTCTTTGGGACCCAAAGCATCAGTGTATGACGACCTGAGAATGAGTCTCAACAGTCAGCTGCCTCTGATTGGTTGTTTTGATTCTTGTAAATGCCATTAGAAGGACATGAAGGTGCCGGAGGAACCAGATTTGTCTCAGTGACGACTTTCAGGAAAACTGGCAAAAAGATCTTTCAGGAACAGTTTGCCATTTTCATACGCTTATTTACCTTCTGGCTGAGAGATGAGAAACTCAATACCACTTTTAAATCTGCATGCTGAACAGGAAGCTGCAGTTGGTGGTCAGTTTAGCTTAGATTGGAAATAAGGGGAACCAGCGAGCCTGGCATAATAAAATCTGGCTCTGCAGGTCTTCAGTTAACTTTTATTGAATCCATACAAAAGCTGAGCTGCAAAAACAAGAAGTTGTGTTTAATTTTCGACAGGTTCCCTGTTTACAGCTGTTATGCCAAGCTAAAACTGTTATTTTAAATGACATTTACCATTGGGTCTGCAGGTTTTCCAGCACAGATCTCGCTGTGTTTACAGGGTTATTCTTAATCTCATTTAAACACACCAAAAGAAACAAAAAATTTTGCCTTGAATTCCAATAAATTTTTCCCATTGCCACAGCTGAAAATGAAGTATTCCACTTTCAAAACGTTTCTACATTTTAACACTATTTTCCTCGTGCAGGGCTGTGTTGAATCATGTCTGGGACAACAACACGAGCCTCTGAGAGAATCCAGGGGACTCGTAACAACCCCGACGGACCCCGTCGATGAAGAGTTCACGCTGCCGGAGGTGCAGTCCTCACAGGACGAGGGTTTTCCAAGGACACCGGAGGAAAACGAGGATGAGCCGAGCCAGGAGATGTCACCAGACGTACTTTTAACTGAAAATGGAAAAATTGTGACACAGGAGAACGGCAAAGCAGAAGTCCTCTCCCGGCAGGAATCACAAACGCAGACGTTTACAGAGTGAAAGACGGCTGTCACTTGTTGATAGTGTGTAATTATGAATGTTACCTGTTGTGTATTGTTGCCCCACATTTCACTTGCACATAATTCTCCCCCTAAAGATGTATGTAGCTGCCTTAATTGTTAACAATAAATTTAAAGTTGTATATATTAGCGGATGATAACCCTGACAGTTGGTAGAATTTTGTAAGTTGTAATCTCTTTTTCACTGTGTGTATATAATGTGTTTTGATTTAGTCGTCAATGTTTATGTTAATCCTCTGCAAAATACTTTTGCACATATTTGCACCACGTACAAAGGTACGACAGTACTTGTGCATGGGATTTGCATGTAATTTAAAAGCTTTTAATTTGCATTAAAGTTTATGCAACTTGAACTTGAAATCATAGGAGTGTTTGCTTTTCCTGCTGTGCCTCAGTCAGTGTTTAATTCGGGGCTTTAAAAGTGAGTTAAAATCGAGACAATTCCCAAAATGCTTTGGGGGATATAAAGAGGAAGTCGTCCTTTGCTGTGGACTCAGTGAGCCATGCTGTGGGATGCGACTTCAGCCCCCTTATTTTAGCCAATATTTGTCTATATCGTGGAACATTGGCAGCATTTAAAGTATGCCGAATTAACTACAAGCAGTACCTGTCTGCATTGTACCCATGTATGTACAGACAGCTATCACCGCACCACTTTGATACTGTAGAAAACTTAAAAACGTGAATTTTCCCAGGCGGGTTTCGGAGTTTTCACCTGTGGTGTCCCCGCAGTCTGTGGCTTCTCAGCGGATTTAAGGACGTTTGTTGGCGGTGCATCGGAGATAAGGATGTCCTCTGAAAGCGTAAGCCACACATATGTTAAGAATACGTGTATCATGTCTGTTTGTTCTGCTTTGACTGAATTGTTACTGCAAAACTTAGTCTGCTTTTCGGTGCGCAAAGCGGCCATCGGGCGCTGAGGGTTTTAAAATTCCTTAATTGCGTCCAGGAGGTGTTTTGATAGCTGGATTAAACTACAATAATTGACCTACCTGTAGCTTTCACCTGTGGTGTCCCCGCAGTTTGGAAACTCTGCTCTGATGGGGCAAAATCGTGCTGTAGTTACCCTTACTTTCCTCACGGGGGCGGCAGAGAGTCGTGGATTACCACACAGTGTCTCTACAGTGACAGTACAGCTGGATGTTGTTCTTTGAGTGTCATTAATTAGCTCTACAAAAGTCTAACTCATAAGGAGGCAAAGTTTTATGAATAAATATAAACGTTTTTCATGATATTGTGTTCTATTGTGTTTATCTGTGTGTGAGAAAAGGGGCAGATAAGAGCTAATCTGCCCTCTCTGTGTTCCTGTTTGCAGGGATTTGCATGGAGAGCCAGAAGACCAGGCAGCTGCATGACAGGCCGGTCGCTCCCAGGGGCTTTCTCATTATCCCCGGATTAATGGAGGTACAGCCCTTTGAATTTACATGGGAACCTGAGCGATAGGTAGTGAAGAATCCCTCAGCCTACCCTAAACTCCACTAACACCTCAAACGACCTCTGGGGCTGCTGCTGCTGCCGCTAATCTGAAGTGAATTTTAAACCTTTTACCTGAGGGGAAAATAAGAAGCACTGACTTACATCCACTCAGGAATTTAAGAAGTCTGAGGTCTAAACTTGTTCAGAGTTTAATGGCAGGGATTACTGCAACAAACTGACCAGAAACCTGCTTAATAGACTACATTTGGGTTTGATATGCAAAGTAAAGCCAGTACTGTCTTTGTGCTTGTCCAGATGAGTTTAATCTCACATTAGAGTTTTGAGTATGAAAGAAAACGCCCTTGTTATTAACACAAGCAGCTGGTTGGCTAATTTTCCCTTTTCTACAATTTAAAAGTGCCATAAATGCATTAAATATGTCAAATACGGAGCAGTAAAGCACGTTGGGATTTCGCTCTAAGCTCAACTTTATTTAAGCAAAAATATTTCTTCATGATTAGACAAAGGAAACATAATTTACAGGCTGCTGATGGAAAAATACATCTACATTTATTTACACGTTTAGTCTTTGGTCTCAAAACATTTCCATTTCACTGCAAACGTCAGGAATTAACGGTCAAATCCCTGAGGTTTGAGAGTTTAAAGTGCAAAAGGTGTGGGCAAAGTCTCTCATTTGTGTCTAAATACCCGCTTAGACAATCTCGTGGGTGGTGTAACATGACGGGACAAACAGTCCGTTTCTGGAGGCCCACTCAGCCCACAGTTTTCCGGCCGGGTGGTAAATATGCTCCACGGGTTTCTTCACAGTCTCTGAGGTGGCGGTTTCTGCCAAAGACCAGATTTTGGGTTTCTGGCTGGACATGTTGTCTTTACTTTCCAAAGCAGCTGGCGTGTCGGAGTCGCTCTTTTCAACTTTCTTGACAGGTGCGAGCTCTCTGTCTTCGCGCTCGCTGATTGGCTGCGTCTCCAGACGCTCATCCACAGGTGCCGAGCCGCCCAGCGCGCTCTCCACCTGCCCGTCCGTGCCTGCGCGCTCAGTTTGCGGCTCTTCCTCGTCCCGCTCGTCCAAATGACATTTCTGCAGGGAGCCGTCGTCGTCGTCACTCTCTCCCTCCTGCTCCTCATCCTCCTCGTCTGATTTCCCCTTCGACGCCCAGCTGACCCTGTTCTCCTTCTTCAAGCGTCGCCTCGCGTTGGCGAACCAGGTGGAGACCTGCGTGAGGCTCATTTTGGTGATGATGGCGAGCATGATCTTCTCGCCCTTGGTCGGATACGGGTTCTTCAGGTGCTCGTTCAGCCAGGCCTTCAGCGCCCCGGTGCTCTCGCGGGTGGCCACCTTGGCGACCCGTCCGGGATCCTCGGCTGCTCCCGGACGGTACGGCGGGTAGAAAGCTCCCCCGCGAGCCAGGAGCGCGTGATGGTAGGGAGAGGCGGCCTTCAAGTCGAAAGAATTCTGGAAAACAGAGATGAAACGTTTAAGAACGAGCAATTACGCACAGAGCTGGCGACCCTTGACCCCCAGAGCGCACAAGTGGACAGAAGTGCAATGAGGGCAGAAACACCACTGAATTTATTTTTCCTGCCTTCAGCTTTTTTAGGCTTTGAAGGCGAACCTAACTTCTAAAATCCTCAACATCAGATTTCACACACATGTTTCGTTAAAGGTAAGAAGCATTGGAGCTTTCTGTGCGATGACTGAAACACAACTCACCATGTGTGCGATGTGCCTGTGGTGTGGATAGGGGATGAAGTTGTATCCTTGTAGTCCTGAGTATGTTATGGGGACTCCAGCTGCCATCGCTGCCAGATGCTGAGCCTGCTGCTGCTGCTGCTGCTGCTGCTGCACGCCCGGTGGGCATCCCAGCACCGGAATCTGATATCCAGTCGGCATGCCGACGTTCCTGTCCAAGAAGAAGCTGCCAAATCCAGTTTGCGATGCGGGCATCTTTCCTGCGTCCCGGCTTTTCGGGTTTGAGTGGCAGTCCGAGCTCCTGGATCTATTTATACACACCCAGCTGCCAGCGTGTGTGTGCGGGGGGAGGGTGGGGGAGGTCCCTCTGGTATTGACTGACAGCTACGTTCAAAAGACCTACAGCTTTCACTGGCGACAAATCCCATCAAAGAAGCCCTCCGCTGTTCCTTTTAGCGTTTTCGTGGAGAGGCTAAATATGCGCTACTTGCCGCAACACAGTGATTTCTGGAGAGAAGTTTCAATTCAGATGCAACCTTTTCTTTGGAGAGGTGAATAAAGACTCAGAATTAACCGTCAGCTCCGCGTAACAGCCAAACATTTTGTATTTTTGTCATAAAATTCAGTCATGAGGTTTGTTTCATTGCACTTATAAAACGCAAAATATAACTTTTACATGCACAGCTCATAAAGAGAAGAATTTATTTTTTTAATGTTTAAATCGTTTTTATCATGTATTTAGTTTGCCTCTTATTTAGTTTTCACGACAAGGAAGCTCACACCAGCTGGATGTCATTGTTATGACGAATTTAACACCTCGTGTCGTCGGAGAGCTTAAAAACTGACCTGAATTCAGTTAACAGCGTCCTGCCAGCCTCCGCCGTCGCCCCTGACGCTTCATCACCTACAGATCTGTAGTTCTGTGAATTGAGTTAACCATCTCAGCATCATTGAATTACGCTAATAAACAAACCAAATGTGTTTTACGCACGCGTAAAAGTGTCGCGAAGAAAGATTCCCCGAAATAAACTTGTTAGAGTTTTTGGAGTAAAAATGAATAAAGTCTGTCACATTTGTCATTCAGCCTCACATACCCTTTTTATTTGTTAATTTATTGACTGAACCATAACAAACTGCCCCTTTCAAACGTCGGATGGTGTTGTTTTGGGTGAAGCGCAGCGTTTCAATGGCCCTAATTAAACGAGGTTAAGTGAAACAGGTGTTGACTAATGTATATGATAATTGTGAGATAACAGATGCTAATGTGTGTGTGTGTGTGTAGGGGGGTTGTCAGAGATAAGAGGAGAAGATTACACTTCTTATTGCCCCCCCCCTCATGCGCTTCAAAAGCGCCACAGTCGAGCTCAGTGTTTGGGTTCAAAGGAGCAGCACACCTCGCTTATCTCGCATCATTTTGATTATTATATTAACAGTGTGAAGAAGTCTAGAGCTGGTGGTGACAGCAGTGAAAATTTTACTCAGTGATGATGTGAGAGAAGCATTAAAGAAGAGCGGAGACGTTTAAGGATGATCAGCAGTGACACTTCCATTTAAAATCTTATTGTTTTAACTCAAATCAACTTATGTTTCAGTTTCTATTTTTCCTTCCTTGGTTGCATTTTATCCAGAGCTCCATGTAGACCTCACATGTCCACGTCTCTGTTTTAACTGCTTTTATTTACTCTCTGACTCTCTGAGTTATTTTTTCTTGATTTGCTTTTCATGAAACTCATTCCAGTTTTCACCATTTTTAAAGTTGCCGCAGTGACTCGAGACACGTTTAACTTCAAAACTCATGGCTGTTTCCTTCATTTAAAGACATTTGAATGGACCTGCATGCACAAGTGAGTCTAATGAGCTCACAGTTCATCTGTAATGTTCATGCCTCACATCATCCTACGCATGCACACTCAGATTTTATTCACAGATCAAACACAGAGTTCTGGAAAGGAGATTCGGGGCTCTGAGTCATTTTGTAAAAGTTTTTCATAATTATTTGAAGCAGCTGAGAAACAATTGAGCTTGCAGAAGGAAAAACGGTTCAATGCTTGTATTGATTCCCTTGTTGCAGCAGATTTCTTTTTCACAATTTCCACAAAGTTGTCGTTTTATTCAGAGCGCCCGGCTGAAACTAATGCAAGCTAATTCAACATAACTGCAGTAAATTCAGCTGCCGCGAAAGCCGAAGCGTTCAGCTCGTGTTGAAGCTGCTTTAAAGAGCTTTTTATTGAGCTCAGTGTTTGTTTTGAAGGCCGTCGTTTGTCGGGCTGTTGAATCGTGGGGAACAAAAAGACACATTAATGTGCTTTAACGTGTCTGCGTGTGAAGGAGACGCAGAGAGATCTGAGCAGCATCTCCTGTGATGAAATCTGGTCTGTGGAAGAAGTCCTCAGTCTTATCTTTGATGTTTACATGCAAACGAGTTGCGCTGATTACAGCAGTTTCTACAAGTAAACATCAGTTCATCATTCACCAATATGAGGAATCAACGCACAGTGCTGGAATGCATTTAAGTGCATTTACTCAAGAGCTGTACTTGTACTTTAATCCCATACATTTTACTCTCTTTACTGTATAAAATATTTCTAAAGTTTACAAAGTAGGTCAAATGTGGCAGCAGTTTATTTGCCGTCATGAACATGAAGGAATCGTAATGAATGTTTATGACTGTTGTCGTTACGTGTCCTTCACTCAATTAACCTTAAAGCCATTAAAATGACATAATCGACATCAGTCAGAAACCTTCATCCAGGCTCGTTCACGGCAGCTGTGCTGTCAGTTTTATGCACATACCTTCAAATAAATTAGCAGCCTCTGATATATATTATTCCTGTAGTCTGTAACGACGTGATTTCCCCGGCGTGATGATACTCCATTACTGCAAAGCATAGTAATGAAACGCTGACAGAGGTCACTCTGCAGCAGCATGAGTACTTTCAATTTTATACTTTAAATATATTTTTCTGCTGATACTCAGGTCAGATTTTGAGTGCAGGACCTTCACTTGTAACGGAGTAGCGTTACTATGTGGTATTGATACTTTGACTGCAGTAAAGGATCTGAATACTTCTTCCAGCACAACATGAATCAGGGGAATTGATCACTTTGAGGTGTTTTGGTTCACTTAGAGCTGAATGTGATGTGTTTTCTGTCTGTGCTGTCGAGTATTTTAAATGTAACCTCAGAGACCGTCAGAGTGACTCTGGAGGAAACGCTGCTGATTAGAGCTGAATCGATCCATCGATGAGTCGATCGACAGGAAAATAATCTTAAAAAAAGTTGTTTTTAAGTAATAAACTGAATAACTTCAGGTTTTGGACTCTTGCTCGTTGGAAACGTCATTTGGGCAAAGCTGTGATGGGAATTCTCTCACAGTTTGACATTTTGTTGACCAGTTAAACAAATAATCAGCAGATTGGTGTCAATAATCCGTTGACCTCTCCTGGTTCATCTCTCCCACTTTACCCTCCTGGTGTTTTGTTATCCTCAGAGGTGTTTCTGATATTACGTCATATATCTGAATGTGATCATGAGCCCAGATGTGCAGAGACAGAGAGAGATGCTGGGGGTGGCCTCAGATAAAACGTGGCAGAGGTGGAGGGAAAGAAGGAATTTATTTGGGTGGGGTCCAGAGAACCTAAAGCAAATTTGAACAGGAGCAACAATGGGCCGAGCGGAGTGCAAAGAGAAGGAGGCTTATGGCATCAGTCGTCTACATCTCACAGCACAAACAGCTCAGGGCAGCGGCCTTTGTCCCTCCTGCAGGACCTCTTTTCATTCTCTTCCTCTTCTGGCAGCTCCGTCACAATGCAGGTGTTGGTCCTGCTCCGACAGGTCGAGTTTGTGCTGTTTGCCGTTAGGATGTCGGTCGTTTACAGGAGAGAAAAGCGGCCAAATGGAAGACGATTGTCCTCAGTGGCCGAAGAGATTCGGCACAAGATAGCAAAGAGGATGAAATTATCTTTATCTGCGATGGCACCTGAGCCGCTCCTCTGTGCTGTGTGCCTGCTATCTGCTTTATTTACAAACCCTCTGTATATTCCACATCACGGCTGACTCAACAGACAGTTCATTTAAGTCAGGTTTGGGGTAGAAATGCAGCGCGAGGGGCTAATGAGCAGGTCAGGACAAAAGGTTTAGGTGTGACCTCAATTACAGGCAATCCCCTACCTGCGAGCTAACAAAGGGACTGAACATGCAATTAGAGTAGCTCATAGGTGGGTGTGAACAAGACAACAAAAGCCTAAAGAGAATCCACAGAGTCTTCAACACCAGCTGCTTGTTAGTTTATTTTTCCTGCACCAGAAAAGGGGAGAAAGTTGAAACGGAGCCAGAGGAGGCAAAGAATCAGATTCATTTTAAGGCCATCGTGTGAAGATCTGGAGCGAGTTCAGACGTTAAAAGAGCTCAATGAAAAGATGAAAACTGTGTACATCTGATGTGTTTTGACGGAGAATTTAAATGGAGCCGCAGATCAAAACCCCAACAAAGAAAAGCTAAATGTTAAGAATTCACATAGAAAAACGCTCCGAGAGTCAACTGACAACGAACACGTCGTGGTCTCCAGCCAGAACTGCAATTTTCCTCCCTAATGAGATTTTCCTGAAGCATCAACACAAATGGAGAGATGTAAGCAAAGTGTGAATGTTATCAAGCTCTCCCACCTCTTTACTATCTGCCCCCCTCTTCCCAGACCCCCTTCCACTCTTTGTCCTTTGTCATTGCTCTTATCAGTCCCACTCTATCATTCTTTCAAAATAGTCGCGGCGCTGAAACCGCTTGCAAATGTAAGTATGTCTTTGTTGAGGGCCGGCCGGTGGCCCGCCTCCCAGCTCCCTCCTGGGTGCAGCCTGATTGACGGCCCTCCGCTGGGTGAGTGACAGGCGGCGTTGGGCAGGCCGTGATGGCCGGTGTGACAGCAGCTGCTGCTGCTGCTGCTGCTGCCTCGCTGTGTCGGGGACCCGGTGGGTGGGTGCTGGACCCCCAGGATCCCTCAGCTTGAGAGCCCTGGCCCAGTTTGCCGGGGCCCGGCCTCCCCGGCGTGCTCGTTGTTGCAGATCAGCTTGTTAGCTCGCTGCACCCTGTTTTCCAAGCGTCAGCTGCAAGTTTCCCTGCACGTGTGCAGAGCGTGAAAGAGGCTCAGGGTGTTTCCATGTGGGCTGCAGCTACATGCATTCATCTTCCCAGTGCAGTTCACCAGGAGCACTCAACTGTAAATCCCCCTATTTAACATTAATCAGCAGCATGCAAACAATTAATAAAAGGTTTATAACACACGTAAAGTAGCTGTAAGATTTATTTTAACTGTGCTTTACTAGATTGTTATTCGTTGTGTTTGTACACCAGCCTCCACCCATGGGGGCCCAGGAGCTGTTATATCCACTAACAGCTACATTACAGCGTGTTATAAACCATTCAGTGGATATTTGAGTGTTGTTTATGAAACTGTTGCCTTTCACCCTGCAGACAGTCGCAGCTGCACATATAAAAAAGGCAGAGATGCCACCTCTCTTTGCCAAACACACTGTTATTTCTGAGTGTAACGGTGGCAAAGAGGAGCTTCTTTCATCCGGAGGACAGATAAATGGAAAGTCAGACACTTTGCCTCATAAGCGTGGTTGTTTCTCAGGACGGCGTTAGCTGAATTTTACACAGAAACTCTGCACGGTCGAACAAACCGAAGTTCATGCGTTCATCGTTTTCTCCCTTTAGCCTCAGAGCGAGCAGCTAATGAGGTTATTGGGCATCTGTGACGTGACATCTACATTTTGGCCTATTTGTGAAACAATGGTAACAAGGAAGCCGGGGACATTGGGCCCTGTGTTTTCCAACTCAAAATAACAAAGCCGAGCGGCCGCCGGTGGGAGGCTGTGCTCTCATGGAAATGAGCAACTGAACCAACAATGTAGCGCCTAATCTCTTCAGAGAGAGGAATCAGTTACACAGCAGTATGCGCCCCTCAATGCTTTTCATTAGAGTCAGCGTGCTATTGAAACAGTCACTCCACCCCCCTGACCGCACACAAACACACACCTACATGCACACACACACACAACCTTCATGTGTAGCCACAGGCTCTGCTCATACATGCACCAGATACAAGGTAGCCCCCCAACAACAGAAGGGTTGAAATAAGTGGGGCAGAGGGTGGTATGGGGGTGTGAGGCCTCAAAGCATCGGATTAGAGTTAATGTGCCCTCCCCGGGTTATAATCTCTTCAGAGGGGGACTTTGTTTGAGGGGCTTGAGGGCAGTAAGATAAGTATCTATTACAGACCCCCCCCCCCCCCCGACATCCTCGCTTCAAAAATGAAGCACAAAAACACTTGGCTCTGTCCCCCTCCGTGTCGTCTGATATCCAAGACCCAAAAGCAAGTGCTGCCCTTTTCGGCTAATCAGGAATTAAGGTCTAAAGCCGTATGGCGAGTTAGCAGCGGCCATATTTACTCCATCTGCAGCCCACAAAGTCAGGTAGTTAAAGTGAGATCAAAGGCGGCTTAGAAACTGAAGGCTTGTTGCAGTGAATGAATGAAAGGAAGAAAAAGCATTATCACAAGTTCTTCTGCTTTATACAGAGTGTGTGTGTGTGTGTGTGTGTGTGTGTGTGCGCGCGCACGCTGCCAAGTCCAGAGATCGGTGTTTGATGTAGATTTTTCCCATTTACCAGTGAAGTAAACACACAATGACTTCTGTGTTCAAAGTGACAAACGCTGGAGGAGAAAAGCAGCATGAGAGGCATAAAACAGCTGTTCTCACTTTGATAGAAAATACTGTTTAATACCAAAATATCCTCATTATATAAATACTGTGCAACAGATTTAATGGAGGCAAGTTCTTTTAGCTTCAATTACACAATTAACTCCACAAAGCAAATAGTTACAATGAGCGTCTTTTACAACAAATGATGCCTGAAGCGAAACCTTTGAACCAGCGTCACGATGAAAAGGCGCAGGTTTGTTTTGCAGAAGTTAACGCAGCACTTTAACACACAGGAGGAGGAGAAGTGAACGCACGGTCACCGCTTTGGCACCGGGGTGTTCAAGAGAAGCAAGATGAAGTGACGGGGCTGCAGAGAGGTCAGATTATCTGCAGGTACGTCAGTGAAAAACAACCAAAAGTGAAGAAAATGACAGCAGGAAACTGAATGCTGCTCCAAACAGCCAATCAATCACAACCATTCAGCTATTGATCCACTGATCTGCTATTTGTTCGTTTGTGTTATTGTCTCAGCTCACTTGCGAGCTGGGTTTGATGATGGTGCATTCAGGAGCCGCTCTGAAACAGCTTTTTTTCTAATTTTATTTTACAAAAGTATTGAAATAAAGGAAAAAAGAAGGCAACATAATCTGTGATTCATCAGCTCAACTATGAGGCACTCACGCAGTTCGCAGTCTTCCTCGGGTCCCTCCGCATCCTTGACGTTCAGATAGTGAAAGGCAAGATGGCCGCTGTAGTCCCTTAAGTTTTCTTTAGCCCCTGATAAGAGAAAAAATGAAGTCTGTGAAGAGCGAGACGAGTCGGGGGGGGCAGCGGCACGACTGACATGAAGTCAGGCTTTTCATGTGGTAAAAGTAAACATTAAACACTGGTGAGAAAAAGGTTTATATTCTGAGTCACGTTAAGGCAGCGCAGGTTAAATGAAGTGAGTTTTTACCATATGTCCCTATGAGCAGGTCTAGAATATGCCGATGACCATGTAAGGCTGCAATGTGTAAAGGTGTGTACCCCTGCAGAACACAAACAAGAGGAAAACAAGGGGAAACGTGCATAAAGGAAATGGAAAATGTGCATTCTGAGGTTTTTAATGACAGCGGTGATGCAACCTCGGCACTGACACACGAGCATTTTTCACTTTGTGTTGACTTCAGGGGAATAACTGTGAGCTGCAGGGCTTTGGTACTTACCCCCTAGAGTTTCCCAGGCCCGAGCGCAGCCAATGAAAACAGCATGAAAAAAATATACAAATTAGCAAAGGTTATGGAAACACAAGATAATGACAAAGACATAATTGCCTGGTAATTCGCTGAAAATTGCATACTTCTAGAGTTGTGCATGCTGGCACATAGACGCACTGTTTTGGGAAACAATTAACATGACATGACATGATTTATTAGCGGAGCACTCCTGCAGCCCGACAACACGTGCTGCTGTAAAACATTTGCACAGCTGGATTCTCATAGAGATCAGTCAGCAGCGTTACGTCACCGAGGGGAACGGGAGGGGGAACCGGCGGCCTTGTTGTCCTGTTGTGATCATTCAAGTCAAACCGTACATACCCGCCACGTCCTGATTAAAAAGCTGGATACTCACGTGCTGCAAGAAAGAGGAAAGCCATGAATCGATCGGTGCAAGATGCGGAAAGCAAACCGCACCGTAGAGTTAAAGGGGCACTTCGCTGGTTTGACGCATGACGTTCGGTTTGCTCATCGTGGAGAGTAACGGAAAAAACAACCCCGGTGATGTCATCAGGGTGCATCAGGACGAGGCTTCAGAGGTAGAGATATTTCACAGGGAGGGAGAAATATGAAGAAGCCCACGCTGCCGCACTGGTAAACTGCCATGGGAGCTGTCAGGTGATGAGCTTTGTTAAAATCTGTGGATTATTTAAGTGCTTTGGAGTAAATATTTTACTGGGTTGGATCATCTTCCAGTTTAACAAGACA
Source organism: Chaetodon trifasciatus (assembly GCA_037975065.1). Classification (NCBI taxonomy): domain Eukaryota; kingdom Metazoa; phylum Chordata; class Actinopteri; order Chaetodontiformes; family Chaetodontidae; genus Chaetodon; species Chaetodon trifasciatus. The sequence continues at coordinate 3,069,567 of JBBMOE010000025.1, forward strand.
AAATCAGAAAAAGCTTTATTGCCAAGTACGATTTTGCACATACGAGCAATTTGCCTTGGTGAGGTTGGTGCATGACACATCTATTAAAAGAAGCTGTTAAAAAAGTAAAAATATAACAATATCAACATATGCACACAAATTGTTGTTCTACTATGAAGCTTTGTAGGTGAGTCGCCTCAATTTTGTAATCGCTTGTTTGCTTGTTGTTGTCTTTGGCTGAACCTGCTGTTGTGATCGTATCTTGAAATGCTTTGCATCCGTGGGATCGTAAGGTTTTTAGCTTTCCATGTATCGCTTGAGTACGAGCGTAGCAGCCGCGAGCACAGATGGACGGAGCGAGCGAACTGAACAGCTGGAGTGCCCCTTTAAGATCAGAGTATGGAAATGAAAACGCTCACCGATTTGGTGTTGACATCAGCGCCAGCGTTAACCACCAGGGTGGCCATGACCTCGCTGCCATGTTTGGCAGCCCAGTGCAGAGCTGTCTGCGTGCAACAAGGAAAGAAGAGTCATTCACAAAATTCCTCCTCCACAACCCCGATTCCAAAGAAGTTGGGACTTTGCGTAAAGCGTAAATATTTAAACAGAATAAAATGTGTTTACTGTCAGCGGTTCATGCGTTCACAAAGTGGTGAACCTCGCTCCATCCTCACTGAGCCTTTCCTGGATGCCCCTTTCAAACACAATCATGATCCTCTCACCTGTTACCAATCAGCCTGTTCACCTGTGGAACGATCCAAACAGGTGTTTTTGGAGCGTTCCACTTCTTTATGCTCAGGATCTTCTATGAGTCTGTGCTGGTTCGTGCTGTTCTCTACACTGTTGCATGCTGGGGCAGCAGGCTGAGGACGGCGGACGCCAACAGACTCAACAAACTGATCCGCAAGGCCAGTGACGTCGTGGGGATGGAGCGAGACTCTCTGACGGTGGTGTCAGAGAGGAGGATGCTGACTAAGCTACAGACCATCTTGGACGATGCCTCACACCCACTTCATGATGTGCCGGTCGGGCACAAGAATACTTTCAGTGAGAGGCTCATCCCACCAAAAAAAGACCGAACGCCACAGGAAATCATTCCTGCCTGTGGCCATCAGACTGCACAACTCCTCCCTCTGAATGGCCCTCGTCTCAGTTTATATAATTGTTTAGTTATCTGTATATATATTTTGTATATATATATATATATTTTTTTTTTCTTTCTCTTTTAATTGCACATACAAGTTTATCTCTTCTTGTTTCTCAGTCTTTAGTTGCTCCTGTCCCAACGTGTTTGAAGCATGTTGCTGCATCAGATTCAGAGTAAACAGATATTTACAAAAATCAATGGAGCTGATGAGCTCAGACATTAACTATAGTTGAGTTTATGTCAAAAAGGATTAGAAAATTATCAGATTCTGTTTTATTCAGGTTCTACACAGCGCCCCAACTTCTGTGGAATCGAGGTTGTACAATGTTGTGGATTATTGTCAGGCACGATAATTACAACTGCATCATTACAAGTTATCCAAGCTGAGCAGGGCAGCTTCTCATTGGCTGTGTGAGGGCAGCGGGCCAGCTGCGCTCAGAGGGGAGTGGACGGATGGAGGGATGGTGAGAAGGAGGGATGGCGAGATGGTTTCCTGCCATCTAACAGAGCCTAATTACAAAACAACACAGGCCTGTGCCCACAGTCGGGGGGCCCGGCCGCCTGTCACCAGAGGGAAGATTGATGATGTTGGTGTGACCTGCAGAGCGGAGACCCACCCAGACATCACCGCTCTACTGTCAGCACACGTCAAGGAGGGAAACATGGGCCCCGCGACGCAACTCTGAAGAGATACACCCACACATGCAAAGACACTCAAACGTGTGTGTAGCCGTGACAATAATAGACGTGTGTACCTATAACACACACTCAAAACACAAACCACATCCACCTGTCGGACCACAGCTGTGATCTCCACGGGTTTTCCTACACGCTTTAAGCTGCGTAATTATGGGCTATCAACAGGTGAAAGCAGAGCGTCGGCGCAGATGTCGGCTAAGTAACCACATCCACCTCTTCTGAGTGTGACCCTGAACGCAGCGAATCAAACAGTAACCATTTCAGGATGACCTAATAACCGTGGATGGACGAAAACCTTCTGACCTCCATCTTTGTTATTTTATGTCTTTACTTCAGCTGACTTGACTGTCGGCTCCTGAAGAGGTTTTCATCCAACTGCAACAACGTGGAACTTAAGAAAATAAATAAGAATTGAGGAGAACATTGGCAGCACTGGGAATTTCTCAAAACCCATTAAGTCCTGATTTATGAGAGCATTACTGAGCGAGTTAATATAACATTTGATGTCTTTTTATATTTAGAAAAAGAGTCGCACCTTTCCTTTGAATCACCGACGCGACGTGAAACGTGCATGAAATCATAGCTTTGATAGAAGACACAGTGTGCTGTGACGGCCAGCGTGGCTAACCTCAGTCACATCGCTAATCATTAGAAAAAATAATTAGCTGGTGGTCTTTGAAAGGCCGCAGAAGTCATTGTACAAAACTTACAGATGTTCTCAAAGACGAGGAAGGATGGAAAAACACTCTTCTCACAGCTTAATTTCTTCAATGAACCTCAATTTAACCATTTTCCCCTCAGTTTGTCGATGGAGATGTGTTTTAAATCGAGATAAGGGGTTCATATTTTCATGTTGGGCTACCCGGGTGAGGAGGTCGCAGCATGTGAAACAGGTTTTTTGTCTTGTGACGGACAGAATATTTTTTCATGCACATGTTTGGAGAAGCCTTTGAGGATTGTGGATATACCTTCAGAACAGCTGTAAGTGTTGTTAAATGACATCGCCGGGCACCGAACAGATGTTTAACTGCGACTTGAATGTCATGAAAATACTGCGTCCAGCGCGCCGCTTCTGCGGGACACAAGTGCTTTTGTGTTCGGAGGCTATGACGCTAATTGCGCTAATCGTACTGCAACAAGCCCGTCCAGCAGCTGGAAGGAGACAAATTCAACTTGTAGCCACTGAAGGGAATGAGGCAGCGATGGGTAGCTACAGCTCTCTGCGCCGGCGTCTGGGAGACAGATTGTGATAGATGCCGTCTGGCTCGAGTATCTCCATCTCTTTGTCTGTCCCCTGTCACACCTAAAGACAGATTGACCACAGGGCGGTTTGACAGGCGGCTCGGCGGCTCTCCCGGTGGGCGCGGGTGATGGACGAGGCTGAACAGGATGCAGCGTCTTCCCTTCCTGCGCCTCTCGTTTCTGTTCCTGCCCACCGGGGTGCCCCTCCGCCCCCCGGCCTGTCCAATCACTCAGGGACGGCTCCGTCTCCGCCACGCGCTCCCCTGTGAGGGAGGTGATGGCTGAAGAGGGCTCACATCAACATGAGACACAATGCCTGACGCTTGATGTGCAGGAAGACAGACAGGAGTGATGGGCGAGTGATGTACTTACAAACTGTGTGGCAGAGGAAGTCCGTCACAGCAGGAACGGAGGCCCACGTCAGGAGCGGAGCAGGAAGAGAAAAAGAGCGTGAGGGGCGAGAGGCGGTTGGCTCAGGTGAGATCTGGTGCGACGTCTTCACTTTTTAGCGCTTAAAGCGCTGCTTGAAGTGCACATCTATAAAACCACCTGATCCCAACAAACATTTGGCCAGAACAGGAAACACTTAAGTCCTCCCAGGATGAAGAGTAATCCCTTCAGTCCTGGTCAAACATGTGATTTAGAGCCTGGCATTTAGCACACTGAACATAACTTCTGTTGAGCAAAGTCAGGACATGACAAACACAGATTAAATATCAGAACTCTGGCTTTGAAAGACTCATGAGTCTTGTGACTTTTGTTATTTTGGCGTCTCTGGAAAGGCATCCACCTCTGCTGAACAGGGGAATGCTGAAGGCTAAAGGGAACATCAAAGAGGCCCGAGGGGGACTTAGCACCTTCCCAGAGACACAACCAGCATTGTTCTACAATTAATCCCAGCCTGCTCTATTACTTTCAGATTATCTTTAAGTGGGTGAAGTCTTTGTGGGGCATTAAGACTCTCCTTAATCTCCCCCATCTCCCTACACTTCAATGGCGACCGTGCTATCTTGTCCGGGTGGGGATGGCAGGGGCTTAGGGCCACTCTTAGAAGGTGGTCCAGCATGGCCACAGGACAGTGTGAGAACTGTGACACAGGGGAGGGACAACAAACATGAGCTCAAATCTCTTAAGCGCACAGGGAGACAAATAAAAGGATTTGGGTTGTCAGGGGGGCACAGGAGCTAAAAAGCTATCTTTCATAATCCTTTTGATAGTGGACCTTTGAAATGCAAGATCTGGATGTTTTAACACGGGGTTCTCAGAATGCTATTAAGGGGAAAATCTCAGCAGAATCAGCTTGTGAAAGTCATACAAGCAAAACGCAGAGTTCGGCATCACAGATGAAAGATCAAGAAGCCGGAGTACGTCAATGACCTTCCATCGCAGCAGGCTGCAGGAGTGAGTTATTACACATGAGGTGCGGACAGAAGGACGAATGGCCGAACTTACCCCCTGAGCGGGACGGTCACGGTCGCAGGCGGGAGCCACAGCGTGCCAAAATGAAAGAATAAGAGGCTTTAAGTCAGACCAAAATCACGTCACAAGACTCATCCAGCGCATGCAACATGCTGCACGCAGCCTGCAGCGTCACATCAGATACTCACTGAGGTGAAGTCCTGGTTTCACGCCCCCCAGAAAAGACACAAAAAGCATACGTTAGTGAAACTGTGCATCCAACCACACTCTCTATTTGAGCTCATATTTGCATGGTTTTGCTTATTAACTCTATCAGTTTTAATAACGTTGCATCCACCGGTTTCATCGCTGAGACCTGAAAACAGTCTGACAGGGCAAGAAACTACCTAAAGGGACTAAACTGGGAACTTAAAAGTCCCGTTTGCACTTTGCTGTTTGTGTGGAGACGAGGCAGACGGCGTGAAACGGTGAACAAACTTGATTTTCATACGTTGCTGTTTATATGCTTTGTGGTGCGACGCTGAATGAATGAAGAAGCTGAAAAGCTCCAGAGCTCCTCTCTCTCTCTCTCACGCATCGCTCTCAGCTCCTTCATTCTCTCTCTCGTCATCCCACATAACTTTGATTTAATGTCAGTGTCTCCCAGTGCTTCCTTATTTTGTGAATGAAGCTGGATACAAGCTGTGGTAGTTGACCAATCTTCAGCATTCTGCGCAGTAAACTCCACCCGGATAGTTCCTGAAGCTTTGGAAAGTACCGCGCTGGAAAAGGGACTTTTTTGCCGCTTGGAGCAATAGTAGAGGAACTAAATTTAATCCCTGGTTCCTCCAGTCGACACGCAGTTCCTCGGCTTCTCAAAAGGGTCTTTGTCCCTCGGCCCTGCGGTAGAAATTCTCTCAACTTGTAAACAAGTCACCAGTCTACCCAGATTACCAAAAACAGTTTATCTGGAGCTTGAATAGAAAGCAACTTGTCACCATGTCAGGAACAGTTCACAGGAAGCTGAGAAAATGTTGCAGCGGATGCACTTCAGGAGGAATTAACTATTAAAAATTGTATTCATACAAGTTACCTTCTGTCTCAAGATGCTTTATCACAACCAACAAGAGCAAAGAAAGTTTTACAAACATTTGCTGCTGACAATTAGCCTCCTGAAGGCTGTTTCTGTCAGGTGATGATCACCTTGCAGGTCATAGTGGACCCTCCAGAGTCTCCCTGTTTACATCAGATGAATTATACGTTTCATTTTATCGTTTTCTCTTATGTTTTTCTTCTTAGTAACTCTGCCAAGCTTTGGTGTTTGTCTATCTGATCGTTTGGCTGCTCGCATTTCTTGCCCCATCAGACTTTGCGGTCGCGATCTCGCCACATACCCAGATGTTACTGTTGTATGAAAAAGCTGAAAATCAGACTCAGTGGCAGAGCGGAGGGCGGCGCTACCTTCTTGTTTGCCAGCGAGGGGTCCTGTCTGAGCAGCTGGGAGAGGTCAGGGACTCGAGCGCCGGCAGCAGAGTAGATCCATTCCTTCTCTATTGGATCCAGCTATTTCAGATGGGGAGGAGGTAGAGCTCAGATGTGCGCACACACACACTCACACACACACCCGACTGTCCACATCCTGTTCTGGGCTCTTTTGATAATGCTGAGGCTACAAACCTCTAATCCATTTCCTACAAACGACTGAGTCACGACCAACGGACACATTATGGGAGACACCCATGATCACCCCGCACAGAGTTCACGCTTTTACTTCTGCTATTGGTTTAAAGGGAAGAGGACTGACACTAAGACACCATAGAGAGACTGAATGTGTCCTCTAGGACCAAACCCTGATGGTCATCTATCATTCAGACAACTGCACACTTGACTCTAAATCTTTTAGTTAAACAGCGTTAAGCTTTTTGTGAATAAGAAAGACAAAAGAAAACAGTAGAAGAAGACGTGAAAAGGACTCACAGCGACAGCGGCGGAGCCCATGCTGCCCGTACACTCCTCGTCCTGCTCCGACTCGGACTGAAAGACACAAAGCAGACGACTCAGCGGTGACAAAAAGCCCAATGTGACACAACTTAACTGCACCGTATCGGTCATAACAGTCACACAGCATGATCCAGCATCACACACACATCCAGTTTCACACACTGGTCACACTGCTGTGATGTTTTCCAGCTGACGAGACGTGACCAAAGGGTGTCAGACAGACAGAGAGGTAATGAGGCAGCGAGACAGAGGTGCTGCTTTCACACGTAAAAGGTAATGAATAACAATCCAATTAACAATTAACCAAAAAACAACACGCCTGCAGTGAGGCCATGTGTTTCTGAGTCCAGAGAGCAACTCCACCAGCGCTGTGTAAAAGTGTCACTCTGGCTGATTTATGTGAGCGAGGCAACGCTTTTTTCAGGAGGACTCCATCGCAAATTGTTCTCAGATCATACAGACACGATGTTAAAACACTCGGCCTTTCATGTCTGTCAGACAAACTGCCACACGTCAGCGTGCCGAACATGAAAAGTGGAGGGACTGTATTTATCCAGCCTATTCCACTCCAGCGCACAGACCAACAATAACAAGCAGAGAAAAACACTGCCGGGCATGATGGGAAAGACTGAGAGGTTACAGGAACTCAAATACTCCTCCAGCACTTAGGTTTTTCTGAAACTGTACTTTTGGTTGCTTTTAGGGCCGCAGCTATTATTTTTTGTTGGATAGATAGATAGATAGATAGATAGATAGATAGATAGATAGATAGATAGATAGATAGATATGTTATTCATCCCCAAGGGAAATTCACAAATTCCAGCATATTCATTCATTCATTCATCCTCTATACCCCGACTATCCCTTTCAGGGTTGGGGGCCCGGGGTTCGAACCGGTGACCTTCTTGCTTTGAGGCATGCAATAAATAATCCAAAAGAACAGCAAGCAAAGAATTAAAAGTTAAAAGTAAAAAGTAAACATGTCCGTATCTGGTTTTGTTTTGGATTTGTCAGAAAATATCAGAAAATTTCCACAGTTTAAGGTTTTATCCAACCAACAGTCCAGAACCAACAGATATTCAATTAGACCTCTGATAAGATAAGATAAGATAAGATAAGATAAGATAAAACTGTATTAATCCCACGCTGGGGAAATTAGGACGTTACAGGCAGCAAGCAATGATAGCAGGAATAAAAAGGAGGCGCATAAAAGAACAGATAGACTAAAATAGGCAAAATCAACTTTATATATTCACACACAAAAAGGAGCATAAAATTATATTGGCAATGGGTTGGGTCGGGTTAGTCATGTTTGCTAATCAAACAAGAGTCTCTTACAGCTCTGTGAGGCTGCAGTAAGACACGTGCTAACACCAGCATGCTAACAACGCTAACATGTTTAACAGGCAATGTTCACAATCTTAGTTTTAGCATTTTGGCATGCTAATATTTGCTAATTAGCACATGTTAACATGAGGCTGATGGGAAAGTCGCCTGTTGTGCAAATATTTGCTCATAATCTGGGAGTGGCACAATTCAACTCAATTCAGCTTTATTTCACACTCGTAGATCATTTGTTGGACAAATTAAAATGTTCCTAACGACGGCACCAGATGAAAAGTTAACAGTTATTACAGTTAATCCTGAGGCGGAGGCGTGCCGGTGTTCATGGTAATGCTCCAACTGCTTTTCACTCAGAAATGTTACCCTCATGGTGGCGCTAGAGGAAGAATGAGGGGATCGCCAAAAGTCAGCAGGATTCATTCTCTTGGAGGGATGAACGTCTGAATAAAATTTCATATCAATCCATCTCATAGTTGTTGAGATAATTTCAGTGCCCCTGCAGCCAGAACGACAACACCCCAAAATAATTCATCTCAAACGCTCATCTGTCGCAGGCTGAAAGGTAAAAGCTCGTCAAAGCCAAAGTTCAACATTTCGCTAAAATCCACGACATCCGTGCAAATATCCTGTATTAAATATTACATATTTTACACTGTGTTTATATATAATTTTTACTTTTATATAAATTCTACTGTGCGATAGTACAAAACAGTGTATTTGTATCATCCATATCCTACAATGTGCTTTTCAAAAAGTTTCCATCCAGAAACTGAACCATCCTCCTGAAGACAGCTTTATTTTGGTACTCTTTTTCAATCAATCAGTCAATAAACTTTTATCTTATCTCTTAACAGCCACATCACAACATATTCAGACCCCTAACAGGTAGCATCTACGGACTGATCAGTTCAGTCTTCAGGCCAAAAATAAGCTTTTCTTTCTGGAGGACAAACTACGTGACGGAGACGACCTTTTCAAAATGACCTTTGGTGTTTATGTGTGGCACTTTTTCTGTGCTGAGCAGATCACAGCTGCAGCTCCGTGAGGGACCGAGCTACAAAGATCCAAAGTAAGACGACGCTCTCCTCCTGATTCAAAACTTAAAACCTTTGAGCAGCCTGACTGTCTGCCCCACACTGTCGCCCTGCACTGAGGAGCATTCTATCATTAATTACATGCCCTATAAAGCTTTTGGAGAATAACCACAAAGCTAACAGCCTCGGGTGATTAAGAGCGGTGTATGACAGCGAACCAGCCAGGTAGCTTCTGCTTCTGCGAGTCGACGGTCGAATCAGGGCGTCCCGAACACAAAGTTCAACGGTGCGGCTAATACTTTCAGCAAACACTCTTAATCTGACTGCCGTTCCATATTAACGCACTTCAACATATTTCATCCGTCTGTCGTTCAGGTCATCGAGGCCAGCCACGCTTCTTCCTCCGGGCTGAGGCTCAATGTCTTTAATGGGCATGAATGATTATTATCTTTCTAATGAGGTCCAACATGTTGCTGCTTAGCATGATAACAGAGAGCTCAATTTAAATGCAGATTCTCCACCTTCTCCCCCATCAGGTTCCCCTCCCACTCAAATTCAACACACTGGAGGTTACAGATCCAGGTAATTTATTAGCACCACCTGGTGGGTGAAGAAGGAACCTCCAGGGTGGAAGTCTGGCCTGTCCTTCCTCTGAGCGCGTGCAGTCACATCGAATTAAAAACCTAAAATCACCCACAATGAGTGTTTATCTGGTTGTCTTTCACATTTAAAAGACATAATTTCTAATTAATTACCCAATATTCCCGGTGTGAGATCAATAAAGTCCTGTCTTATCTTCTGAAAACTGAAAAAAAGAAATTAATCCTGCCGTGAATTTATCAAAAAGGTGCTGTTGAGCTTTAATTTAGCAGATATTCAGTTTACAATGACTTAAAACAGAGAGACTGGAACCAAGAGATACCTGACACTTCTGCTTAATAAATTAAATAATTAATAAATTATCAAAACAGTCGGCGGTTAAATTTCTGTCACTGGCTCTCATTCTACTGGTTCATCATTTCCAGGTGCAAAAAGGTTTAAATAAAAAGGGAAAATTAAAAGTTCTTTAGAATTTTATATTAAGTATTCGGCCTCAGATACAGATTTATTTCAGTAGTAAAAACCCAGTAGCATGCTAATGCTAACGCTTAATCAATGTTTTATCTGAGATTCCTCAATGACGACACTCTTAAACTCTGTGTTTTTGGTTTTTAGTTTAGTTTTTAAACATTATACTTTGTCTGTCGTGCCTCCACGTCCCCGTCAGCGTCTCTCATCACGTCCTGAATGTTTTCTCTTGGACGGATTCTGAAGCTGAAACTATTCATTATATAAAACTACCGTATTTTTCAAATTCACCACATAAATATCCTGGAACTGTCTGTGTTCAGGGTTGTTTTTTTCAACAGCTTTGGTCAAGTTTGTATTCCTGTTGGACTGACTGGACATTCAAACCAAACACGTCCGTTATTTTTAGCTTTAACTGGCCTCTGTCTGAACTGTCTGACCACCAAAGCTGCTAGTTTATTGGTTATTATGACAATATATATACTAAAGATCAGCCTCACACCAGTTTATAATCCTATCTCTGTGTATATATTTGGATATTTCTTCTATGAAGCTGTACCTCCAGCATCCTCACAGCTAACATGTTTACATCTTTGGATTGTGTTCTTTTTGCTTTTGCACTTAAAGGGATGCTCAGATTTTTGTGGGATTGTGTCAGAGTACCGGCATAGGGAAAAAAAAATCAGTATCAGTTGAAGTGTACGCTTTACTTACAATATTTGTTGTCATTGTACATCTATACTCTCTTCAAAGCCACCAGACTCCATTGACAAAACCAGTAATTTTACGTTGCAGGAGCAGCTGAACTACTGCTGCCTCCATCAGTTCGTTTGTGTTATTTCATGACTTTGGTGTTTTTTAACTGATGTTTTAGACTTCATATTTGCACTCTGCTGCTGTAATTTCCCTCGGGATGAATCCAGTTATATCTTCATAGTTACAGTTTCTTTTTTTTTTAATTAGTCTGGCTTCTCTTCAAAGTACTCCGGGTTGGGATTCTAAAACACGTGCCAAAATACTTTGCAATAATTACTCTAGAAAAAGCTGTCAAAGCCGCAGGAGTCCCTAACACGGCATGCTGTGAATTTATGTCACAAACACTGCAGCTTCAAAAATGACTGGGATTAGTTCAGGTTAGCCTGCACTTCAGCCCTGAATCTGAAAACCTTGTTAAAGGTGACAATGTGAAAAAAAAAAGCTTCCAAACACTGTTTCCCAGAGCCCAGGCTGACGTCTTCAAATTGATTTTTAGTCCAAAACTGAAACAAATTCCCTTTCACTAACTCAGAAGAATAAAAAAAACTAAAAATATTCACATCTGAAAAGGGTGGAAAGGGTTCATTGTTGACGTAGAAAACTAATCGTTTCAGCTCTGAACTGAACCACACGGCACCTCAGAGAGCGACAGAGCAGCATCACATCGCTGCCTCTTTTCCGGCCTGGTTTGGCCAGAGATGGTGCGATGGAGCTCCGACTAAAACACTGCAGTTACTCTACGACAGCCCAAGTATTCAAGTGTTGCCCCTCAATCAAACTGTCACCTTTGACCCCGAATCTTTGTCCAGCTCATCCTCCCCGTTGCTTTGTGTCGAGGGCTCCTGGGCCGGGATGACGGGCGGCGCAGCGTGCTGCAAGAGGGCCGCTCCGGTCTGCAGGTCCTGCAGGAGCGTAGACACAACGTGCTATAAGCTGATGTGAGCGTTCACAGGCCAAACGTTCAGCAGTGTCAAAGTGGCAGCTGAGGTCAACAGACAGCGTGAGCACTCTGCTTGCACTTCCCTTCACCATCTGGGTGTGGATGAGTAATGTTTGCTTTAGTGCCTGTTTCAACAAATCGTGCCGGAGACTTTTCAAGCAGCAGCATAAAATATATTAATCTTTCTAATCTATGATTAAATGCTCTAGTTTATTGCAGGAACAATATGTAGAAGTACTTCCAGAGGATTATTGTGCATTAAACCAGCACAGAGTGTTTGTTTTCACAGCAGTAAAGTGCTTCTATGCATTAGTTTTCAGCAGCTCACCCTTTATGTGGAGATATAAGCCCTTTGACCTTCCCTTTCTTCTCCTAGCTGCAAACTTAGAGGAGTAAAAAGAGTGTTTTCCCGTGCCACAGTATCCCTCTGTGTGCGCCACACAGCCGTCATTAAATGCTGACACATGGTCGCAGAGAAAAGGCCGAGTACAGTGACAAAGACGGCCTTGTTTGGAAATAAATGCATCATTCACATGAAGAGTAAACATGGTGCGCTGGTGCAATAGCACATTCAGCATTTCAGCAGCCAGCGCTGCTGCTGCTGCATCCCTGCAGCTCGTCCCACCGTTCAGTTTGTTTTTGCAAGCGGAACAGAATTTAGATTCACCTCTGCAGCACCGTCGGGCTCTCCGCACGGCATCGGCTCATCCCGCCGTTCCGTCTGGTGGCGAGGAGAAGCTGAGGCGTCCCACTGCGCGGCGGCGGGAGCTCTGGCCGGGCTCGAACGCCTCTGCTCGTCCCCGTCTGTCCCAGGCTGTTTGGTGTCTCGCTCGTGCAGCATTTGCCTGTATTTCTTCTTTAGAACGAGATACTTCTCACCCTGCGAACAGTAAGAAACTCCACAGTAAAACACAGTCAGGTGGCTCGAACTCACACTAACAGAGTTTAATCATCTTTGAGGCTTCGTCTTCGGCTCTGCTCCACACAAACGTGTCTGGCTTCTTGTTACTTCACTTGGATGATTGGTTGTCACTGTGCACCATTTTGCATGAATTCTGCTTGTGTGAAGCTTCTGGTAGTGGGTGGTGTTGTGCTGGAGTGCATTATATTGAAGGTGTTTCTATTATTCTGCCCTTCTCATGCATGAAAATTAGAAACACCTCTCTATACCACTGCAAACCTCAATATCAAACATGTTGTCAAATTAAAGCCTCTCAAAACTGATCATTACTGTCTCTGTAAAGGTGGAATTCATGGCAGAGCTGTCGTGTTGGATCACATTAGAGTGTAGAGTGAGTGTAGATGAGCTCAAAACCAGTTTGTACCAGCAGGATTTTCTGACTTTCTGACTTTTTTTGGAGCCAGTCGCGGTCAAAAATACAGCTGAAATCTGAAGCCTCCAGAGAGAAAATGTGCAATTTTTAAGACTTTTTATGCCTGTAGTTCTTTTTAATATCAAGCTACTGTTGTACCTCACACCTCTCACAGCCTTTGAATCCAGTTATTCAGGGATCACATTACATGTCAGGTCACTTGGCACATTAATTGTGGAAGGACCAGTTTCAGATTTGAATAACAAACTGTAAAGATCTGAACTTCAAACCACAATAAAAGATGTTTCTGAGGGTCTCTATAGCCTAAAATGTGTAATGTTGACAGCTTATATATGTGATGTAGAAATACGCTCATTTGCTTTCTTGAGTCGGATGAGAAGCTCGATGACTCTCATATCTGTAACTTTTGTGTGTAGCTGCAGCCTGGAAATGATTAGCTTAGCTTAGCTTAGCATTAACAGGAGGAAATAGCTTGTCTGGTTCTGAATAATGTTAGAAAAGGTTTACTAATAACTTGTTGTATCTACCTCTTTTAACATGTACAGTTCAGTGAGATACTTTTCGGCCAATAGTTTCATACTTTTCCTCTGATCTGCAGGTAAAAGTTATGTTGTAACGTGCCAGCCAAGGCAGCGAAGGAGAAGACTGCTTGCTAGCAAACAAACATGTAAACAATGCAAATTTAAAACACTTAAAAAATCTGCTTTTCAGTATTTCCATAAGGAAGAAAATGCTTTCAACACAACGGTTAGACGTCAATGATACACACAGTGTGTTTTAGAGAGAAACACTGAATATAATCAACTCTGGTTTGTTTAAGGGGAAACTCCCAAGAGCGCCTTTAATAGACAGATAAAAAAAAAAAGAAAAAACAAGGTGAATTAAAAATATATACATAATAACTCGATTTAGTTTGGACTGATTCATCTTGCATTTTGTCAATATGTGAAACCCGCAGCTTCAGGCCCTTTTGGGGGTGAACCGGCAGGTACAAATAGTTCTGTAAAATAACAAAGTAAACAGTTTCCCTGCTCAGTCATGATAGTTTAACTGCAACCACAGCGGTGATCCGTTAAGAGCAGAGCTGAACTATGACTGCAGGGCACATGGGAGCAGGGCTTCTTCCACAAAAGGTAAAAGTATTTTCACAGTTTACTCACATTCTCTGACTTCACCACAGCAATTCGGTCGATGATGAGCTTGAATTCCTCTCTGTATTTAGCTGCGGGGAAAAATATTCCATGTGAACAACCGAAAACTAAATATAGCTTTGAATGCCTCACATTCAGTAATACACAAGTGGTTGCAGAGGCCAAAATGTCAAATGAGAGCGAAAAGACATTGAACAAAATTAGATGGGGATGAAAGGAGCTTGATTTGAGTTAGATTCACTATTAAATACATACATTTTTTTTTTGCAAATTTAGATGTAGCTCGAATTAAATAAAGCCTGTTTCCAATAGATGTGCGGTTTGTGAACTGCTGGATGAGCTGCCGGATTCGGTTTCTTTATCTGAGGAAAGATAAGGAGCTGACTGACTGAGCCTGATGCAGCTCGCATTGCAAAGCTGCTTCAATGGAAAAGAAAAACAGAGAAAACAGGTTCCCCTCTAGCACAGATACAAACAGATCACAATGCATCCCCAAAGGCAGACACCCGAGTCACTAAAGAGCTACGGTAAACCTTTCCTGTGGGAAACAAACAAAGCACAGCTGACGAGCTGATAGAGCTCATCAGATAAAGCTATCTGCCTTTGTTTACAGCGGGGAGCAGATATTCAGATGTGTGCAGGCCGTGTGATTAAGGGCTGTTTATCACAAGCAAGACATTTTCCAGGCGTAGGTATTCCATTCATGCCTAGGTGTATGCTGGTATGCAGCTCGGGACAATTGAACGGTTTCCCTTTCCTGATGTGGACGGAAAGGAACATGTGTGGTGGGATAGTTGCACAGCTCACAACAACAGGAAACCCAAAGGAAGCAGCCACTTACATCTGTCTCAACAAACGAATTCCTCGCTCACCACGGCGAGTAACATCGTTTACCTGCTAGTTATTTATTAGCCAAACGTCTGCACAAACATGCAACACACGCACCCCCCCCACACACACACACACACACACGCACACACACACACACCACTTCACTTCCCACCATGCCCCAGTTTTCCGATGTGATGAAAAGCATTAGAGGTCTACATCCAGTCATGCATGTGGACTTAATTATGATTAAAACACTATCATCACAATTACGGCATGAAAATCTGCAACCACATGCTACGACAGACTTTAAACGTGTGGGAAGCACTCCTCTAATTGGACGCCGGTGTCAGATGGCAGAGTATCAAGGCAGCTCTCTAAACCTCTGTCAACAACTGCAGAGCTGACATAGCATCTGGACGGTACATGCTGCAATACAAGGTCACTTTGTTTAATCATTCAGGGAGGTTAAAATATGTTTGCATTTCAGGCAGTGCCAAAGGTAAAGACACTGCTCAGGGGACAGATAATGAATCATTACACGCTCTTTATTTGTCCACTGTGGCAAGTATATTATGCTATTAAACAGCAGATATTCTGTCATTAGTCAGTGATGTGTGTTTTATCTTTTAAGAGTTTCAGTGGGACCTTTATCTGTTTTGAGCAGAACCAGCTAAAGCAAATGCAGGCTAATACAGCAGCCCTGCGCTATGAAATAAATGACACAGTGTTTCCATTACAACCAAAAAAAGTTCAATTTAGAGGTAACAAAATGCAACATTGTTCAGCTAGCATACACTGCACTCGATCAATAGCTTCTGGTGGCTAACTTTAGCTAACGTTAACCAACTTTACAAAAGTATTCCTGTGTAATTAAGCAGAAAACAAACACTGAAACGATAATCTGTGACAGGCTAAACTGCAGTTTGACCGAACACAAGTGAAGAAAAGTTAGCAGGCCGGCTCAGTAATGTCGCAGCAATATGTTTATATGAAGTTTGCTAACATTAGCGCTGCAGCTAGTCTAACCTTCATTCTTATTGTTTATGAATCTGCAGGTTATTCTTTCAATTAACTGATCAATAAATTGGTCTATTGAACATCAGAAACAGTGAAAAATGTCCATCCTAGTTTCCCAAACTCCCAAGATGATCTTGAAATGTTTGGTTTGGTTTTGACGAACTGTCCAAAACCCAAAACTATTCAGTTTAGCTAATCTGAGACCACGAAAAGCAGCAAATCCTCACTTTTGGGAACATGCAACCGTCTAAATGTTTGCTTGAAAAATGACAAATCCATAATCACATTAGCTGCCAACTGATTTTGTCGTTCTGGCTAACGTTAGCTAATGTTAGGCGCCAGACTGCATGAGGCCGTCGCAACAAAACTTCTCTAAGTAACTGATTTTATTGATTTTGAACTCGACTTTTAAGTTGGAAAAGGAGGATTTTTGGTATTTCTTCTTTTAAAAGGGACAGTTGAGTGAAAATGGGCTGGACGGGAGTGATCACGGGGGCTGTTCTACTAGCAAAAGAGCACGTAAAGCTACACCCATAAAAATGTGTCCAAATACGAGGAATTTTGGTGTTATGATTCAGAGGATTGCATAAGCATCTGTGCAGAAAGTGGGTGGAGAAGAAGCGCAGAGAGCCACAGTCTTTACAGCAAATACTGTAGTAACAACTGAGCTAATCTCTAAAGTAGTGACTTTATAATGCCTCCTCTGAGGGGCCACGCGGCCTTCGTGTGACCCCGGTGACATGTTTTAGTGATGAGCTGCTTCAGGTCTTCTGATCAGCCACCAGGCAGCTACAACTGGTCTGAGGAGGAAATGACACCATCTGTGCTGGAGCTGCGGGTCTGTGGAGGGGCTTTTAATGTGAACCAGATGTCTGCTCGACGACAGAGAACAATGAGAGGACATCAGGACGCGACTAGAAGCAGTTAATCGGGATGCTGCGTTTAAACATAAAAACTCATATTAATCCAAATGTGAGCGCTGTCAGGAAAACACGCGGTCGTTTGATATTAACGGCATCCCGCGTTACCGTGCGTAGCCGTGACTGGCACCCCCTGAATGCATCACGTTTCCTCGTTTTCCGGCGAGTGTTTTCACCCTCGATACTCACCGCGTAGCTGCAAGTCACTATGGCCAATAAAAGGCTTAAATGTCCTCAGTATGTCTGCGTTTCTGACTCTGCCTGAGCTGCCTCCGGTGGAGCAGAAATAATCCAGCAGCGACTCCTCACTGACATCACCCATCTCCGCTCAGCGGTGACCACGGCTCTGTGTCGACCGGGATCTAAACTAAACTGAACTTTAAAGAAAGGTGTTTTCGGTTCTGTTGGTGTTTCTCACTCGGCCATAATGCATTCCTCTGGGCTAATTTGTTGTATAGTACATGTCTAAACTTCACTCCACCCAGACGAGATGACCGCTGCTGCGCCTCCTTCTGTTAACCCTTTGAACGCACCACAGCTCCGCATCCTCTTGCTCATACTGCAGCCTCCACCAGGATGGAGCTGATATTAGCTCATATTCACACTCGTAGCAGTGTACACACACACACACACACACACACACACACACACACACACACACACACACACACACACACACACAAACAAACTATTTCCACAGTGTCTGGCACAGTCACACAACCCCCCCTCTCTATTATAGTGTATTTATTATTTATTTTGTACTACAACGAACAGTACTATATTTGAGTATGTAATATAGTATAAACTATATACACTACATTATAATTATATTATACTTTTATATTCATGCACGAACACTAAGCATCATTACTTAATCATGTACACACATACACACATATGATTAACACATATCTATATATATTATACACACATGCACACACAGAGTTGTGTGTCTATGTAATCTCATTTTTGGGGATATTGCATAGGTATACATTCATTTATGGAGACTTACCATAATCACTACTTCCCTAAAACTAACCTCCCCCTAACCTTAACTCAAGTCTTCATCCTAAAATGTTGTGATTTACTTTATGGAGACTTGTGTTTTGTCCCCATAAGGACGGCGCGTCTCCACAATGTGAGTGTGTAAACAGATTTATGTCCCTGCAACATGAGTGATACACGTCCACAGACCCACACAAACACGTTATACCTTCATACATACAACGCTGATTCCAAACAGCTGTGTCAAAACAGTTTTCTGAAGTGTCCCTGAGTCCATGCAGTAATCTCCTTCATCCAATCATGTGTTCACAAAGTGGTGAACCTCTCTCCATCCTCGCCTGTGAGCGACCGAGCCTTTCCAGGATGCCCCTTTCATACCCAATCACGATGCTATCACCTGTTACCAATGAGCCTGTTCACCTGTGGAATGATCCAAACAGGTGTTTTTGGAGCGTTCCACATCTTTCCCAGTCTTTGAAACGTGTTGCTGCATCAGATTCAGAATAAGGAGATATTTAATTGAACAGACCAAAGAAATCATTGATCAGCAGGTTCATTGATAAAGGAAATAATCGTTAAGCTGCAGCTCTGGTCTAAGTCTTCTGTGTAGCTCTCCATCAGTTTAACAGAGGTGTGAAAAATGTGACTTTGACTGCGACGACGCTCTGGAGGACAGAAACAGCGTTTATCAAGTTCTTCCTGTTGCGTCCACTTGGCTTAACTGCCAACGTTCAGCAGAGTTTGTCACATGACCCAGGTTTTAGGCGTTTTTCTCTCTTTTTTGTAGTTTTAGGAGCCAGCACTCCTAATCTCAAGTGTTATAATCTATGTTTTGATCTGCAAACCTCAGTTAAGACAGGTTTTGAGCTGAAGTGCTCATATTAGATTTGCATGCTGGCTTGCATTTGGAACCAGCCCTCCTGCTGCTCCTCCACCCCTCCTGACTCGGCTGATGGTGGCGGAGGCCCCGTCAGGTCTTAGACACATTGTCAGATTAATTGTGCGATTGTGCTGTAAATATTAAATGTGCTGGACTGACACGTTAATCCCTCTGTCCTCTCGTGTAGCTTCTCTTTGAACCAGTTTCCATTTAATTTAGAAATGGGTGATTTGTGTTTGGTGTTTTCGGCCGCAGCTCTAAGAAGACAATATTGTAATTACAGTAAGCTTCTTATAAGCTGATACAATTATTGAGGTGAGGAGTTTATGGTATTGTCGCGTGAAAGTGGGACCTTATGCTCTTTCAATTTAGAAAACAAGACAACTTTTACGAGGATAAAGAAATTTGATCCTCCAGCATATGCCGCGTCTTTGTGGAATGAATCCATGCCAGCGAGCAGCTGGCAATACATCAGCACCTCTCCACTGCTGAGGGTGGAACGCAGGATTCAGTCCGTCGAGGCGGCCAAACAGACCTGTGGTCAAGAAGTGAAAGTACCAAC